>CM068954.1:143058343-143074292 GCA_035128595.1 Eptatretus atami
AAGCAAAGACAGGGAGGTAAACTTGATTTTAATTAACTCTGTGTGTAAGTATCACAGCAGTTGTTACTTCAATGCAAGCGATAATTCGTGGAATGCATGTGAACATTCCGTACGGGCACGCACCACTTCTGGATAGTGATGACTTACTGTATTCTAATAATTTCTCGATTTCTTATGCACATTTATAGATAAACACAATGCCCCAATCCAGTCGTCGTTTGCGAGAGCGAAGGAACGGCCTGTGTGGTTGTTTGAAAGTTTTTTTTTTTCTTTGGTTTGCACGTACGGGCACGCGAGAGCGAAGGAACGGCCTGTGTGGTTGTTGTTTCTGGCTCGCGGTTTGAAAGTTTATTTTTTTTGTTTTTTTTGCACGTACAGCCACGCCTACGGGCACGTACTAGTAATGATGAACCTAACACCACAAAGTTGTAAATTGACAGGCATGATAGAGTTATAATTTTTGTAAAGCTACGAATCTGTTATTTCTGGAGTACTAATTGATCTTTATTTTTTTTAAATCCTTTTGGGAATGTTCCCCTTTTTAAAGTTGTTATTATTATTATTATTATTATTTTCTTTGTAAAAATTTCCTCTTGGGGTCAGGTTGGGGATGTGATTGAATTAAATGCTTCCAGTCCATGCCTTCCTCAGTTCTGATAAGGTTGCTATTCCCTGTAATTTCATTTGGGAAACAAAAAAAGTTAAGCATAGTCAGAGTAATCGGAATCCTTTTTTTTTCTTTTTTTTAAACTTTGTTATGAAAATGACTTACGAATTAATGAAAGATTAATTATTAATGAGTTATTTCATAATGAATGTTAGAATAAGTGTTTTATAACCCGAGTTAGAAACAACAAAGATCAGGGGTATAAGGAAGCTCCTTGTCGACTTAGCTCCTGTGTCTGTTTTTTGGTTCACGAGCGCCAGCCAGAGTGACCACTATATTCGTTATGTCTATCTGTCTATCTGTCGGGTAGTCGATCTCGTCGAAAAAAAAAATTTTAAAACAAAAAAAATTTGGAAATTTGTTCTACCCTTATTATCAGTGTTTTCCGTCATTGTTGGGGAGTCGATCCAGTCGGAAAAAAAAAAAAATTTGGGGGGTTGTCGATCGTCGGAAAAAATGTTTTTTTTTTGAAATTTGTTCTACCTTATATCAGTATTTCCGTCGATAGTTTGTCTGTCTGTCTGTTGGGTAGTCGATCCAGTCGAAAATTTTTTTTTTTTTTAAATTGTTCTACCCTTATTATCAGTTTTTCCGTCGATATGTTTGTTGGTAGTCGATCTAGTCAAAAAAAAATCCAAAAATGCTTTTTTGAGATTAGTCCATGAGGCGAGCCCAAAAAATTGGGTCATTGGTACCAAACAAAGTGCCCTGTTCTAGTCAAGTTTTTTTGTAAAGATGGGTCCCCTGGGGTATCAAAATCACTTGATAGCAAGGAAATTCGTAGCTTATATCGTGTAATGGCACTGTTTATACGCGACCCCCTCTTGCACAAAATCGAAGATTTTCGATAATTTTTATACACCATGGATTTGAGTTGGAACGTTTTATACTGTTAATATACTTTAATGTGTATAATCTATATATCAAAAGAAAGCTCATGGAGTACAGTTTATAGTCGTATAACATAAGAAGAAAATAAAAACACTCGCAGACACCCGACATGAAATACTGCGAGCCCCTTGATGCGAAACAAATGTTTTCTTCACTTAGAAAAAATGTGTCTTCCAACATGTAGAACGACATTAGAAACTTCAACTCAGGCACTATAATAACAGACCTTGAATACATCTTACTATAATTTGAACTTGTCAATAAAATGACACCTTACATATATATGAAACAAATTCTATCATAGAAAATATGTAATTATGTGCTTTCGACAACAAGTTGATCATTTGGTCCAGATTTCAAATGTCGCAGCTGTAACAGCGACACAGAAAAAAAATATAAGGCATGTTATAGACAAACACATTATTATTGTAATTCAAACACAATCTTGGAATATATGAACTAATAGTCTTCAGTTTCATAATCGTCTTCGCTGCTCAACTCCATTTCGCTGTCTGTAACGTCGTTCATTGGTTGGTTTTCACATGGGCTCAAACTACAAATGTCAGAACACTTCAATCCATTTGCAGCACGGACATTGAGGAACTCGACAGGACTTCCGACATTTGCAGGAAGCATCTCAAGAACAGCGTCGGGGCCGCGTGCACCATCCATCCAGTCTACGGCAAGTGTCTGTCATCACCATCGCCAACGAATTTCCAGCCATAGCCTGCAGGATTGGGCATCTTGGGGTCGTTCATCAAACCTGTCTCCAAATTGCGGTTTGATAATTTGCTCGCCGTGCATGTTTTCCAAGACAATCTGCACATGGCGGTAACTGGTAGGACTCTTTCTCACCTTTCTTTGCACAAAATAGTTTGTACCGAAACTCGTTGACTGAATCATCTCCAGATGTAGCATCATACATGGCAAAACAAAACGTTCCAATCGAGCTTGAAGAGAAGACGAAAGACTCCACTGTTGGCCAAGCTCCTTAAAGAGACTCTGGAAATTCTGATTTGCTTTGACCAGTTTGAATGCTTTCATTTTCCCACAACCTGCGAAGCACTGACGGAGTCGCAACCAGTGAAAGCGTGCAATCGAATAACTGCCTCTGAGACATCAGATCCATTCATGTTGACAACAGCTGTGATGTCTATGTAATGTGTGCGAGTTTTAGTCCCACATTTCTGATAAAGAGGAGCAGTAATTTGTGTACAGAACGCCATGCTCAAAAGGAAGACATCTGTGTCGTCCGCCACAAAGATTACAGCTGCTTCCGGTGTCACTTGCGTGTTTTCATGAAGCAGTACCCTCGTGTCTGCTTCTTCTTGCTGGCAGCAAAGCTCCGGTACATCTTCAACTGCTGAGTCAGTAATTTTGATGCACTTCTCCTTTGAGGTTACAAACATATGCTTTGACTGCAATAATGACCTTGAATGTGGTTGTTGCCATTCTGAAACAGAAATTCAATGAGTTCAGTCTTGTTGTCACTACTCTGCAGGTAACTTCTCCACTGACGGACAATTTGTTGGGAAGTTATATTCTTGAACTGTATGCCTGGATTCTGCTTCGTCTCGCTCTTCGTGGTGTTTTATGCTGTGTGGTTTAAAACATCAAACACGATGTCAATCCTAGTACTGTGTGCACCTTCTCTAATTGCAGAAAGAGCAAGGTGTTTGCAATGTCTCCAAATGTTTTCTGGTCCCCTTCATCTTTTGAACCAAAGCCATGCCATCAATAATCGTGGCTGATGGTGTGGGAATGTTCTCTGCTTGTGCATCTTTTTTTAATGCTCTGGCCAACACAGCTTTGTTTGTCTTCCTGATACTCCCATCTTCACAGGCTAGAGACCATGGCAGCAGACCTAGGGGATGTGCCAGCACATCTTTCATATCCAGGTTCTTTCTTGTTTGTGCAATGAGTACCATTTCCAAACAACTTTCGGTCTGCTTTCAGAATCATTTCTTTTCCATTTGAAGAAACTTTCTTCTGCTTCTTGGTCATATCTGAAAAGGTCTTGAGCCTCAGCTTAGGCAATGGATCATGAAATTTCACGACTGGTGGACTTGATTCGAGTCTTCAGACTTAAAGCTCTGATAAGCTGCCTCACCACACTTTTCTGCTTCTGCAACTGTGTGCAATCTGCTTGTTGCAGCAGCAGCTGTAGACAGACTGACTAGTCTTGTTGATTTTCTTCAAAGGGATTAACCCAGTTTGCAGGGTTTCTACAACAGCATTGACAGCAGTTCATCCTTTTTATTCTGCTGTTCTGTAACTCTACTGTCCATGATCAGATTTGCCTGTGACTAACACGTCTCGGAGATGACGCAAGAAGGATGACCGGTATTCTGCTGTCAGGAAGAACCGACTCACTGCACCAGGTTTGAGACTATACTTGCGCTCCTCCCGCAACTTTGTGTCACGATTGGCTGTCTCTTCAATGTCTCTGGTCCAAGGGTATCTTAGCAAAGGGTTCTTTCTCCTAGTTGGACAGAAAACTCTCCTTCAAGGAAGTGTTGAAGCACTTCTGGATGTCATTTCTGAGCTGGGACATTTCAGCGTAGTATACTGGAAGGTACCGGGCATAATTCTGTCGGTCATAGCGAAGCACCAGACAATCATGCCACGAACTGCAGCCATGTGCAAATTCCAATCACCTTCTCTGGAAGAGCGAATTAGGGCCCGCAATACTCCCCCAACCATGTCAAAGTATGACATCCATAACGCTGAAAGAGGTCCATTGGTGTGCCGTAGATGTTCACAATATTTCTCAAAGTGTTCCAGCATCTGCAAGAACAATTCATGGTTCAGCGTCTCTTCATATTGGAACTTTGATGAAAGTGTCCAGAAGATCACTCAGTAATTCCAAAACTGATCGATCTGGTTCATCTGTGTAGGTTGTTTGTTCCTTCAGCCATAGCAGAAATCCCGCCCATAGCAATCTGAAAAGGGCCTCATATATGTATTTGTTGCGTTCGGAGAGACCTGTTGTACTGTCTGCCTGCCATGACACTCGTTACAGACCCCTCTGCCACTATTCCTGCCTCAATGCAAAGGTCACGCAGGCCTGCATCCTCAAAACGTTTCCAAGTATTCCCAGAAAGTTGCAGACCATATGAAAAGAGCCGAGGCGAAGAATTACTCCGGGATATTGACATCGTGTGTTCCACAGAACTTCTGCACTTTGGAAAAAGGGCCTGGTCGAATACCAGTACAACCTCTTGAAGAGGTAGGCTTTCTTTTACCTTCATTGACCTGTTCAAATCTCAGCTGCTGTCGCCATGCTGGTTGCTGGAAAATTGATTGGGTTAGATGGCCTATGTTGTGCTGATGAACGTGGTCCTGTCTCTATAATGATGTTGATTCCTGTCCATCCTGGAATAATTTGGTTTTCCGGGTGCATTTGCCGTAGAAGAATCCAGATCAAGTCCTTTCTGTGGATGGATTTTTAGGAAGAGCGTGGTATTTTCAGCAACTGTTTTGCTTCCAGATCCTTCTCTTTTCCCAGTGTTATAAATTGGAAGCTGTTGTTCTCATATTTGATGGAACGTTGCTTTTTCTTTCTATTACAGGTCGTGCCGATTCCAGCTTAGGACCATACACCTTTTGGACAATGATGCCATTGACCCTGTGGCTTGTTCCTGCTCCTGTTGCAGTTTCCTTGAGGAAATCTATATTGTCCCAAACGAGAGCGGAATATATACAGTGGGAGAGAAAAGTAATATTGATACACTGCGCCGATTTTGCTTTACCCACTACAAAGCACTAGAGGTCTGTAATTTTATATAGTACACTTCAACTGCGAAAGACGCGAATTAAAACAAAATCCTGAAAATCAATTGTATGATTTAAAATAATTAATTGCATTTTATTCATGAAATAAGTATTTGATCACACCAACCAGTAAGAATCCGGCTCTCACAGACCTGTTAGTTTTGTATTTAAGAAGCCCTCCCATCTCCCACTCATTACCTGTATTAACTGCACCCCTTGAACTCTCTATCTGCATAAAAGACAGCTGTCCACACTCAATCAATCAGACTCCAACCTCTCCCACATGGCAAACGACTGTCTAAGGACATCAGGGACAAAATTGTAGACTTGCACAAGGCTGGGATGGCTACAAGACAATAGGCAAGCAGCTTGGTAAGAAGGCAACAACTGTTTGCGCAATTATTAGAAAAGGAAGAAGTTCAAGATAACAGTCAATCTCCTCGGTCTGGGGCTCCATGCAGATCTCACTCTGTGGAGCCTCAATAACATGAGAAAGGTGAGGATCAGCCAGACTACACGCGGACATGGTCAATGACCTGAAAGAGAGCTGGGACCACAGTATCAAAGAAAACCATAAGTAACACACTACGCCGTCATGGATTAAATCCTGCGCGCACGCAAGGTCCTCTGCTCAAGCCAGCGCATGTCCAGGCCCGTCTGAAGTTTGCAATGACCATCTGATGATCCGAGGAGGATTGGAGAAGGTCATGTGGTCTGATGAAACCAAAATAGAGCTTTTGGTTTAACTCACTCGCCGTGTTTGGAGGAAGGAAGAAGATGAGTACAACCCCAAGAAACCATCCAACCGTGAAGCATGGAAGGTGGAAACATCATTCTTTGGGATGCTTTTCTGCAAAGGGGACGGACGACTGCACGTATTGAGGGAGGATGGATGGGGCCAGTATCGCGAGATCTTGGCCAACAACTCCTTCCCTCACAAGAGCATTGAAGATGGGCGTGGCTGGGTCTTCCAGCAATGACAACGACCCGAAACACATAGCCAGGGCAACTAAGAGTGGCTCCGTAAGAAGCATCTCAAGGTCCTGGAGTGGCCTAGCCAGTCTCCAGACCTGAACCCAATAGAAAATCTTTGGAGAGCTGAAAGTCTTGTGTTGCCCAGCGACAGCCCTGACCTGAAGGATCTGGAGAAGATCTGTATGAGCAGTGGCAAAATCCCTGCTCTGCAGTCTGTGCAAACCTGGTTAAGAACTATAGGAAACGTCTGATCTCTGAATTGCAAACAAAGTGTTCTGTACCTAATATTAAGTTCTGTTTTTCTGATGTATCAAATACTTATTTCATGCAATAAAATGCAAATTAATTATTTAAAAATCATACAATGTGATTTCAGGGATTTTTGTTTTAGATTCCGTCTTTCACAGTTGAAGTGTACCTACGATAAAAATTACAGACCTCTACGTGCTTTGTAAGTGGGAAACCTGCAAAATCGCAGTGATCAATACTTGTTCTCCCACTGTATGTAGGGTTAACACAATCAGGAAGTGGGACAGATCATCTGAGGATGAGGCATTCTGAAGGCTCAAGGCAGTGTCGTTTTCCTCGAGAACAGTATATGAAACTCCATGCCTAGTTTGTTCATTATCGGATGATTTCCGAGTTTTCTGTCAGTGTTTCACTGCATTTGATAGCAAGATGTGCTTCGGTGGTTTCACACGACCCACAGGTGACACTGTAGACCAGATCTTGGCCATATGAATCCACTAACAGTTGAATTTTCTGCGAGGCACTGTGATAGCTTGGTTCACCTGAAAGGAACACGTTATGAAGATTTGCAGAAGTTCTGGTAATCGGAAGCACTCCAGACCAAAAGCGGGCGTGAAAGCCACACTTGATCTGGCGGATCTCTTTCTATGGAAGATCGAATTATTTGGCCAGCTTTGATAACGACAGAAGAATCACCAGATGTTACTGCTGTAAGGGTTTTATCTTGTCTTGAGCTTCTTGGTTCTCTTTCACAATTCGTAGATTGTGAGAGTGTGAGGAATACTTTGTTTTCCCTTTATTCATCTTACAGAAATGTAACAGTATCTGCAAATCCTTTCAATATTTCGTCGAATATGCTTCTTGGTGGATTCTTTGGTCATGGTGATCCTGTGTTTGACATCACCTCACGACGATTGTGTGAGATCAATCATCTTTAATACACGAGGATCGTGAATAAAATCATCACGGATAAATGTGTAGAGCGATTCGTTCGCAGTCTTCAGCCTCGTTGTACAGCATCTTCTTCGGCATCAAGGACACATCAGTTGTTGCAGTTTCACCGCCTTATTTAGTGTACATGCCAGTAACATGAGTGGTGGTAATGTCTCAGCGGCAACTAGTCTCGACGCAACTGTAAGATCTTTTGGGTCGCTCTTTTGCTTGCGCACTCCCGTATTCTCTTATCGCATCGCAGCTCTGTGCACTGTTACAATTGATTCTTTGTTCTTGATGTTTTTTATACTTTCTCTTTCACAGAATATGCATTTTGTTTCGTAAACCCTTGCTGTTGAAGGCTTTGACCTGGAAGATGTTTACTGCTACCAATACTGTGGTTCACATCATCACGCCTTTCTCGATGTTTTTCTAAGAAGCTGAAGTCGCGTTTCAATGTAAAGCATGACCGACACTGTCTATGGTAAACTATGTCAGGCACCTGTCCTCTGATAGATTTTGAGCTTTCTCAGCAATGGGGCATGCTGACGTACACATGCAGCATTTAGCAATGTCTGCCATGATGAAACATCTTTGGTGAAGTGAGCGGAGCTGGAATCTTCCTTGAAATGGATAACACAAAAAGGTTGATCTTTGCTTGGGGGCGAATCTGTTTGAAAAAGCGGTCTGTGAGGCCCTTCACCACTGGTGGAGGATGCATGGCTGTTATTCTTTATGCTGATTGGGATACCTGAAATAAAGCAACAACATCATTTGTTATAATGAAACAAACGCAACTATTGCATGAGTGCAGTCTCAAATTACTACATGAAGCAAAAAAGTGCATTGCAACGATACAATTTTTGCATTTTCAGCCTACAGACGACTAAGGAATGAACGATTTTGAATATTTATGCTTATAAATGATTAATATGTTAAAAAATACTATCTATTTCTCATTCACCAACCAGTACAATTTTTAAAATGGTTCAGGGAAGGCACAACTCAAATCGATGGAGTGAATCTCACTTGTACTCCAAACTGTGCATAGGATTGCCTTTAGATTACAACAAGTGCATGGCCGAGTTCCTGGTTAGGCCTATTGAGTATCAAGATTTCATCATTAGCATGATCAGCATGAATATAACCCTATACTAAATATGCTTAAAAAACACAAGACACTATATCGCTTTTTCATTTTATGTATTCCATTGTTTTGCTGCAGACAAGGAAGTGTTTGATTACATCAAGGTATGGTTTTAATGGAATCGCTCATATATATATGTATATATATATATATATATTAGATATTATATATATATATATTATAATATATATTGTTGCAATTCGCGCCCGCTCGGCGTGCGAACGCCACGTGACTCGAATCGCGCACGTCGCCCACCGAGACGGACCAATTCTGTCGTGACCCTCTCGGACTAACGCCGGGAGCTAGTCATGTGTGGGCCTTTCGGCCTACCACGATCGTGCCAATCGGCCACCCGCGTGGATTAGGGTTTGTTCGCCAAACTCGACCTACCTAAGACCCACGCGGATGTAAACCGGCGTGATCGCACCTCGCCGCAGGTCGACTCCGGGATGCGAGCCGCTTGGCGGCCCGTTCATTACATCGATAACCGATCGTTTATCGTCGCCTCGAGCGGTTGCGATAATTATCGCGTATTAAGCCCACTACGAACCCTTACGTTGAGCCAAGAATGGAGATTCAAAACGAAGGAAGGACGCAGCGAAACGCGGAACAATTCACATAATGCAATATTTCACACACCAGACACAGCACAAACACAACATATTACAGCCAACAGAATTCGAATGCACCTATATCAATTAAAACAAAACAACAATGCAGAGCTACTACCGAATACAGCGAACACGAGCAACAACTTATACCAGTTTTACTTCACAGACGGCCCAACAACATTCATCAGAAAGCAAAAGAAAGGCCCTCCAAAGACAAAGGGGCAGACGAAGCCCATGGCCAAATGTAAGCGTAGTGACATAAGAAAGAGAGACGCCAGAGCAACCGCGAGACCGGAGGGTCCTACCCGCAGTCCTCGCAAAGCGCAAATGTGGCTAGCCAGAGCAAGGAACCACACTTCAAACACAATATACAGAGAATAATCAAGTTAGAGCACGCTTGAGTGGGTGGACGGGCCCCTTTTGCACATATTCTCAGCGCGGGGAAAAGGGGGAAATTGTTGATGCACAACTGGGGAGAGAGAATGCTGCGCATTGGTCCCTGAACGAACGATCCACACCCAGCGACCTCGTCGCCGACCGCCGTACTATCCATGCCTCGACCCGAGCTCCTTGGCCCTTCCCCAATTTCCTCAGCGACTGCAGGAAACACCTCGATGCCTTCGCCACCCGGACTCGACTCCGCTCTCCAACCCGACTGACCTGTTTTACTCAAACCCTCTTCTTTTCTCTGCGTGCGTTCGGCGTTTTAGTAGCCAGGCAGTGAGAACCATATGCAAATTTCCCGGATTACGATCACCTCGGGCGGAGCCACGCTCGCCATTGGACGGAGGAAAGGGGCGTGAATCTCCCCTATCCTAGAATTGCATATCTCATTCCCATACAGCCGCCTGAGGCGGGGCAAGCCGCCCCGCGCTTGCTAATTGGACGGATCAGAGAAGTGGGCGTGTAGCATCCTGATCCGAATTCTCCCTCGGAAGCCGCTATTGGCACTGCGGCTCGGTGCGTATCGTCTGAACCGAGCCCAAGACAGCCGACGCTCAGTTTCACAGGTGGTGCTTTGATGGTCATGGTGCCGTTTGGAATGGCATTGATGCGATGATGTGTGACTGAGTTGTGACTTAAAGGTCGTTGGCTGTTGGCATTGTTGTTGTTGTTGTCCGAGGGTTGGAGCGTGGTTGCAGTTGTGGACGATTGCTGGCGTGGTGGTTAAGGGGTTGCGTCGAGACGTGGTTGGTTCAAAATAAAGATAGAACAGAAAAAACGGCTATCTCAAGGTCGCAGCCGAATGAATCACATAAATTCCCTCAAACAACGGGTTTGGGGCTAAACTACACATTGTACTTAAAGATATTTCACTACGGTCCTGAAAGGTGTTTGCGAATTTCCACAGCGAACAATATATGTTATATAATATATATATATATATAATATATATATATATATATATGTAGACAACAAAATCACTCCTTTATTGTGACTATTTCCAAAGTTTATGACACTTTTTGTATTTGCGGAATGTTGGATTTACATTTTGAAAGAGTTTCAATTTACTTTATCTATTTCAAGTAGTGTATATAACATATAGTAATGAAATATGCGCTACATTAGCATATTTCTGCCATGTGGAGTAAAATTTTCTCAATATTGAAAAACAACGAATTCAGCGTCGGTCATTTTAATTGGCTAATTAAACGCTTCAGTACTCTGTTTTGCTTGCTATCCATGCATTTCCACAACATAGAGGTCATAAGCTTTCCAATTACCAAACACAACCGTGCACTAATTTGGGTACCTACAAAGTGGTCGCCTCGTGACTAGATTTGTTCTGACCCTTATTATCGTATTTAAAATGGCCGATTTCAGTTAATGACATGGCGATTTCGATGAAACTTGGTTTGTAGGTTCATACCATGACCTAGTTGTGTGAAATGAGAACCTTGCTATGACACCACCGTTGCCTGCAACGGACTTTGAAATTTTTGAAAATCATAAAAAAAATTATTTTTTCAAAAATCGGCCACGAGCGACTGTGGGCAGTACATTCAAGCCATATTGTCAAAAATTTCCAGCCGATTCCTATTTGGAAACTGTCGAGAGATAGACTTTCATGAGCCCTGGCGAAAACAATAAAAAACGAAGTTCGTTGTATCTCAGAGACGATGAGTCAGATATACATGAACTGGTATGGTGGTTCATGGTATTCCTAGTTATGTGTGAGAAAGAACCTTTGCATGGGCCCCTCCTTTGCCTTACAACGACGCGAAAAACCTCTAAATGTGGGGGTTATTTTAACAAAAAAACAATCTGCAGCCATTAACCCTTGAAGCTAGAATCATGAATTTTATTTGCTTAATCCTCAGGTCATTCCCCCAGCGAACGGGGCCCCATCGGTCAGGTTCTATTGGTAGTCGACTACCCATGTCGCCTACGGCTTGTTGTCTGTCTGTTCGGCCATGCTCGTTAATAACAATGGCGATTTCGATGAACTTGGTTGGTAGGTTCATACCATGACCTAGTTGTGTGCAAATTGAGAACGTTGCTATTGGACACCACCGTTGCCTAGCAACGGGACTTTGAAATTTTGAAAAATCATAAAAATTAATTTTTCGAAAATCAAAAATGGCCACTGAGCGACTGTGGGCAGTACATTCAGCCATATTGGTCAAAACAGTTCCAGCCGGATCCTATGAAAACTGTCGGAGAGATTAGACTTTGAATGAACCCTTGTCAAAACAATAAAAAAACGAAAGTTCGTATATCTCAGAGATATGAGTCAGATTATACATGAAACTGTATGGTAGGTCTGGGGGGTAGTCCTAGTATGTGTGAGAAAGAACCGTTGCTATGGACCCTCCGTTGCCTAGCAACGGCCGAAAAAACCTCTAAATGTGGGGTATTTTAACGAAAAAACAATATGCAGCATTAACCCTGAAGCTAGAATCATGAATTTTTTGTGCCTTAATTCCTCAGGTCATCCCATCGAACGGCGGGCCATCGCGTCATTCTATTGGTAGCGACTACCCATGTCCGCCTACGGCTTGTCTGTGTGTCTGTCTGTCCAGAGCATAACTTGACTTTGATCCCGATCTTGATGAAGCTTGGTTGTGTGTCGATATCAATGTCTAGTTGTGTTTTCCTGGATGAGGGCGTGCTACGCCCATTGTGGCTGGGCACCGCCCAAAAAAAATAGGCCATTTTTAGGGGTAGTCGGGGCAATTAAAATTCTATCTTTCTCGCTGGGATTGACTTGAATCGGATGGGGTTCTTCGGTATTTGAATAGCGAAAATGAATGATCTAAAACTTGTTGTTGTCCGATTTTTCATTTTCGTCCCAAGGTTAGTCACAGCGTCAAAAACTTAAGAAAATTGCGATTTTAACATAAAAATCATACGACCACCAAAACTTTGAGAGCTGGGATGACAATATTTTTATGCCGATAATCTTGAGGTCATTCCCCACCTTAAAGTCTTTGAAACCATTTTTGCTCTATCTTGACACTTTTGCCCTTGCGCCCCCTTCAAGTTTGTTTTTCGCTGATTTCATCAAAGTATGGATAATCCGAGGAGTACGAAATGCCATATTAGCCTGCTATGACGTTATATTGTTCCTGAATGTTCCAGAGGAAGTTGTGCACAAGGTCATAATCCTTGACCTTTGACCTTTAAAGTTCCAAAGGCATAATTTTCAAGTTGTGAATCGAACCGGTTTTCGATTTCGAGTATTTCAGGGGGGGGTGGGAGAGCCACCCAAATGCAAATTTAAATCAATAAACAGTTTCAGTTCTGAAATTTGTTTTTATTCCCAATGTTGTTCATTTATGATGTTAATTGTTATGATGATGGATATGAGCATTGGTTAGATACAGCACCACCCTGAAGACATGGAGATTGGTGGCCCACTTCAGGGAGAAGTGCGAGACCCCCTCCAGCCTTCCCTGACACCTCCTGGGCAGCTCAGCTTCCCAAAGCAGGCAACACTGGAGCGATTCCCTCAGGTGTGCGAACTCCCAGTCCAATACAGCAGTGGCGTTCAGTGCGGAAGGAGGATGGCCAATCTGGCCAGTAAAAACCGAGGCCAAGTCAGAAAGAGACCAAGGACACATGGGTTTAGGGTGACCAGGCTTCCTTGACCCCCAATCCTGGTCGTTACTAAAGGGTTTACAACACCACTTGTTCTGTACCATTCAACAATATTAATTAATTAGTCCTTCATAACCCCCCCCCTCCCCCCCCCAAGTCATTTTATAACAATATGTATTGCAGGACTTGTATTTTACAGCAAGATCACGAACTCATATTCTGACTTGCCATCGGATAGCTGCACTTTTCCATTTATTCCATTTTCTGACAACAGAAACCTTGGACCAATATCAAAGGAGAACTTCATATGAGGATGTTGATGCAAGAGTGATTACGGCTGGATAACAACAGCAAATGTATTGTTGTATCGTTCATGCAAATGTATAGTTCTGCTACTTGCTGCTGCGAATCCCATCTGTGATGGATGACGTGTCGTTTTCGGACTTGTCGATTGGTTCAATTGCCGATGGACGCGACTGTGCAGTGAGACCAGCTTTTTTGCACAAGTCGGTCGCATACCCACAACGGAAACGGTTTCCGCTGCCTTGATGGATCCTTCCGCCGCAGTCGCTTTTGACATCTCATGCTCGCCGAACTTTCTCAAACCTTTGCACCCTGTTGTGTTTTTACTCTGCCCCTCCACCTGCGAACGATTCTTGCAAGTTCTTCCCATGATGACTCAGGATATCACACTCCTCATTGTATCGGCCAACATGTCCTTGAAACGTTTCCTTGGTTTACCCAACATTTTCTGGACCCATTTCTTGTGCTCACCATAAAGATTGACTTGGGTAATTGCAAGTCATTCATTCTGACTAAATGACCAGACCATTGCCAATGACGCCTTTCGATGATGCTTTGAGGCTACGCACTTTGTTTTGCCAAAATTTCATATCGAAACTTTTTTTCCAATTTGCTTTTCAGGATGTTTCTCAAGCATCTTTTGCTGAAAGCTTCAAGCGCGATGTGTGCTACTGTATACCATCCACGTTCTCGTCCATATAGCAGTGTTGCTAACAACTACTGCCGATGCTGCTATTTGGTAGCAGTTTAATGTCATGCTGTCCAAACCCGTTCTTCTGAGCTGCCAAAGAGAAAGCTGGGCTTTGGAGATATTCTGCTGGCACCAATTTCATGATCAAGCTGTCCATCATCAGACAAGATACTCGATGATAAGGGAAGTTTTGGTAGTCTTCACTCTCTCCATTGACAGAGGATCGTGGGCGATTGATGTGGTAAACACCTGGTGGTGTTGATACATTGACTCCGTTCTTTGCTGATCGTTAGACTGAAATTAGGAAGATGCGACTGCGAAGCATTCATGAGCGATTGTAAGCCTCCTCGCGTATGGAAAATAATCCCGCAATCATCGGCAAACAGGAGATCTCTACAAGCAGCAGTCCAATTGTTGGTTTAGCCGGAGTCGACGCAGATAAATGCCACCATCCTTCGTAAATTTTATTGAACACCGTTTCGATTGTGTTTTCAAGGCTTCCTTGAGCATTGGTTGCAAAGAACAGCACAATAGATAGGATGCCACAACACATCCTTGGCTTCACCCCGGTCTGCTGATATTGAACGCCTCTGAGAACTTACCATCAGCACACACTCTAGCTTGCATTCCATCAGTGTAGCTGTGAGCCACTTACAAATTTTCTGTGGCGCAGCCAATTTTTGAGAAGAATTTGCCAATCCGCAACACGTGAGACTGTATCGAAACTTTAGTTAGGTCAACAAAAAACGCATAATAACCCAATATTCTGCTCGATGCACTTCTCCTGAAGTTGGCGAGCTGGAACACCATATCCGTGGTACCACAGTAACCTCGAAAAACCCACTGTGACTCCGAACATTTCGTCTAGACTGAATTTACAGAGACTTTATCTGAAGAATTTTAGTTAGTATTTATGGAGCATGAACTTAGAGTGGAAATTCTCTATGATTTTCCACATTCTGAGCGCTGCCCTTCCGTTTGAAAATAGTAACAATGAGAGCATCCTTCAGTTGTTGAGGACTTCTTCGTCTCGCCAATATGACAATGAGGCTGTCAACGTGTGATTAGAACTTCGCCACCATGTTTTGAAAATTCAGCTGACCCATCGTCACCAGGTGATTGCCGTTTGGATAACAAATTGATAGCCTTACGAATTTCTTGTTCAGTTGTTCATTCGCAAGATGCTGAATCACGTGTTTTGAGGCAGTTGGTCTATTGCTGGGCTGATCAACATGCGGATGGTCTGTGAGGAGCTCGTTAAAATGTTGCGCCACGGACCTAGTATCTCTGCCTGTTTTGGTTACAATTTTTTCTGCCGTCTTGAGATAGCAGGGGGCACCACCATGTGCAAGGGCCATACAGTTCTTTTATGGCTCATAGAAATTCTTGAATCATTTTGATCTGCCAATTTCTGTATTTCCTGCCTTTTCTGGACAGCACTGTCTTTCATCTTGGCACGTTCATTTTGCAGCCGCTTTGACAAAGTTGGCCCTCATTTTGATTTATCAAGCTTCAGAGGGAACTGAGTCGAGTCTTAAGACGCCAGTCCCTTTTACCCATGTCCGCCTACCGGCTTGTCTGTGTGTCTGTCTGTCCAGAGCATAACTGTGGACTTTGATCCGATCTTGATGAAGCTTGGTTGTGTGTTCGATATCAATGTCTAGTTG
>CM068954.1:143107875-143126361 GCA_035128595.1 Eptatretus atami
TCCATAATATGTAGATTCACATATGGGTACAAGCCTGGTGTTGGCTTAATGGTTAAGGTGGCTGGCTTTAAGATCTTAGGGTCTTGAGTTTGAGCCTTCATGTTGTGCAGTTGAAATAACACAGGTGGGTTTACTCAGCCTGTCATTCTTTCTTGAGGTCAGGCAAAAAGGAGTACCAGCCTGGACTGGGTAATAAGCCTTTGGTGTCTGCGTCAGAGTGGCGACCCGTCCAGCTTGCACTCCTTAGCAAGAACTCCATCCACTTTTACTTCAATTTGCAAACATTAGATAGCCCAAATCAACAATATATCGAATTGGAAACCTGGGTTGCCAGCATCATGACGAAAGTGCTGAGATTGGAATCACCAAAAAGGATAACACCAAAAAAGAGCATGACGGTGTTCTTCTGGAATATTGAAACTTGTGGATGTATTGATGTTACTTTAGTGAGTTGAGCATTTTTAAAAAATATCCTTGCACTACAAAATGGTTCAAATGGTTTTGCAATTCAAACAAGTTTTTTCTTTGTGAGGAAAACATCAAATTTTTCTATTATTGCTTGCCCCCCCTCCCCCCCTCCCAAACCATGTCTAATTTACCTTTGTTCCCTGCATGCTGTTATAATAGCAGGGTGGTCATGAAAGCATAGAGCTATTTCATCATTACGAGACTTTGCATAACAAAATGGCGAGCTGATAGACGATTACTCGATGAGATATCTGGCTTCTCTGGCTATCCAGGACACGGTTCTCAAAGCTGTTTCAGCAATACCCCAGCAGCCAAGTCTTTTGCAAACTACATTCCATGGTAAGTAATGTCAAGCAAACTGCTGGTTTCGCCAGTTAGCAAATGCTTACTTGGGGATGCTAAACTTCTCTTCTATTGTAACACATTACTTGTGTCAGAGTTAAATAAATAAATTGCTCTTTTCACCCAGGAAGGGACACAGAGGAGCTCAGCTGTACGATCCTTGCTGAAGTCTTTTCCCCAACCACATTCCTACCTGCAAACAGCAGGGACTCTCCATTTAAGTCCCTCATAATGGCAGAGCCCCATAGGCTCCTCCACACACTCTGGATATGTCGTTCAGATGCATTGTTATGCTGAGCTAGGGTGAGGACTGCTGGTTTTAAAGGCAAAGCTATTTTAGCTGCTGACAAAATTTCCATTGCAATGCTTTTGGAGGTTTCATTATTACAATGTACAATTTTTTGCCGACTTACCCTAGTTGTGGAAGACGAGTTTATGCCAATGTGTGGTTGGTGGTTGGAGTTGGCACACTTTCACTGCCAGGTTACAAGCGGTACCTGCTTGCAGGAGTGTGTGCTCTTCCTTCTCTGTCAATGTATACTCCAGTGATTGGGTAAGGCCCCTATAGCCAAGTCTGATTTTTGAAACGTTAACTTTATGTGCATTTGAAAACTCTGTATATTTGCCTTGAAACCTTTTTAATGGTACATTGTGATTGTCGTCGTTTTTTATTTTTTGTATTCTATTTTATTTTATTTTTTCCATTTAAATATCAGGTGTTCCCACCCAGCATGCGAAAATTGAGTTGTCACCTGTGCTGAAAAACTGAAACATCATCGGGTTAAAAAATTTTTTTTTTTTGCATTGTTTAAAAAGGATGGCAGTTGGCATTGCCAGTAAAATAATAGCGGGAATCATAAAGTTTGTGCTGCTACATCAAAAGTAGGAGGCAACATAATATGTATTTTATCGATCCGATTATAACGGCGCAATACTGTCTCTCGCTTGGCATGTCCCACCCTGAACACCAGAAACGCTCCTCGGAGAAAAAAAAGAAAAGTAACGTTGCTTCAAATTTATTCTCGACTGACGGTTTTTTTATCCCCCGCCGCGGGCGGAAGGGATATTGTTGTCACCCAGGTCGTCCGGGCTGTCCGCCGCTGTCCGTCCGTCCGCGGCGTCAACATTTATAGCTGTGAGTGCGCGATAACTCATTAAACTGTCGCCACTCGATTTGAAATTTGGTACCACATGTACCACATGATAAAGGAAGAACCCTATTGATTTTGGGCTGGCCGGAACAGATGGCGGATGGGGCGGCATCTTGAAAAAAATGTTTTTTGTAATAAATGGAAAACCGCTTATCGGATTTCAATTATTTTTGTTACTACGTTCCTCATCCCGGGGAACTTTTCGAGATGAGCACCAAATGGTGTCTTGTTTCCAATTCACCTCCCCTCATTATCTGGAATATGTATGAACCTTTATTTAATTCAATGCGGGGATTCCCCATCTCTGATGGTTTTTTTTTTTAGCAAGCAGACAAAAAAAATGAACTGAGGCGGTGTATAGGCAAACAGACCCTGCCTCAAGTTGCTCAGATTTTTTTTTTATTTTTTTTTGCCTGTTATGAAATATCATCGCTCATGTTTTTGAAGCCTCTTTCCACCAGTTGCAAGGAATAAAAGGCTTCCTGTTTATTTTTTTATTTTTTTAAATAATATTGATGGATTTTACCACGGCTTCTGTCACACACAAATGGTTAATGTCCGTGTCTATTTTATACGATTTTCTATCCTTCCAGACTCGAGCAAATCAAGGAAGAAAAATAAATACTCAATCCCAACTCTCGTCACCACCCTCGGTGTCGTAATGGTTGAAGCTTTTTGCTCCGAGTCTGGAAGTCTGTCGTTCAAATCCCGGCTGAGTCGTACCAAAAACTTTTTAAATGGTGCGTGCTTGCCTCCTTGCTTGACGCTCAGCATTTAAAAACGATAAGAGCAACATGACAGACAACCGGCAGGTTGGCAATAATATGCAGGCTTAGGTGAGCCTAATGGCCTCCTGTGTCGAAGTTTCTTGGAGGAAACTCGTATTACAAGTATTGTTGTGTTTGGTAGAGCTTTCGCTATGAAGTCCGTCATGTAAGAATGTTCTCTTTTTTTAGTTTGAATTAACCTTTTATAAATGCAGTAAAATATTTTGTTGGAGCAGTGAGTGTTTTGATTAAATAAAAGGCTACATTGCCTTCTGAATATCAACTTTTAAGGCTGAAGTATACCTTAATTTTGTTTCTAATATACCAGGGTGAGGGTTTGGGGGGGGGGGCCTCTAACACCAAGGATGATCTGTGCCGCTGAAACTCAGCATTAATGTTCGTCCTTTGTATTTTTCATGTGCAAACAACAGTCGAAAAAATTGCCTGAATTACCATTGACGTAGAAGCGGTTTTTGGGGAAACTTAGAAACTCCGAAAGCCTTTTGAACAATGAAAGCTTTTGCCTCCCCCTTAACCATGTTGTGCTACCATGAATGAGTTTCTGGTTTTCCCCGTTTGACTTTTAAGTTTCTCATCCTTTTATTACCCCGACATTTGACTCTGTCAACAGGAGGTTTCAAATTGTTTTTTTTAATTTATTTAAATTTAAATTCTGTTTTTCACTTTTCGGCAGTCGCTAAGGTTGATTCACACTCGGTTGCATTTACGATTTGTGAAATTTGATGTTTTGTATCCTCGGTCTGTGTGGAATGCATTGCACGAGGGAGGCTTCCATTGCTTCCATCGGCCTTCATGCCGCCTCACGAGGCTATCTTAAGTTCTATTCGATTTCTGGTTTCACTTTCGGACCTTCTATTGTAGCTGCGGTCATACTTAGATAATTTTCGTAAAAGTCCAGGCAGAAACCACACTTTCAGAGGAAAATGTATTAAATTCAAATAACCTGTTGGGTATTAAAAGGAACCAACGCCCACAATGCTTTCCGTTCACTGCTTGACCTCGTACCGTGTCCCCCTGGGGCACTGCTTATCGGTTAGCGTCTATCCGATCTTGGCTATATTTTCGAAGGTTCAGTGCACGTGCTCTATTAAGTATCCAAAGAATTCTGGTGAAAAAATGGACGTTTTTAAAATGTGTTAAAACAATTTAATCAGACCGCGAGCTGGTGGGTCACGTGACGCCGTGCAGGTCGTGCAGGCAACATGGCGCTTATGTAGCCTATATTCTCGGTGAAGATTGAACTTTTCGGTTGGTCCGAGGGGTTCCTTTCTTTTGAATACCAACCACTTTGTGGAGGAAAGCCTGATTTACAAGAAATTCAGAAGTATTTATTTAGAGCCGTGAATGCGGGTTTGAAAATCATGGTGATGGACGTTGGCAAATAAATTTCTTCTTGGAGAATGGAGATCTTTGCTTCGAGTGGCCTCAACGTTGTTTATATCGTCTGATAATTATAATCGGCTGCCCAAGTATCAATCATTTGGTAATCAAGCTTTCATTCAACGTCGGGTCATTCATGGTATTCCAGGCTTGTTTTCTGCCTCTCTATCTATGAGTTTAATTGCAATTTTTTGTTACATTTACTACTTATAAGTCACAACTCACGTGGTCTTACACCAACACTGTCAGCTTATTTTATTCAACTGTTGCTCCTTATATGAGCCTTCATTTTGTTTCATAAATAACTAACTCTCTTGCCGTAATGCATCCACAGCTTAATTCTGTTTTCTCATTGTGTCAGTTTTATTTCAGAGAGAGTTCTGGACAGCAACTTTTAAAAGCCATCGGCATGATACAAGCATTCTCTGATGGGTTTCTTTCCTCTTAGCGTGACAATGCATCGTTAATGTTTGAGAATTCGACCGTGCCTTCGCTCCATGGCTCTGAATGAAGCTTGACCAGCTCAAATGCAGTTTTTTTTTTTCCCCTCCTGCAACCTTCGGCATCATGGCTGTGGCGCCAATGCCGATAGCATAGCAAATGGAAGGTTCCCGCAGTATGCTGGAGCAGAACTTTTGTTCTTGCTTACTGCATTGTCTCACAAGGAATTCCGTGGCTCTTAAGTACTTCAACAATTAGAAAAGCAGAGTTTCTTGTGATCCTTGGACTTGTGCACACGCACAACTTGGCACTGAAGATTGGTATTAGAATCAAGCTCTCAAGGATGTTTGAGTTGAATACTTATATTCAAAGGACTTTTGTTAATGCTTACTGCATAAGTCACTGATTTTTGGAAGGCCTTTAATCGCTTGTTCTAGTTCTCTAACCTGACCCTATTCTTATTGGAACTCTCCAAAAAAAGTTGTTTATGTTTTATTTATTTATATATCAGGAAATATAAAGGTTGTTAATTTTCATGGTTACAAATTAAAGGTATCGAGTTGTTGTTCTCTTGATTAAGTTGTTCTTTTTCATTGCTTGGCAAAAAATGGCTACACCGTTATTGCTCCACCTTCTCTTATATTTGATGATGGTCAAGAAAACAGTGCATATAGAGAAGTAGGGGTGTTTTGCATATTTGATGACAGGGAGAGAGAGTATTGTGAGTGAAGGATGATGCTAGATAATGCTATTAATAAAAAAAATTGGGATATCATGGTATTATTTTTTTTTTTTTCTCCCCACACTCCCCCCCCCCCCCCCCTTTATCCTGTTTTAACCTCCATAAATATATACATGGGAATTGAAACAGCACAATGAATTTGCAATTGACCAAGTCAATAACGCAACTTTTGAAATTGTGTGTGTGTGTGTGTGTTTTATTACTATTTCGGTTTGTCGGCAGCACTTTTTACCTGCCATTGTATAGTGTGAAATCTGCAATTTAAAATTATTGCTTATAAACATAAATTCTTGCATTTAGATGAGTGGCAATTTCAAAATGGTTAACCATAGTTATTCTGTTCCTGAATGCAAATCAGACTTCACGAGAATACTGTAACCTTAGGAATATGAGAAATATCCACAGATGAAGAGGAGTTCGGTTCTGTACCATTTTCCTGTTTATACATTCTGAGAGATGTCGTGGATATCAAACACAACACAACAACACAACCACCACACACACACACACACACACACACATCACACACACACACACAACACACCACACACACACTCACTTCTACCCTTCTACAATAGATGCAAAAATCAAGTATTTTTTGTGCTTGGAACCAAACAAAAAAAAAATACATTTTATAATGGCCTCACAGCCCATACAGCTCCCGTCGTTCACGTTTGTTCTCGGGTTTCTGTGCAAGCACCGAGCATTGCGGGGTGATGATGTCATTTCGAAAGTCGCGTATGGCCTGGGTATCATGAGCCATGAGGACATCAGATTGGAAAGGTCACTGATGTGGAAACACAGTATCTAAAGACATGTGGGTGTTGCATGTGCTTGTGCTGTGTTTCCCCCTCCCCTCTCCCCTCAAGTGCAATGTCACCAAGTACCGAGCGGTAAATATCTGCTTTGCCCAAAATGTTCCGGGTAAAAGGTTTTTCAATCTGTTGGTTTGTTTTAGTATGATAATCTTGTATTAAAATGAATATTTCCCTCAAAACTAAACAATTGGTATATCTTTTCAGATACTGTATTTAACTTTTCTTCATAAATAAGTTTATATGTTATGCTGGAGTCTATGCTTTAGTATGTCAGGGACTATTTATCATTAACTCCACATATGATTATGAGCAATATTTAATTACTTCTGCTGCTTTTGACGGGAGACCTCGGAGTTATTTTAGTATTACATGTAGGAAAATGTTGTTTTTGTTATTTTGTGTGTTTTTGTTTTAACTTTTCCATCCCCTTTGCATAAGTACATTTATTATCCCTTTCCCTACCTATCTGCAGGCAAACAATTCTTCCCTGTCTCTATTCCTCCGCCCCCCTTTTTTTGTCAATTCTCTCATATTAACATATTTTATTATGTGGCACAACCCTTTTACATAACTGTTACAACGAGTGAAAATTCCTTGTACAGTATATGAAAACGGTAGAATGTGTTATGTTGGGGAAGAATGGATGGGTGTTGTGTGCGATGAACCACTACAAACATGACACGAATGGACTGCTGATTATTAAAATTGGATAAACTAAAAATGTTCCCATATTCAATGTACTTTAAAAGTTTGGATGAATAAGTAAGCTGGCAAACACTGTGCTTACCTATCTTACACAAATAACTGAACACTCGTGTAGTTGCACACCTCCACAGATGAACAAATTTTACATTTTGCATCCCACTGATAAGTGCCTTTAGAAGTCCACATCCCCCTTTCAAAAATTTTAACCTTTTGCCTTATGTGCTGGAATTAAATTTGGCATTTAAATCTAGACTTTTCGCATCTTTATTATACAATCGAACCCACAACAACGTCCACGTGAAAAACAAATTCTCCAAATTCAGATAAATTAATTAAAAATACAAAACCAGAATATCTTGATTGGACTAAGTGTCCACCCCCTCCATAATAGCAATTTGTAAAATTAGCTAGGTGTAACCACAACGCCTTTAAAATCACAACACAAGTATATTGGCTTCCACCCATGGTGCACTGTAGTTATTTCTGAATTATTTCAGAATAAAATCAGCTTGTTCCTGTTAAGTTTCCTCGACTGGGTGTTGCATTCACAGCAAAAAGATTCAACCATGAGAACGAAGCAGCTTTCCCCGGTTTGGGTATGCAGAAAACCACGCCGGAGATTGCTGGAGCCACATTGCAAAAAGTTTTGTGGGTCTGACGAACCCAAGATGGAACTGTTTTGACCTCTCGATGCAAACGTTACAATTTTTTTGCGCGCAAACCCAAAGAACACCAATCTATCTGTGAAGCATGGTGTTGCAGCATATGTTATGGGATGTTTCCTCATCAGAGGGATTTGTTGTAGCACTTGTCATGATAAAGGGAAATGGATGGAGCCAAAATACAGAAAAATCCCAAGAGGAAAACTTGCTGCTCGCTTGCAAGAAAGCTGAAATTGGGACGGGGAAGTTCAACCTTATCAGCATTGACAACGACCCGAAGCACACAGCAAAGTACACTGGAATGGTTAAGAAATTAAAAAAGATAAATGTCCTTGAGTGTCCTTTCAATGACATCTTGGATGCTGCTATCCTGTCTGTACTGTTTGTGGTGAGGATGTTGAGGTTGTGGAGAGAATCCACTTACCTTGGCAGTGATATTCATGTCTCTGCTGATTGTGAGCAGAGGTCAACAGACGTCTGGGTTGGAGGCCTGGAGTAATGGATTCACTGGATCATGGGGTGTGGCGCTGCCGGTATCTGTGCGGGAGGAAGAAGTCTGAGTCTTCAGGTCCTTTGTGCTTCCAGTCTTGCTCTGGTCTGTGAGACTTTGACTCTGACCAGGGATCTGAGACGAGAGACTTAATTCCTTTTGTACCAGGTCTCTTCGGAGAATCCTTGGCTATCGCTGGTCGGACTGTTGTTCCAATGAGTGGTTGCTGAGAGAGACTCAAATGAGATTGTTACCTGCATTGGCCGTGAGCGTCAGGGTGCAGCTGAATTGACATGTGGTCCGTTTTTCTGACGCTGAACCTGCTCACCAGATTTCTTCAGCGAGGGAGCCTTGTGAGTGGAGGAGGCCAATGGGCCGACCACGTGCCTTGTGTATTGCAGCAGGTTGATCGGCATCTCAAGGAGATGGGGATGGCCTCGGCATCTTGCCTGGGGGATGGCCAGACGGAGGCCCCTGGAGTACCGGCAGAAAGTGGACGCAATTTTATTACAGCAAAGACTTTTTTACTATAATAAGCCACCAATTCCCTAGTTGATTGTGCGGTGCTCGACTGACTAGAAAAGAATGGTGTCGTCGAACCGGTGGCACAGTCCTGAGTGGGCAAGGCGCTGTGCGTCACAGGGCTATAAGTGGAATGGAGGTCCTTGGCCTGTGCGGTTACTTTAATTAAAGCAACCTTAACCCAAACCTGCTGTGTGGAGACTATCCACTGCCATGCCATTGACAAGATACAGCGGTGTTTTCAAAAAGAGTGCAATTTAAAGTGTTTATTTCAAATGAAACAGAAACCTTCAGGAACATGAACCAAACATTATTGAAGCTTATGACATGGTACTTTCTGTCACTGATTGCTTTGGGGTCATTCCGTGCCAACTCACCTAAATTTCAAAACCTCCCCAGGTCACCTCTCAGATTTTGCTGGAAAATTCTTAAATGTAGATCTATATGGCTCTACCCACCATGCAAAAGATTAGCTTTCAATTCCTCATAGTTTAAAAAATATCTATCTCTAGAGACCTTTGAAAATTTGGCCCTAAAATGCCAAATGTGAAAACGCATTTTTTTTCAACTTCAGGGGCTTACAATTTATAAATGGACTCCTCGAGAAAGTTAATATTGCAAATATATTACTAATTGGCATCCAAATTTTTCAATTATGGCATCAGATAGCCTCTGGGAGCATATTTCTCACTCTATAGGAAGCTAAATATGGCTTTTGGGCCAAAATGAGCTAAATAAGGTGAAACTCTAGGCGCCCTCCTGAAAAATTGGAACAACTTAGAATATTTTCCTCATAAAACAATGATTATAGGGTCATTATCTATCCATAGATACATTTTTGTCGGATAATACAGCTTAGGGATGAATTATAAAAAGTTTTACTATAAGCCCTTGCCTCCGAGGGCTCTAAAATGGACCAATTTTTGTCCCCTGGTTGACCATTGGCTAGGGTTTAGGATCTTAATTTTTTTTTCTAAGATTGCCTCATACAAGATGTGTCTACTGACCGAATAATTTATCTAACGCCCATGGCTTCATATTAAAATTAATTTTTATTTACATGCACGTTTTTTATAAATTATTCACTTTTCATATTCATGAGCTTCATAAATCTGAAACTGAACACTCAGCAAAGTGATACTGCAGATATTATAAACTGGCATATTGAATTTAAGGGATCTGTTATCAGAATGCCTGATTAAATGCATATTTTCTATCATGTAGGAAGTTGAAAATGCCACTTTGACCAAAAATGGTGAATATGCAGGGGGCATTAAGCCTAAGTCACATTTGCTCTACGGCGAGAATACGGCGGCCGCTACGCCTCTGAATTGACAAACGTGCGGCGGCCGCAGAGTTTCTGCGGTGGGCCTCAGGGTGGCCCTACGCCGTTTGGCTATATTTTACAGGCCGTAGGGTCGCCTGGAATCATAACGCAGGGAGTTATTAAACTTTTTTCATTTCTACGTTCGCCGTAGCAATTCGACAAGCCGAAAAAAAAAAAAACTGTGTTAAAAAAAATAAAAAAAATTAACCATTCGTTACCGTCCGTCTGGCCGCACATTCGCCTCCTTAGGGCCCCCTGCGGTCGCTTGCGGGCACCTTGCGTCTGCCTTGAAAATTTATGGCCGCCGCAGCGGCCCTTAAGGTCACCGTGCGACTCAAATCAAAGACCGTACGGCACCACACGTTTTCGTCTCCACAATTCTAAGACCTTAAGGCCTAAGTCACATTTGCTCTAGGCGAGGATACGGCGGCCGTACGCCTCTGAATTGACAAACGGCGGCGGCCGCAGAGTTTCTGAGGTGGCCTAGGGTGGCCCTATGCCGTATGGCTATTATTTTACAGGCCGTAAGGTCGCCGTGGAATTATAACGCGGAGTTATAACTTTTTTCATTTCGACGTTCGCCGTAGCAATTCGACAAGCCGAAAAAAAAAAAACTGTGTAAAAAAAAAAAAATTAACCATTCGTAACTGTCCGTCTGGCCGCACGTTCGCCTTAGGCCCCCTGCGCTCCGCCTACGGCCCCTTGCGGTCGCCTTGCGGGCACCTTGCGTCTGCCTTGAAAATTCTATGGCCGCCGCAGGAACGCCCTAAGGTCACCGTGCGACATCAAATCAAGACCGTACGGCAACCCCACGTGTTTGGTTTCCACAATTTATAAATACCGCCGTGCGGCTCCCGAAAAATAAAACATAGTGGACTGCTACATAGTGTGGACCGTGGAAATACTGCGGCCGCCGTATAATTGCTAGTGCCGTAGATTTTGGAACCCCACGGCCGCCGTGGCAAATGTGACTTAGGCCTAAATACGCCGTGCGGCTCCCCGAAAAAAAAAACATATGTGACTGCTACATTGTGTGACGTGGAAATACTGCGGCGCCGTATAATTGCTAGTGGCCGTAGATTTGGAGACCCCACGGCTGCCGTGGCAAATGTGACCTAGCCTAACTGAGGTTATGTAAAACTTAGATTATTCTTCTCATCAAATTAAGAATTACAAGTACATTTTTTATTTCAAAAAATAAATTCTTGTAATGATAGATCCAAACATATGCTTGAGTTTTAATTTAAAAACATGTCCTACACGTTCTCTATTTGAAGTCATTAGTTATGACATACACCACTAGATGGAGTAATTGTCTGTCACAACACTAGGGGCAGCACAGTCAACCTGTCTGTCTGTTTGGAGAACAAAGGAGAGGAGGAAACAAAGGAAATGGATGCAGAAAAACCTGGCCCAGTGGCACAAGTCTGACAAGTAGATGCACTGTTGGAACCAAATTAGACCAGGAGTGTCACAAGACCTATTATACAAGGAGGTTGGGCTAAAACAAGTTGCTGCTTTGGAGAAGAGAGTCACAATAATTGATTTCATGGAGATCAGGAATTACTTTCAGTTCAGAAACAGTATTTGCCTACTCATGAGTCTGTATACCTTTCCCGGTATGAGTGTCGACAGACCTCCTGTTGTGATCTTTTCCAGTTTCACACGAAAAATGTGCACAGTAAGTCAAATAAAATCTTGTTTCGTAAGATCCTCCCTTATGAGTAAATTTATTGCGAAGTACTGGGATCTTTTTTTAGGATTTGGAGAAATTTGCTTAATTTCAAAATTTATTTTTGATCTTGATTTTGTTTCCACATTGAATAAATTGACAAATAAAGTCTTAAATTGTTTCTACAATGTGCATCCTTATCACTAATGTCCAATAAGAAGCATATTTAGCCTCATGCGCACCCTGCAAGTTCACCTTGTTTGTACCAAGTGGGCCAAATTGCCATATTTGGCTTCCTAAAACTAGGAGTGTTTTCTTGGCTCTTGTTGGCTTGGCTCTTGGTTGCTGATACTGGCCTGCCATTGTTGCCCTTGCTTTCTAGAGACATTCTGATGCCACAATCTGAAATTTTGTATACCAGTTTATAAAATTCTGCAGTAACTCTTTCCTGGATAGTTCCATTAGATTTATAAACTTCTGATATGAAAAAAGTGAATATTATAAAAAACGTGCATGTAAATAAAAATTTATTTTACTATGAAGCCATGGGCGTTAGATAAAATTATTCGGTCAGTAGACACATCTTATATGAGGCAATCTTTAGAAAAAAAAATGAAGATCCTAAACCCCTAGCCACATGGTCAAACCAGGGGACAAAATTGGTCCATTTTAGAGCCCTCGGAGGCAAGGGCTTATGGTAAAACTTTTATAATTCATCACCTAAACTGTATTATCCCAGCAAAAATGTATCTATGGATAGATAATGACACTATATCACTGTGCTATAGGAAAAAATTCTAAGTTCCATATTTTAGGAGGGCTCCTATAGTTTCCCTTATTTTAGCTCGTTTGGCCAAAAAGCCATTTTTAGCTTCCTATAGAGTGAGAAATATGCATCCAGAAAGCTATCTGATGCCATAATTGAAAAATTGGGTGCCAATTAGTAAATATTTGCAATATTAGCTTCTAGAGGAGTCCATTATAAAATTATAAGCCACTGAAGTTGGAAAAAAATGCGTTTTTCACATTTGGCATTTTTAGGGCCAATTTCAAAGGTCTCTCGAGATAGTATTTTTAAACTATGAGGAATAGAAAGCTAATTCTTTTGCATGGTGGTAGAGCCATATAGATCTACATTTAATAATTTTCCAGCAAAATCTGAGGGAGGTGACCTGGGGACCCTTAGGTAGTTGGCACGGAATGACCCTATTGCAGTAAGCCACTGCGGAGTTAGAGGCCAAGGTCTGAATTGGCATTTACGCAAAATCCTTGAATTGACATTTTCGATGTGTGACCCTCCGCGGTTCAGACAGACAATTGATCCTGACTCCAAAGTTCTGTCCAACTTTCTGCAGGTCTCATGTGGCACTGCCTGGAGGTAGTGCTTCAGATCATCCAGTGTGGCAGGGCAGTTGTGTAGATGGAGCCTTGGCAACCCCCAGAAGCAGTAGTCCAGAGGGTTCAAGTCTGGGCTATGAGGTGCCCAGTCATGAGCAGTACCAGGACAACGAGATGGTTTCTGAAGAGCTGCGCAGAAAAGAGATGGTGTCACCAGTTATATGGGGGGGGGGTGCACCATCCTGCATAAACCAGGTTATGCTGAGCTGGTTTGGGGGGTGACCTTTTGGGCTAGATCATGATGGAACTTCTGGAACATGGCCCGGTACCGCTCACCGTTGATCATCACCGTCCTGCTGTTGTTATTCTCAAACCAGTAAGGCCCTAGCAATTCCCCCATCTGGCATTGAAGGTATAGAAGCATGTGACTTTAGGCCATTCAGGCTACCTCTCAGTGATCTCCGCAGGTGGTTCTTCTCCCCAGATAATGTTGTGGTTGTTGATGGTACCGTTCAAGTGAAATGGGCTTCATCACTGAACCAGATCAGGTTGATTTAGTTTGGGTACTTGCTCCATCCTGTACTGAGCCAATTACACATTTCAAGTGTCCTCATATCATCTTGACTCAGTTTATGCCTAATAGAATGATGTATGGGAAAGCTTCAGTTCCTTAGTGAGGATACGCCAAACTGATGTTGGTTTGATGCCTAGCTCCTGGGAGTGCCGGCGATGGGACTTCTTGGGACTGTCCACTGCAGAATCCTGTGTGGTGTCAATGTTGCTTGCTCTGGTTGCTGATACTGGCCTGCCATTGTTGCCCTTGCTCTGGTTGTGCACGTTACGCTTGTGCTCAAAATGTTTCACAATACGTTGAATGGCACAGTTTGTGGGTCCATCACATGTTCTGAGGTCGTATTCCCGGCATAACCTCTGGCGGGTGTCTATGTATGAATTTAGCTCATACCACAGAGCTACCACTTTTGTCTTCCGCTTCACTGGCAAGGCATAGTTGAGCTACGGAGCTCAAAATCCAGGGAACAAATACCACGATAACACCAACCCTAAAAGGAAAACAGTACAGGTCAACATATAAAGAAATGGCAGGAATCAAAGTTGTGTCAATCTTTTTGAAACATCCTGTATATTCAAAGGTATTGGGGAGTTAGTATTTCACGAGGTTGGACTTTACAGAGAAGAAGATGTCTTGCATAGCACAATACTGCAACTGGTGAAATCCATAAAACAAATTCGACCTTAAAAATAATTGGCTGGTTGAATTCATTGACTTGAAATATAAATCCTCTTCAAATTTCAAGTCAATCGAATGAAAATTGAGTATTTCAGAAATACCACCTTAGTTGTTGACCTTTGCCGATGTTGACCTTTTGACCCTTTGACCTTAAAAACAATAGGCTTCTTCTTTATGACAAACTCTACCATGTGGTGAAGTTTCGTGAAGATCGGTTTAAAACTGTGACCTGCAGGTGATAAACAGACAAAACAGACCGACAGACAGATAATAACAAAATCGACTAACCAATATACTTGAAAAATCTTCGATTTACAAACAGGGTAAAATCATTACCTCCGTCCACCGTTGGTGACGGAGGTAATGATTCAACTGCAGATTGTGTTTGTGTGTATTTCTTATTAACTCCATATGTGGTTTCAGAATTAGTGTAGTAGATAGTAGAAAAATCGTGCAAATTATGATACAAGCATCAGATTTGGCATTTCTGTTCTGCAGGGCTTTCTTGATCAAATCTGCCCGATTGGCCATTTGAAAATCCAAATTATTTAAGAAAAAAAAATTCTAAAAATTTGAAGTCACAGCTGGCTGAAATTCTTGAAGCGCAAGTGAACATCCCAGACAGAGAACCAAGGGGAGATGCAGTCATCATTGATGGCTCAGCACTTATCAATGCCCTACCTCAACGCACTTCAAAGATATTTGATGACTATGCTAAAGAAGACATCATCCAAAGGTGGAATCCTATGGTGCCAGGTACGAGAGGGTGGACGTAGTGTTTGATGTGTACCAGAAGTCAAGTCTGAAGTCCGAGGCAAGGTCGAAAAGGGGCAAGAATCAGAAGAAGAGTGACAGAACACTAAGACCCCAAGTAACTGAAGAAGCTTTCTTTGAGATGACAGCAACAAGACTGAGCTGTTTCACTTCCTTGTGGAAAGATGTGTGAAGCACAGACAACAAGCACAGTCATTGTCACAAAAGGAGAAGATGCCATTAGCAACACAAGGAAGTCACTGGATGCTGTGTCTCCATGTTGTCATGAAGAAGCTGACACTCGAATATTTGTACACGCCATGGATGCAACGACGGATGGTAGCAAGTCATTATCATTAAGGCTAATGACACGGACGTACTAGTCATAGCAATATCTGTACTGCCATCCTTACAGGAACTTGGTCTTGAGAACATGTGGATTGCCTTTGGCCAAGGAGCCAAGGCGCGATGGATTCCAGTCCATGAGGTAGTTTCTGCAATAGGGCCTGAGAAAGCTAGAGGGATCCCATACTTCCAAGCGTTCACTGGATGTGACGTCGTGTCTGCTTCCGTGGTAAAGGGAAGAAAACTGCATGGCAGACTTGGAACGTCTTTGATGATGTTTCTGAAACGTTCACCAATCTCAGCCAGCATCCAACATTGATTCGTGATGTTGCTTTTTAGAAGTTTTTTTAAATTTTTTCAAAATTTGGATTTCAAATGGCCAATCAGGCAGATTTGATTAGAATCCCCTGGAGAACAAATGTGCAAATTTGATGCTGTATCATCATTGCACGATTCCTCTCAAAATTGCTGTTATCTGCCCCACTTGATGTGGAATGCAGCTTCTGATGTCTCAAATTATAATTGTGTGTGTGTTTGTGTGTGTGTGTACGTTCTACGTTCTGTTTGTGTGTGTGTGTGTTGTGTATGTGTTTCTGTGTGCTTGTGTGTGTGTACGTTCTACGTTCTGTTTGTGTGTGTTGTGTGTGTGTGTGTGGTGTGTGTCTTGTGTTTCTGTGTGCTTGTGTGTTGGTGTGTACGTTCTACGTTCTGTTTGTGTGTGTGTGTATGTGTTTCTGTGTGTGTGTTTGTATGTGAGTCTTTGTATGTGAGTTTGTATGTGAGTAAGCTGAGTCTTTGGGCCTCTCACTCAATCACCGCAGGTTGGTCGGTGGTCTTTCTGTCTTACCGACTCCTCTCCAGCCTTGCCCCCCCTGCTCTCTCTGCCATTTGTCCCCACCACATTTCCACAGGGCGCTCAAGGTCCGCCAACAACCCCTTCTGGTAAAACTACCAAAATCACGAACCACTGCTCACCTTCACTCCTTCATTCCTCTTTTCCCGCCTTTGGAATAAACTCCCTCACTCTATTCTTTCCCATTCTTCCCTCCAGGCCTCCAAATCAGCTGTTCACCACCACCTCTTATCATCCCCCATCCAAATCCTCGATCTTTTCTACCCCGATAATCCACCCAAGCCCACTTCCTTCAATTCCCCTGCTTTCCTTCCTGAAAGTCCCTGTAATGTCCATCTTCTTTCCCCATGTTCCCGTCCCATCCCATCCCTCACCCTTCACAGATCACTAATGTGTCTTTTCCCCACTGTTTTGTCCTTCCACTCCGCCCCTCTTGTCTCATGCCCCTTGCTGTGCGTTGTGTGTTAGCTCTCATACGAGCCTCGACATGGTATACAAAAAAAAAAAATGTGTGTGTTTCTGTGTGTTTGTGTGTATTTGTGTGTGTGTGCTTGTGTATGTGTCTACGTTCTACGTTCTGTTTGTGTGTGTGGTGTGTGTGTGTGTGTGTTTCTGTGTGTGTGTGTGTATGTATGTGTGTTTGTGTATGTGTCTACGTTCTACGTTCGTTTTGTGTGTGTGTGTGATTGTTTGTGTGTACGTGTGTTTGTGTGTGTGATTGTTTGTGTGTGTTTGTGTTGTGTACGTGTGTGTGGGTGTGTACGGTTGTGTGTGTGTTGTGTGTACGTGTGTGTGTGATTGTGTTTGTACGTGTGGCGTGTTTGTGTGTGGCGTGTTTATGTGTACGTGTTTGTGTGTGTGTGTTTGTGTGTGCGTGTTTGTGTGTGTGATTGTGTTTGTACGTGTGCGTGTTTGTGTGTGTGTGTATTTGTGTGTGCGTGTTTATGTGTTCGTGTGTGTGTGATTTCCGCAGTCGACAAACCCCACCCCTATTTGTGTCACCGCCCCCAGTTCAAGCCCCTCCCTAAAATATCAACCACGCCCCGTAACCGAATCGCCGTGTCCTGAACCACGTCCAGATCCTCGTACGTTTATTCGCCAAACTCCCAACAACCTTTTATTTGTATCGCATAATCTCTCACATATCGCCATCTCCATTCGATAAACCCCTCTCTAGCTCCTCCCACACGTTCACAAGCCCCTCCCACACGTTCACAAGCTCCTCCCACACGTTCACAAGCCCCTCCCACACGTTCACAAGCTCCTCCCACACGTTCACAAGCTCCTCCCACACGTTCACAAGCTCCTCCCACTGATACTCAACATTGCCATCATAATTGTTTGATTATAAATTCACCTGCTGCGCCTTGATCTGCTCAGGTCGCGCTTTATACCTTCCTGTCTAATAACGGAATCCATCATCCACATCCACATCCATCCTCATTTAGCTTGAACCGAGATGTCCGGAGTGTTCTGGCCGGGACCAGAGCAGGCAGCCACGATGTCGCCCAGCTGCTCGGATGATGTAATTACGAGGAGCCCGACGTGCGAGTTCGGCTGCGTCGTTCGTGTGGGCACGGACGAGCCTCCAGGGCGTCGGCAAACGCAAGAGCTGCCCTGCGGGCACGCGTACTGCGCTCCGTGCTCGCTTCGCCTCGTCCGCATCGACAGGGGAGTCCCCGCCGTACGTTGCCCGCTCTGCCGCCGCCTGTCGCTTCTTGGTCGCCGGGTGAGTTCGAATGTCCGTTCGTGCTTCCGATCCACGTTCGAGTCGGAGTCGTTTCGGGGCTCAATTTCCGCTGAATGTTGATCAGTGTCATCATCGCTACTGCTATCGGGTTCAGGTCACGATCCTGGATGCCATGTACACTTCGAAGCCCCTCGTGGTCCTTCTCGGAACTCTCGGCACCCATTCGAGGTGGAAACACACCTTTGCCTGTTTGAGCAGGTAGCATTGAGGGCTTAACAAATACCTGTGCTTGTATAGTCCATCAAAGGTAAAGGCTCTCAAGATTCGGATCATATAAACGACTTCCAATCGAATCGGTCCATCAATGGCCAATAATCGAGTTCTCTTGAAATGTTTCATCATTTGTCATAAAGGAGCTGGATGTGTGCCCACTCTACCTTCCGCACACTTACAAACCCTTGATACCTGTGACCTGTCCCACCCACACTTACAAACCATTGATACCTGTAGCCTTTCCTACCCACACTTACAAACCCTTGATACCTGTAACCTTTCCTTCCCACACTTACAAACCCTTGATACCTGTAGCCTTTCCTACCCACACTTACAAACCATTGATACCTGTAACCTTTCCATCCCACACTTACAAACCCTTGATACCTGTAGCCTTTCCTTCCCACACTTACAAACCCTTGATACCTGTAGCCTTTCCTATCCACACTTACAAACCATTGATACCTGTAACCTTTC
>CM068954.1:143127195-143146665 GCA_035128595.1 Eptatretus atami
CTTTATGACATTCCCTAAAAACAGACGTTCCTGTTTGGAATGTTTTCATTTTTGTTGGATCACTTCTCGCGCTCCATGAGCTAAGAGTTAGTGGAGTTACCAGGGAGTTGTACTACACACATTAGCCTTTTCCCACGAGGCTCATTTGTTGCACGCGATGGCGCCTGCTGTAGTTTTTGATTTCGGCCTCTCCTGGTTTGTATTTTCTGAGGGTCGTAGATTTCCGCCGTCCTGGCGACGCGTTTCGTTTGACGGTTGCAGCATTCGGGATTCCGAGCCAATGGCATTTTGTGGTCTGCACGACCAGCTGGCATTTTTGCCCTCCGCTGCCCACCTTGCCCTTTGGGCCCGCACCGCCACCTCCCTACTGTGACGCTGTGTTGGCAGCTCTGTTTGGACTGTATTTTCTCACCATCAGAGGACTGGATGACCCACTTGTCCTGATCGGCCGGGCCCCTGGTGCGCGTCCAACTACCGCCACCATCCGCGCGACCTTGCTGCTCGTGCGCTGCTGCACTTGGGCCGGCTTCTTCAGCTGCACCACGCCGACCGCACCAGCCGCTCCAGTGGCATAGGGTTAGCTCCCACACAGCTCCATGTCTTGCAGTGTCCTTTCATGTTTGGTGTGCTCATCATGTCTGTACCTGTTTTGTGGTGCGGTCTGTTTGCGGTTGTGAGCGCTCCCTTCCTTGGCCGTGCATTTCCTGTTCTTCTGTGCTTGTGACGCAGCGGTTCGCAGACACGTCTGGTGCGGCTGGGCGTCATGAATTCTGGCTATGGGGTGTGGGGCTGCCGTCATCTTGGGGGGAGGCGCAGTCTGAAGTCTTCCGGTCCTTTGTGCTTCCGTTGCTCTGTGGCTGGTGAGCTTGCATCTGCCCGGAATCTGCGCGCGCGATTAACTTCTTTGGCCCACCACGGGTTCTTCGGCGCATTTGCTCAATCGCTAGGTGACATATATGTGTCACTAGAGTGGTTAGCTGGGAGACTCACATGACGATCTTGATCTCATCATCTGGCAGCCCACGCATCACAGCACAGACTGACTAATCACGGCCACTGCTCGATCGTTTTTTGCACCGCTGCCACCCATCTGTCCGCCGCTTTTCTCAGCGGGGCAGCCTTAGTGAGTGGCGAGGCACATGGGCGAGCCCCAGGTGGCCTTGTGGTTGCCGAGCAGGATTGCTCGCCTCATCGTGGATGGGGCTGGGCTGGCTCTGCTGGGGGGATGGGCAACGGAAGGCCCTGGCAGTCCGGCGCCGTGGGCATTTTTAACACGCACTACATAATCAGCCATTCCTGATGATTGTGCGGTGCTCAGTGCTGCTCAGACACTGGTGTGTGACCCGGTGGCACAGTCTGCGTGGCGGTGTGGTCCGGGTAGTGGCCGTGAGGTTTTGGCTTGCGGGTTCCTTTATTCGCCCGTTAACCCCCCCTTGTGGATGCCACTCCGCCACATCGCTTGACGACTACGGGTGTTTTCCACAGGTGTACACACTATACATCATATATCTGCCGAACAGCGCACTAGGCCACTGCACCACCCACATTTTATTGACAGCTTACTGACATGGATTTCTGTCACCTGACTTGCTACTGGGGTATTGTGCCAACTTCACTCACTTTCCACCCCTCCCAGGATCCCATCCTCAGCTTTTGTGGCAAGACTTCTTCCTGTCGAATCTATATGGTTCCCCTGCCAAGACTTCGCTTTCTTCTCAAAATCGTTTAAACCTCTAAAATCTCTGAGCTTTGCCTTTGGCCTCCCTGCAAACATAGTGAAAAACCGCCTTTTTTTTTCCCTTAGGGGCTTACAATTTTAAAGGATCTCGGAAAGTTTAATAATTGGAATATTTTATAATTGGATCCAATTTTTCAATATGGCATAAGATGCTCTGGGATGCATTTTCTCACTTATACAGGAAGTAAATATGGTTTTTGGGCCAAATGAGCTAAAATAGGTGAAACTAGGCGCCTCATGAAAATATGGAACCTTAGAATATTCCCTCATAAAACATGATTATAGAGATAATATAATATAATAAGATATTTTGTAGGGATAAACCAATGTTAGGATGATGAAAATTAAGAAGTTTTTACTATAGCTTGCCTCGAGGGTCTAAATGGACCATTTTGTCGCCTGGTTTTGACCATGATGGTAGGGGTTTAGGATTTAATTTTTTTTTCCTAAAGATGCCTCTAAAAGATGTTGTTACTGACGAAAATAATTTTTAATCATACACATAGCCGGCTTAATATTAAATTAATTTTATTTAATTCACGTATTTTTTATAATTTATTCACTTTTTTCATATATCTAGAGTTAAATCTGAACTGAACACTCTAGCAAGTTAGATACATGGCAAGAATTTATAAACTAGGAATATGAAATTTAAGATTGTTATAAAATGACTGTAAATGCATATGTATTTATCTGTAGAAGGTTGAAATGCCCAATTTGACCAAAAATGGTGAATATGGCATCGGGGGCATTAAAGGTAAGTCACTTTGCTCTACGCGAGAGATAACGGAGGAACCTCACAACCGCTCCTGATTGACCAACACGTCGCGAGCGCGCGCAGAGAAGAGCTTTTCTGGCGGCTCGGCTCCCTACGGGTGGCCCTACCCCGCCCGCTTCCATGCGCCTATAACTATCCCTTAGCAGGCGCTACGGCGTCGCCCCGTGGCAATCCTACACGGGAGTTACTACCCCACTCTCTTTAGTCATTTTACGTTAGCGTAGCTGACAAGCAGAAAAGAAAAACTGTAAAAAATAAAAACCATTAACATTCGTTACCGCCGTCCCCACCACCCCCTCGCGCCGCCCCACCTCTCTCCGCCCCCATTAGGGCCGCGTCGCCTTGCGGCACTTGCGTCGCCTTGAAATTTTATGGCACGCGCCGCACAGGCCCCTTAAGTCTACCGTGCACATAATATCATAGCGTCAGGAACAACACGTTTTCGTCCTCCAAGACCTACCACATCTCATCTACAGACCCCTACGGCTCAGCTCATCTTCGTCTCGGCAGAGATCCGGCGGCCGTTCACCCACACCCACCGAAAACACACACACACCGGCCCCCTCCCCTAAATTCGCCCAAACCGGTCCCGCGCCCCCGGCCGCGCTTTCCCTCGAGTGGCTCAGGGTGGCCCCCCTCTGAGCCGTATGGCGATTATATGTCTTACCGCGGCCTAGTACGAAACAATCCGCGTGGAATTCATAACGCGCGTCACTCTTCTCTCTCATCTTCGACGTTCGCCGTAGCACATTCGACAAGCCGAAAAAAAAAACTGGTACAAAAAAAATAAAATTAACATTACGTAATGTCCGTCATGGCCGCGTTCCCTTAGGGCCACTGCGAGCTCCCCTAGGCCCGATTCACACCCCGCGCTCCGCCTATGCCGCCGGCCACCATTGGCGTCTCGCCTTGCAAATTCATCAACCTGGCCCCCCCCCCACAACCACGCCCGCCCCAACAGGAACCCCCTACCGGTCCTCCCACGTGCGACCTCAAATCAAAGACCCCCGTCAACGGCAAGCCCAACCGTGGTTGGGTTTCCACAATTTATAAATCCCCCCGTCGCGGACCCCCTCCCGAAAATAAAACATACTGTGGACTCCTCACACCCACATCAGATGTGTGACCGTGGAATACTGGCCGCCGCAGATATATAAATAAGAGAGGTAAAAACAGATTTTGGAGCCCCGCAGACCAGCGTGGAAATGTGATTAGGCTAAAGTAGCGCGTGCGGTACTCCCCGAAAATAAAAATATGTGAGTGCATAATTGTGTGACGCTGTGAGATATCAGCGGCCCGACGTATAATTGCCTAGAGATGGCAAACAAGTAAAAGGATATTTGGGATCCACAGCTGAACGTGGCATTGACATAGGGCCTAAATGGGAGGTTATGTAAAACTAATTATCTTCGATCAGTAAATTAAGATTACAGTACAGATTTTTAAATTCAAAAATAAATTCTTGTAATGATTTCAAACATATGTTGAGCTTAATTTAAAAAATGTCTAATAACAGTTATTCTATTTGAAGATCATTAGATTATGACTAACAATAGAATGGAGATATAATAGATATAAACTAAGGGCAGCACAGTCACCTGTCTGTCTGTTTGGAGAACAAAGGAGAGGGGAACAAGGAAAAGGATGCAGAAAAACCTTGGGCCAGTGGACATAAGTTCTGACAAGTAGAGGCACTGTTGAATACAAATTGACATAGTAGTGTACAAGATATTATACAGATGGAAGGTTGGGCTAAAACAAGTTGCTGCTTTGAGAAGAAGTCAATAATTGATTTCATGGAGATTGGAATTACTTTCAGTTCAAAGACGATTTGCAGCTACATCTGGGATCTGTATACATTTATCACCCGAGTATGAGTGTGACAAGACAACTCTGTTTTTGTGATCTTTTCCAGTTTCAACACGAAATGTGCACGTAAGTAAATATAATTTGTTTTCGTAAGATCATACTTATAGTAATATATAATATAGATAGATTATAATATAATTTAGGATTTGGAGAAATTTGCTTATTTAAATTTATTTTGATCTTGACTAATATATAGATTTATACACATTGGAATATTCGCACAAATAAGTCTTAAATTGTTCTAAAATGTATGCTACCTCTATCACTATTGTCCAATATATAAGCAATAAATTTGCGCTCAGCGCACCCCATAGCGAAGTTACTTGTTATTGTACAAGTGCCAAGATTGCCATCTTTGGCTTATAAGACAGGGTGTTTTCTTCTTGGCCTCTTGGTTTTGCTTTGGCTCTTGGTTGGCCTGATACTGGCGCATGCATTGTTGCCACTTCGCTTTCTTCTAGAGCTTGCTGATGCACATCTGAAATTTTTGTATCAGTTTTATAAAATTCCTGCAGTAACTCTTTCTGATAGGTTCATTTAGATTTATAAAACTTCTGAATATGAAAAAGTGATAATTATAAAAACGTGCTGTAATAAAAATTTTTAATTTTACTATGAAGCATGGCGTGACTGAGTGAGTAAAATTATTCGGGAGTCAGCATAGAAGCACATTATATAATGAGGAAATCTTTAAAAAATGAAGATATAAAAACCGTAGCACATAGAGTCAACAGGGGGATCAAATTGGTCCAATATTTTAGAACGCTCAAGAGGCAAGGGCTTATGGTATATATTAATACAATTATAACAGCTAAATGATATACTCCACAAAAATGTATCTATAGGCGTGGCCAACTATACAAACAAGCTGATAAATACTAGTGGCTAAGAAGGAAAAATTCTAAGTTCTACAAATCCTTTCAGAAAGAGACTAAACAAACCCACTATACCCACGTTTCACTTATTTTAGAGTGCCGTTTGTGGCCAAAAGGCATTGTTTTAGCTTCCTATAGATGAGAAATGATGCCACCAGAAGTATGTGATGCAATAGCATTAAGATATAGAGAGATAGATTAGAAATATTCAATATTAGCTTTTGTCTAAGGAGAGTCGAATTATAAATTAGTAAGAGAGCTGAAGTTGGAAAAAGATGCGTTTTTCACCCCATTTGGCATTTTTAGGGCCATTTCAAGGTATAATCGATATAGATATTTTTTAAATATGAGTGAATAGAAATGCTAATTCTTTTGATGGTGGTGAGGCCATTATAGATCTAAAATATATATATATATATATATAAGAAAATATGAGAGGTGACGTGGGGACCTTAGGTTGGTTGGGCAGAGAATGACGCTATGCTAAGCCTGCTGGAGTTAGAGCAAGGACTGAAAATTGTAGCCTTCGCTCCCGCAAACTACCTTGAATATGCATATTATACGATGTGTGACACATCGCCGCGGTTAGTAACTAAGACATTGATTGAGTCCAAAGTTCTGTCAAAGATAATAAGAACGTGCATAATAAATAGTGAGCCACTGAAGATGGAAGGCTAAAGTCACGCTTTAGATCATCCAAGTGGATGGCAGAGGCAAGTTATGGTGTAGATGGAGCACTGTGCAACCCCCCAGAGCAGTGAGTCAGAGGGTTCAAGTCATGGGCTTATGAGGTCAGTCATGGCAGTACCAGGACAAGAGATGGGTTTCTGAAAGAGGCTGCGCGAAAAGAGATGGTGGTAACACTAGATATATAATAGGGGGGGATGAAGAGGTAGCACCTCTGCATAACAGCGTTTCTAGCCTGAGCTGGTTTGGGGGGCTGCCCACTGACTTTTGGCTAGATCTTCGAATCGAACTCTGGAACATCGGGCCGACTCGCCGCACGACTAGTTCCGGTTTGAATCATACCGGTCTCCCTTGTTCTCTCAACAAGATACGCGCCTCAGCCAGCTCTTCCAGACATCTGGATTAAGGTAATGAGCATGTGAACTTTAGGCATTTCGGTAACTCTCGTGATACTCCTCAGGTAGGTTCTTCTCGCCAGATATGTCTGTGGTTGTTGAATAAAGGTACCGTAGTCAAAGTGGAAACTGCTTACAATCATGAACAGATCAGGTTGAATTTTAGTTGGTACTCCGCTACAATCCTGTCACTGAAGGCAATTACACTATTCAAGTGTTATACAGTCTTGACTCGAGTTTTTGCCTAATAGAGATCGCAATGTAAGTGGAAAGCTTCCAGTTCGTTAGATGAGGAATAGCGCAATGATGTTGGGTATTGATGTATGTAGCTCATGGAGTGCCGGCGCAGTGGCTTCCTTGGGTGTCATTCGCAAGACCATCTGTGTGTGTCATGCTCTGCGCCATTATTGGCTCTGTGGATATGCTGATCCGCTGGCGCCTACATTGCGGGGCCATTGTTGCGATGTGCTTGGTTCGTTGCATGTAGCATTGTGCTTCAAACTGTTTCACAATTAGGTTGAAATGGAAGTTTGTGGTCCATCAATAGTTCTGAGCGGTCGTATCTCGGGCTAATCTGGCGGGTGGTGTCCTATGCTAATTGATTTAAGCTCATATCCAACAGAGTCTAGCCACTCCTTTGTCTTCCGCTTACTTGAGGCAATGGATAGTTGAGCTACGGGAGCTCAAAATCCAGGGAACAATACCACGATAATTACACCAAACTGAAAGGAAAAGTACAGGTCAACATACTAAAGAAATGCAGGGAAGTCAATGAGTTTTGGAGTTTTTTTTTTTTTTGTCAATCGTTTTTGAAACATCCTGTATATTAAGAGGTATTGGAGGAGGTTAGTATTTACGAGGATGGGACCTTTACGAGAAGAAGATGTATTGCTAGCAAAATATGCAACTAGTGAAATCCGTAAACAATTTCGTTAAAGACGTTAATGACTTGCTGGTTGAATTCATTGACGTTTGAAATATAAATCTCTTCAATTTCAAGTAATCGAAATGAAAATGAGTATGTTCGAAACTACCACTTAAGTTGTGACTTTGGCCGATATGTTGACTTCTTGACCCTTTGAATTAAAAACAATGGTCTTCTTTATACAAACTGCTACATGTGGTGAAGTTTCGTGGAAGAGTCGGTTTAAAATGTGATGGCAGCGATAACAGCAAACAGACCCGACAGACAGAGATAAAATAGACTAACATTATTGAAAATCTTCGTTTTAACAGGGTAAAACATTATCCGTCCAGACCGTTGGTGACGGAGGTATGTTTTAAATGCAGATTGTGTTTGTGTGTATTTCGTTATTAAACTCATTATGTGGGATTTCAGAATATAGTGTAGTGAGGATTAGTAGAAAAATCGTGGCAAATTATGATACAAGCATTCAGATTTGGCATTTTCTGTTGTCTGGCAAGGGTGTTTCTGATCAAGAATCTGCCCGTATTGGCTTCATGAAAATCCCAAATTATTAATAAATTTGAAAGGAAAAATAAATTTAGAAAATTTGAAGTCAGTCAGTGGCTGAAATTCTTGAAGGCGCAATGTGAAGCATCCAGACAGAGACAAGGGAGAGCATGGTCATAATTGATGGCTCAGGCACTTATCATGCCGTAGCCTCAACGCACTTCAAAGATATTTGATGACTATGCTAAGAGAGAACATCAATCCAAAGGTGGAATCCTATGGTGCATGGTACGAGAGGGTGGACGTAGTGTTTGGTGTGTACAGAAGTCAAGTCTGAGTCGAGGAAGGTCGAAAAGGGGGAAAGGAATCAGAAGAGAGTGCAGGAACCACTAAGACCCACAGTAACTGAAGAAGCTTTCTTTGAGATGACAGAATCAATGACTGAGTCTGTTTCACCTTCATTGTGGATAAAAGATGTGTGAAGCAAGACACAAGCAGTCATTGTCACAAAAGGAGAAGATGCCATTAGCAACACAAGGAAGTACTGGATGCTGTGTCTCCATGTTGTGCATGAAGAGCTGACACTCGAATATTTGTACACGCATGGATGCTGAAGCGACGGATGGTAGCAAGTCATTATATTTAAGGCTAATGAACGACGTACTATGGTCATTAGCATTCTTTGCATCTTAAAGGACTTGGTTCTTGAGAACATGTGGATTGCCTTTGGCCAAGGAGCCAGGCGCGATGGATTCCAGTCCATGAGGTGTTTCTGCATAGGGCCTGAGAAAGCTAGAGGGATCCATACTTCCAGCGTTCATGTGATTGACGTCGTGTCTGCCTTCCGTGGTAAGGGGAAAACTGCATGGCAGACTTGGAACGTCTTTGATGATGTTTCTGAAACGTTCACCATCTCCAGCCAGCATCCAACATTGATTTCGTGATGTTTGACTTTTAGAAGTTTTTTTTAAATTTTTTTTCAAAATTTGGATTTTCAAATGGCCAATCAGGCAGATTTGATTGAATCCCCTGGAGAACAATGTGCCAATTTGATGCTTGTATCATCATTGCACGATTCGTCTAAAATTGCTGTTATCTGCCCACCTTGATGGGAATGCAGCTTCTGATGTTCAAATTATAATTTGTGTGTGTGTTTGTGTGTGTGTGTACGTTCTACGTTCTGTTTGTGTGTGTGTGTGTGTGTATGTGTTTCTGTGTGCTTGTGTGTGTGTACGTTCTACGTTCTGTTTGTGTGTGTTTGTGTGTGTTGTGTGTGTGTGTCTGTGTTTCTGTGTGCTTGTGTGTGTGTGTGTGTAGTTCTAACGTTCTGTTTGTGTGTGTGTGTATGTGTTCTGTGTGTGTGTTTGTATGTGATCTTTGTATGTGAGTTTGTATGTGAGTAAGCTGAGTGCTTTGGGCCTCTCACTCAATCACCGCAGGTTGGTCGATGGTCTTTCTGTTCTTCGACTCCTCTCCAGCCTTGCCCCCCTGCTCTCTCTGCATTTGTCCACCCAATTTCCACAGGGCGCTCAAGGTCCGCGAACAACCCCCTTCTGGTAAACTACAAAAATCACGAACCACTGCTCACTTCACTCCTTCGATTCCTCTTTTTCCGGTTTGGAATTAAACTCCTCACTCTATTCTTTCCCATTCTTCCTCCGGCTCCAATAGCTGTTTCACACCACCTCTTAAATCCCCATCCAAATCATCGAATCTTTTGCTACCCCGATATCACCCAAGCCCACTTCCTTCAATTCCCGTGCTTTCCTTCCTGAAAGTCCTGTAATGTCCATCTTTTTCCCCATGTCCCTCGTCCCATCCCATCCCTCACACCTTCCACGATCTAATGTGTCTGGTTCCCCACTGTTTTGTCCTTCCACTCCCGCCTCTTTGTCTCATGCCCCTTGCTGTGCGTTGTGTGTTAGCTCTCATACGAGGCTCGACATGGTATAACAAGAAAAAAAAAATGTGTGGTGTTCTCTGTGTGTTTGTGTGTATTTGTGTGTGTGTGGCTTGTGTATGTGTCTACGTTTACGTTCTGTTTGTGTGTGTGTGTGGTGTGTGTGTGTGTGTTTTCTGTGTGTGTGTGTGTTGGTATGTGTGATTGTGTGATGTGTTATGTTACGTTCTGTATGTGTGTGTTGTGATTTTTGTGTGTAGTGTGTTTGTGTGTGATTGTTGTGTGTGTTTGTGTGTGTACGTGTGTGTGTGTGTGTAGGTGTGTGTGTGTTGTGTGTTGTGTACGTAGTGTGTGTGATTGTGTTTGTACGTGTGCGCGTGTTGTGTGTGGTGTTTTATGTGTACGTGTTTGTGTGTGTGTGTTTGTGTGTGGCGTGTTTGTGTGTGTGATTGTGTTTGTACGTGTGCGTGTTTGTGTGTGTGTGTATTTGTGTGTGTGTGTATTTGTGTGTGCGGTGTTTATTGTTCGTGTGTGTTGTGATTGCCCGCAGTCGAGCAAACGCCACCCTATTTGTGTCACCGCCCCCAGTTCAAGCCCTCCCTAAAATATCAACCACGCCCCGTAACCGATCGGCCGTGTTCCTGAACCACGTCCAGTCCGTACGTTTATTCGCCAAACTACCAACACTTTGTATTTTATCGCGATATCTCTCAGCAATATCGCCACCCCTTGATCAGGAAATAGGGAAGAATTACGAGGAAACATATTGAACAAAGACCAATAGAAATAGAAAAAGTAAAAAACGTAGAAGAAGGAGACAGAAACAACAAAAATGGAAAAACGATCCGCTGATCCTCGGACGTGTAGCGGACTCTTGGGACGATCAGCTGTACTAAGCGTAGATGGCGGGACTCCTACAGGAGGATGATTTCCGCCACTAGTGTACTATTTTTAGCTCTCGCCACTACGTTCACAGCCCTCCCCAGTTCACAGCTTCCCACACGATCAGCAAGCCCTTCCACATCGTTGACAAAGCTCCCTCTTCCAATCACGTTCACGTAAGCGTCTCCCACTTTCACAAGCTCTCCCACTGAATACTTCACATTGCCATCATAATTGTTTGATTATAAATTCAACTGCCGCTGCTTGATTCTGCTCAGGTTCGGCTTTAATACTTCTGTTATAGGGAATTAGCATCATCACATCTAAATCATCGCTCATAACTTAGCTTGAACACCGAAGATGTCCGGAGGTGTTCTGGCGGGAAGAGCAGGCAAGCCCACGATGTCGCCAGTGCTCGGATGATGTAATTTGAAGACCCGACGTGCGAGTTCGGTTGCGTCGTCGGTGTAGGGCACGGACGAGCCTACCAGGGCGTCGGCAAAACGCAGAGAGCTGACTGCGGGCTCACGCGGTCTGCGCTCCGTGCTGCGCTTCGCCTCGTCCGCATCGAAGGGGAGTCCCGGTAGATTGCCCGCTTCTGCCGGCGCCTGTGCTTCTTGGTCCGCACGGGTGATTCGAATGTCCGTTCGTTCGCTTCGATCAAGTTCGAGTCGGAGTCGTTTCGGGGCTCAATTTTCGCGAATGTTGAGTCGTGTCATCATCGTACTTAGGCTATCGGGTCAGGTTCTACGATCTGGATGCATATGTAGCACTTCGGAAGCCCTCGTGGTCTATCTCGGACTTAGGCCATTGAGTGGAACAACATTTGGGTGTTTGAGCGAGAATAGAAGTGGATGGGCTTAACATACTGTGCTTGTATAGTACCATCAAAGGTAACGGCTCTCAAGATTTCGGATCAATATAAGCGCTTCCAATGATACGGTTCAGTCAGTGGCAGTAATACGAGGTTCTCTTGAAATAGTTACATCATGTTGTCATAAGGAGCTGATGTGTGCCCATCCTAGCCATTCCGCACACTGTACAAGCCTTGATACTGTGACTTCCACCACAATCTTAAAACCATTGCATACCTGTAGTTTCTACCCACACGTTAAAAGGGCCGTTGATCCTGTAACCTTTCTTCCCACAGCTTACAAAGCCTTGATACCAGTGCTAGCTTTCTACCGACACACTTACAAAACCATTGTTCATTAAAGCTTATCCATCCCAACACTTACAACCCTTGATACCTGTAGTTCTTCCACAGCTTACAAACCTTTGATTCCTCGGTAGCTTTTCCTATTCCAACTTCATGATTTTACAAACATGATAACCTGTAACTTTCTTCCCATACTTCAACTTGAGTACTGTGACCTGTGCCCGGTCACCACGATTACAAACCCTGATACCTGTACTTTCCTAACTTCACACTACAAACTTGATACAATTGTAACCTTTCTATCCACACTTACATAACCTTGATCACTACCTTCCTAACACACTTAAGAACCTTGATAACCTGTAAAACTCTACCACATATACACAAACTTGATCCGTACGATTTCCTCCAAACATTCAAAGCATTGATACCTGTAATTTCTTTCCCGACACTTACAAACCCTTGATCTGTAACTTCACTACCCACACTTACAAACATTGATTACATGTAACCTTTTCCTCCACGACTTTAAACCTGTGATACTGTAAGCTTTTTTGCACAACTTACCAACCCTTGAATACTGTAGTCCTTCCTAACATTACAAACCATGTGATAACATGTAACGCTTCCTTCGCAACACTTACGAACCGTTGATACTGTAGCTTTCCTTCACACGCACCTTACAACCTCTGATACATGTATTTCTATCCACATTACAAACGTTGATACTTGTGGCTTTTCCACCCACCTTAAAACATTGATACTGTACTTGTGCACCCTAACCTTAGCAAAGCTTTGATAGCTGTGACATGTCCCACCCAACTTGTAAAAACATTGAATCTGTGCCGTCCCACCACAACTTGCAACGCTTGATATCTGTGACTGTACCGCGAGTCATTCAACATATACTGTGACATGTCATAATCCCATACTTGAAGCCTTTATAACTGTGACCTGTCCACCACTTACAACATTATACTGTGATGTACCAGCACCCTACAAACCATTATAGCCTGTGACCTGTCGCCACACACACTTAGCAAAGCTTGTACCTGTGACTATCAAGCCAAAGTTGCAATCCTTGATACTGTGACTGTCCTACACACTTGCCAACTGTTAATACCTGTGACCTGTCACACAGTTTGCAAGTCTGATACCTGTTTGACTCGCTCTACGTACAACTTACAGAAACTTGATAGCTCGTGCCTGTTTATTACAATTGCAAATCCTTGAACCTTGACGCTGTCTAACCTACACTTACAAACCCTGAGTACTGTGACCTGTGCCATCCCACTTCACCATTGACTGCTGGATTAGTGCAACACACTTGCGAATCCTTGATACTGTGACTGTTACACCACACGTATGCCATTTATACCTGTGACCGTCGTCCCACACGACTTGCCGAAACCTTAATACCTGTGCACGTCACCACCTGCAAGAACACTTGATAACTGTGACCTGTCCAAGTACCAAATTGGCACGTTTTATAATCCTGTGGATCCTGTCACCATAGCTTGCAAACTTTATACACCTGTGACTGTCCTACCTAACACTTACAAACATTGATACTTGTATGTTCTACCAACTTACAAACTTCTATGATACCTGTGAACCATGTCACCACACTTAAACGTTAATAACTGCGTGCGACCTATCAACCCCGTACAAACCGCTTGTACGCTGTAACTTTCCTACACATTCAAACCTTGATACGCTGTGACTGTCCAACCCACCTTGAATCTTGGTAGCCTGGTGACGTGTCATACCTCATTAAACTTGATACATGTGGACACCTGTCGTACTACCATAACATCTTAGCAATCCTTGATACTGTGCCTGATCTAGTCCACACTTGCAAACTTTATACCTGTGACATGTCCACCCACACTTGCAAACCTTGAACTGTGCCTTCACACGCACACTTCGCCACCCTTTTACCTGTGCCTGCCATCGATGACTTGAAACTTTATACTGTGCTGATCTACTAAACACTTCAAACGCTTGAATACTGCGACCTTTATCCAACCAATTGAGATCCCTTGATAACGCTGTGACCCTGTCTAAAGGCCACACTTGCAAACTTTTACTCGTGGACCATGTCTCTACGTCCTAATTACAAACCTTAGATAACTGTGACTATCACATCATGCAATCCCTTATGACTGTGATGGTCTCTCAAACTGCATCTGATTATTACCTTGATTCATCATACAATTACAAAAAACCCTTGATACCTGTGACCTATCCAACCCACACTTGCAATCCCTTGATACCTGTGACCTGTCCTACCCGCACTTGCAATTCCTTGATACCTGTGACCTGTCCTACCCGCACTTGCAATTCCTTGATACCTGTGACCTGTCCTACCCACACTTGCAAACCTTTATACCTGTGACCTGTCCCATTCCGGTTATAAAATGTGTCCCACCATTGGCTTGGGTTTTTAATAGTATTTGCAGATAGGTAAGAATCCATGCATGTACAAGACATCTCAACATCATCTGGACTCTGTTTTCACTTCATTGGGACATTAAGTTGGGAGAGAGAGGAATTCACATATTTTACCTTTAATCCACATTAAACAGGATCGTGCAGAGGTAGCGCACATACCTTTGAGCTGTTTAGCCTGTGTTCGATTCCCTACCCGAGTAGAAATACTGTTGGATTGGTGCTTCCCAGGCAGGGTGTTGATATCACTAAGATGGACGTTTAAAGCTGGTGACCCACATGTGGTTGACTAGTCGAACATCCCATAGTGTCTTTCGATGAAGAGTAGGTATGGTATCCCCAAAACGAGATCCCTGAACAAATTCAAAACTCCTGCCCTCTGGCAAACAATCGCAAAAGAGCGTCAGCCCCGTGGTCCACGCTTTCCAAAAGTTACACCGTGGGATCATTAACGCTCACAGAACTGAAAACGCCTTCTAGAGCAGATAGGAAAGTGGAACCCATGTCAGTGAGAGAAAACAGCTCGACTTTAGTTTACCCACTTAACCACCAATCCCATCGAAAACTGCCAATCGATTACAGTACCGCTAAGGGGATGCTGCATTGTGGAGTATGTTTCCCATTATACGACATGTAATAGTGAAGCTGTAACATTATGTATATATATATATATTGTGATGGTGCTGAGGTTATGTCGGCCTTCGTAACATGTTTTAAGTAAATGTAAAGAATAAAAAAATAATTGTTTGCTGATCTAAAAAAAGGGGCCATCTACATATGATGTTGACGCGGAGGCATCACCGGGAGAAGGGGAAGCAGATGTATCTCGTTTTCAAGACATTTTGAATACTTTTTGTAAGAATATTATCATTGGTGTGTCAAACCTGCCTGTATCACACAAACCCTGTGTGTTATATCATCCATTCTAATGCTGGTTGCATTGCCATAATTCTGAGATAACCGTAATCCTTGCTTTTTCACAAAATCAATATATCCTACTAAGAGGCATTAGGAATCAAAATAATCAACAACAAAAAAATTTGAACTGCCTTCTGTCACGTGATGCACCCCCCCCCTTCTCTCTCTAACATAACCCCTCCACCCTCTCCTCACTCTCAGAAGTTGTGGGACGTGTTGGCCTGCTGCGGAACCATTCGACACGCCGGAACACCAAGCGCCTCCTCCATGGCCAAACAGGCGGCTGTTCCCCGGTGCACCGACTCGAGCTGGTGTTGCCTCGTTTCAAATTCTTGCACATCTTCAAAAAAGTTTCTTATGAAAAGCTCAATAATGCTGTCGGGCATCAGTCGTTTGCTGATGGTCTTTTGACAAATCAATGCTGTCAGTTTGGGAATGGCAGCTTTGCGATTCCACAATTAAAACAATATCTCAGAATGTCAACAAACAAAGAAAGAAGAAATGACATCTCTTATCCAGCCAATGGGTTGTATTGCTTTGCCTGTTGGGGGGGGGGGGGGGTGGGAGACAGGGGAGGGGTGGGGGTGGGGAATATCTCAGAAACTTTATGGAAAACACCAAAGATGCCAATTGTTAAACGAAGCATATGTAGCTGTTTGTAATGATTGGCACAGCTGGGAATGTTGCCTGGTGATGAAGTTTTCCAAACGTGATTGAAAATAATCGTTGGATTCTACCTGGAGGTGTTCAGGTGTCATTCGTACCTGAGGCGTTCGAAGTAACCGTTTGTCGTGTGGCTTGTTGAACCTGTTGTGCCAAATCTTTTGGGGGGGGCGTGTCGAAACATTTTGCGGCCTAACGTACATTCAATGCATGGAAATAACAAAAATATGTAACGGAACGTTCTTCCTGACTGCGTTCTCCTTGCGGCCCTGACTCGAAATTTGCTCAATAACTGCGGCTGGAAGATCCAGCGTTGTCCCCTCATTCTCTCAATCGTGACATGATCTTGGTGAGGATTTCCCACCGGGTTACCTCCATCATGAACGCGGTCAATCTTTCACACGATATCTCATTTTGCTGGGACGGACCAACTTTACTCGTCTTCACCTTGGGTATCCTGTAGAGTGTAGAGTGTAGTCATCTTCTTTATTTTTTTTTTTTCCAGATTTTGAGGGAACTTTCAAGTAATCCTGAAACACCACTCATACAGGTAAAGTGTACATTATCCCTGTTTGAAATGTCCACTTTACCAGTCTGTCCTGTGAGTGATTGCATGTTCAACTTGAAAAGCTAAAGTGCAGCTTCTAAGTGCTTGGCAGTTGTCCTTGTTAAGGAAGATTCTTGTGTTATTTATGGCATCAACAAAGCTGTGCATACTCATAAGCATAGTTGTCTCCACGTTTCTAAACCCAGCAATGGATGACATGTTGGAGTGAACTTAAGATAAACAAACAACATGTTTGTTTTCCCTTTTGATACTGACAATGTGTAGTTAACCGTTTCACCAGATTGTGAATGATCGTTGACCCAATGGTAACTCCTCTTTTTGTTTTTATTTTTGCTGAATGGGTGCCTTTTATGTGGCCTGTGGAACGGTAATCCACCAACATGTCTGATAGGATGGAGCCAAGGTGGCACAGCTACCTTTATAAATGTCTCGTGTGGGTTTGATTCCTGACCTGACCATAAACTGTCGGAGCGGTCCTTCACAGGCATGGTGTTCCATCACAAATTGTCCCATGCCTTCGATGGACATTAAGCTGGATGTCCAGTCTGCTGGCACTAGTTGGTGGTCCACCGGTGTCCAACTCATGGTTTATATATTCACATTGAGGTTTGCCAAGGGAAACCGTGAATTTTACATCTAGTTTGTGCCAAAATCATTCGAAAATCTCAAAACCGTCATTCTTTTCCTGTTCCATCACGCACGAGCAATTTCGTTTGAGTACCTTTTGGGTTGAAATAACATTCAGTAAAAGATCTCGATCACCAAATCCTACAGAGAGTGAACTCATAAAATAATAAATAAATATAGTAGGTATTTCAATACATATTTGAAGCATGACTGGGTCTTCATAAGGGGTAGTGACGAGCATGTGAAATACAGGCCCACCCTTTCTTCCCGTGACACCACTTAAAACTCGTTGAATGCACCAAAGGTACTTTCTTCGCTGCAAATACTTCGTTGTAGATTTTTATTTACCATGGTACCGAAGAAATGATAATAAATGTGCTGAAAATGTCCACGTCCTTGTTCAGTGGTGAATGCGCTTCTCAGCAAAGTTTTGTCAGATTATGTTGATTTCAAAGGTGCGTCGACATGAGCATCTGTGCACGAGGTTATCTACTTACAATGAGCCGGTATGAAAAGTGCTTGTTTAAAATTTGAGTTTTGTTGCATCATAACTCAGCTATGCAATGTTTGTGCGCGAATGTTGGTACACACAAAAGTGAATGAATTACGCAATCTGTGCAATTGGTCATTGTGAAGCTGTGCTCGCCATGTTCACCTGTTCCTATCCTACTATTCAATAAACAGATTCCTGTTTATTTTATTTTTTTGTGGTTTTAAGGAACAATTCAATTTGTTCACATCTGATTGATCGATGCGGTGTTTTCTGATTAGGCCGATATCATGTCGGCACTTACTCATCATACGTGTTTACCTGTTCATCCAAACATAACATCTTTTTTCTCCCTCTCACCATATTTGTTACTGGTGGATAAAGTTTATCCATCGGTGCTTTCAAGGACATTATTTGTAAGACCAGGTCACACTTTTTCATGAAAATGACTTCTCTCTCTCTGTTGGTTTGTGGCTGTACCTGTTTACATAGTGGGTCCATTGTTTGTGCACACTCTACACCATTGTGTACATTTTCCAATCCAAAAAGGAATCGATTGAGTCGGTTTGTTAGGTGAAACGTCCTGCAAAAACCGAGGCCGGGTGGAGGACTTGCGGCACCCGGCACTTTAAAAAGTACATATCACGGGCTATTTGGCCGGTGGGCTGCAAGTAATGGTGTCGAGGTGAGCTGTGAAGTCCTGGTTAAGGGCGGAACAGCCAAAAAGGCAGTATCACCCACTGGCAGTGGGCAGCCAATGATGGGACGAGCCGCTTGCTGGAAAGGTGGGCCCAGAGGTGAAGAAGGCTCTGACCGCACCACTTAAGCTTTCAACTGAAAGAGAAAAATCTCTTGCTCTCTGTTTCATGGCTCGTCCAAGGAGGACCAATGGAGAAAGCCTGCACGACCATAACAGTCCTGCAGAATGAGAGACCAACTCGTGCCTACCACAAGGCCTCACCTGTTCTGTTCCCCTTTATTGTCAATGTTCACAACTTTTTGAGATATCGTGCTCCTGTATATATCATTTTAGCCCGATCACTCAATGGTGAAGAATCATTTAAAAATTATTGGGTTCAGATTCAGATCTTCACCAAAATCGAATCAGTTCTTCCTTGTTGCATACCCAAAACTGCCCACCAAATTTCGTCCGAATCCGTCCACAACTTTTTGAGATATTTTATTCACCAACAAACCAGACGGGTGAAAACGTCACCTACATCCACATTCGGTGGGTGGAGGTAATTATCAGTTTGAGCTTAATAAAGTGATATCCAATTGTCAAAGTGATTTTGACGGAACATTAACACAAATTTATCATGAACTGAATGGGGAAAGTTGAATTATGCCTGGTGTTGGCTTAATGGTCAAGGTGGTGGGCTTGGGATCCTGAGGTCAAATCCCACTCAGCTGTTGAATTAATACCAGGTGGGGTTGACTCTGCTTGTCATCCTTCCGAGGTCGGCAAAATCAGTGCCAGCTTGCTGGTATACTGTGTCGGAGTGGCGACCCGTCCAGGATTGTGCCCAATAGCCAAGGAGACTGCTTAGGCAGCACCAACGCTCTGCACAGAGTACAGTGTGGTCCCAATGGATGGATGGATGGAAAGTCGAATTGCCAACCTTGCATAGCAGATGTGACCCCATATACCACTTCCTTTTTCTTTGGCTGTGCTACCTTTGTCACAAGGGAATAAATAAAACTGGCTTTATAAGTAAATAAATGTATCACATGTGTTTCGTGGGCCCCCTGGAGTTTGAGCCCTGGACAAATGTCCCGTTGGTCCTTTCCTAAATCCGGCCCTGCCATGAGCATCAACCTTGTTTACAAAAGAATAACAAAGAATAAAATTATTATATACACATCATATATATATAATACACACATACATACATATATAATATATATTATATATAATATAACATACATATACATACAAATAATATTATATTTTAATATATATAATATTATGGCCGTTGTTGCCACCTTACATGCAGGAGTCAACAACTTTACACCTTTCCAGTCCTGACAATGGAAGCTGCTAATTATTTTTATT
>CM068954.1:143219062-143234653 GCA_035128595.1 Eptatretus atami
CCAAAAACACGTGGGCAATGGCGACCGGGTTGAATGCGGGACAATGTCGCTGTTGTTGTTGTTGTAGATGAAATAAAAACCTAACTAACAAATAACTCGTAGCGCACACACAAAATTCCCATTAGACATAGGGGATGGATCTCCAACTATAAACACATACTTATCAAAATAACTGAACTGCAGGGACTCTGGTTGTTTGTGTGCAAAAGGCTTCCAGATTCGTAACAATATGTCAAGATAGAAGAAGAAAGTGAGGCTGTCCAAGCAGCGACTCGAGAGCAAGTGCCGCGGCACCGTGCACACCTCAGGTTCGGCTAGCGTAGGTATGGGAGTATGCACTGGAGCAGCGTGTCGCAGCGTTCACTTTTTGTGGGTACTCCATGGGCCTCCATCTGGCCATCTCCCAGGAAGATGACTGGCTCATCCCCATCTCCTTGAGATCCTTGAGATCTCCTGATCAACCTGCTACAACCAGAGGCACATGTCATCCCGTTGGTCTTCTTCACTCATGAGGCTCCCTCGTTGAGAGAATATGATGAGCAGGATCAGCATCAGGATAGAGCTGCATGTCCATATAGACGCAGCTGATGCTCATGGACTACACGGCCACAAATCTCATTCGAATCTCTCTCAGCAACTGCTCATTGGACACACATTCTGACCAGCAAGAGCCAAGCATTCTCCGAAGAGACCTGGTACCAACTGTGACAGGAGTTAAGTCTTCATCTCAGAACCTTTGCCAGAGTCCAGGTCTCACATCCATAGAGCAAGACTGGAAGCACCAAGGACTGAAGACTTGGACCTTCATCCTCCTGCATCAGTACTGACAGCACCACACCCCATAACCAGTGAATCCATGACTCCCCAGATATCCATTGACCTCTGGCTCACAGCCAAGGTAAGTGAATCTCAACGTGGCCTCAATATCCTCACCAGAAACAGGTACAAACAAGATGGCAGCATCCAAGATGTCATTGAAAGATTGGATCTTCGTTTTGAACCAGGAAACCCAGTCCTCGTAGCTCAGATTCCTCATCAGTGCATCGAGGTCCCCTACAAGGATATCCAGCATCTCCGCAAGGACAACTGCATCATCTGCGACATCAAGGTCAGAGATTTTGACATTTCCAAGGGATGCACAACAGCATGATTCTCCAACATCTTCCCCAAAATCCAGTCCATGTAAGCGTTGATGAGTGTAGCAGCCAATAAACAAAGGACAAACTACAGTAACAACTGGAAATAAGGTGGAAATGGAACCACCACACCTCACAGCACTCTCTGTACCAGAGTATAGTTCAGAAATCAGATCGACCAACTTTGGTGGCACCCCACGAAGACCAAGAATCCTCCAGAGGGCTTTTTGGTTCATTGAATGAATGCTTTGAGGAGATCAAGTTGGGCTGCAAGCAGCCCTTGCTGAAACTCTCTTCTGCATTTGGTGAGGACACTGAGAGCAAGGATATGGTCAACCGTTGACCTCTCTGGTGTAAATCCCGACTGCTCCGGGCGCTGGTGCTCAAGCAGATGGTGGCAAGCCCTATCACAAATTATCCTGGCAAAGACCTTGCCCAGCACTGAGAGCAGTTCACCCCTCAATCGTTGGCTTCCTGGCAATCACTCTTCCCTTTCCAGAGAGGCAAACAAGGCCTCTCTTCCAATCAGTTGGAATTATACCTCTGCTCCAAACAGAGCACAGAACTGCATGCAATGATACGAGAACAGTATTTCCACCAGCCTCGAGAAGTTTAGGATGGATGCCACAGATCCCAGGAGCTTACCCCTTTCAACTGTTCACTGCAGCCTGTGTTCCACAAATGAAGGCAGTTCACAGTTGATTAAAGGGTCAGCAATGGGGTGTTTATATCCCTGACATCCAACTCAACAGCCGGTGGATCAGCCTGCTACTGCTGCTCAAAGTAACCGGCACAATGAACCTTCACTTCAGATTCCTCTGTCAAGAGCCCACCACCCACTGCTCTAACTGCCGCACACTGAGGGACGAGCTTAGAGGAGCGCAACGCATGAATTCCTAAGCAGGACGAAAATCACTCTTCCACAAGTGATGCTCTCCCCCTTCACAGATTCCTTACACATAGGCCTCCTTGTCTGCAGTTAGCGCACATAGTTTTATGCCTCAGTTCTCTGAACAACTCAGCTCTGCCATCAAGCCTGGCCCTGCAACTCTCATCAATGGTATCCAGTGTCCCTTGGGAGAACTCCTCAGCTCTCATATTTGAGATTGCCAACATCCAGCCAAGGCTGGGATGGTACCATTCTGCTGGATTAAGCTGCAACCTCAGAGATACTGCAAGAAACCTGTGGTCGGTATTGAGGAACTGGGTACTCCGTAAGACCCTGCATTTCTGAATTATCCTCCAGCGACCATCGGCGAGTGCATGGTCAATCTCCTTTGCTACACCACCAGTGTTGGAATACCTAGTCCAGCAATGAGTTGTGGCACTGAAACCATGAACCAGCCACCCTAAATCCACAAATTCTTGCAAAGGGAAGGAAGTTAGTTGCTATTCAGGTTGACAGTTCCGACCCATGGGGTCCAACACATGTCTCATGGCCATCCCTATCTGTGCAAGTCAATAGATTGAAATCTTCCAAGACTAGAAGAGCATCTCTTCTGGGGTACTGATCAACCATAGACTTCAGCACAGCATAGAATGCCTCCTCCACAGAGAGATCACTTGCCTCAGATGGAGCATATACAGAGACCAGGGAAATGACATCCAAGGAGTGACGAAATCCTGTCTCATAATATGCGCGTTGACCAGTGTTACCTCAATCATCATGGGCTTGTTGGACACATCTACAGCAACTCCTTGGGTATGGTAACAATCAGAGTGACGAGATCACTAGTATGTGTAACTACTATCTGGTTTCCAAACCTCAGAATGTCAGGTTAGGCCAGATCAGATCTGTGACTTGTCACAGGTACCATGTAAACCTGTACTAACCTGTTTTATGGTTGGGTTGTCGGTGAATAAACAGTCTCCCCCACCGAGTTTCCTGGTGAGGAGGGTGTATGGACATGGAAACCCAGCAGGACTAAAAACAAAACCTGCTAAAGGGCGGAGGAGCTCCTTGTGAGCCAACGGCCATCCATATCTGGTGCCCAACTGCGTCTGTGGATGTCCTTCTGCAGTGTGTAGCTTTACCTAAGAGGTTGGTTGGAGAATTTGCACTCCGGCCACCATAAAAACACTTCACTCCACAAAACACACTAAAAACGTGCCTCAGGGAGACACGACAAGAGGCAAGAAGAACCGAAGACGGACAATGGCATCAGCAGCACCGAGCATAAATGAGCTAAGAACAGCTTGATGCCATGAGAGCAGAAAACAGAGAGAATGAACAGCACTGCCGAGGGGAAATGAGCCAAGAAGAGCTTCAGACATTCAAGCAGAACAGAGGGGACACCAATGTCGGAGATGGATGAATTATTCTTGGTGATGTATTTACTTGACAGCCAACTGTGACAGGTGGGGAGGTTGTTTGAAGGCTTGGAGTGGGGAGCTGATTGATGCTTTTGGGTTGAGAGGGGGTAGATGAGGACTTGGTTTTGGGGGATGGATGTTGAGGCCTTGGTGTTTGTGAGAAAGGTTTAGGGGGAGTTGAGGGCTTGAAAGCACATCTTGCATTCCGTGGATTTCTACGGGTCTTGCTAGTTTTGTAGATTGTACTAACAAACATGGTATTAACGGGATTTCCCCCTTCATTGGATTTGTAAAACATTCAAACATTGCCAAAAATATTCCATCTAAACCAGCTGTTGTTTAAATGTCATCAAAGGATTTCAGCATTGTTGATTTTTGTGCCCACGAATGTTGTCAGAAAACTTGAGAATTTTAGTCACTATTGCAAAACAAATGCATTTCAGATGTGCAAAATTTGGAATTTTGTGTTCTGCTATGTTTCGGTGCAAGGAATTAGATATCAAAAAATTATAAAGGTGCAAGAAACTCAAACTCTTTCACTTAACTCCTACCTTACTTCCACTTACGAAAATCAAAATGCTTCTACCTTACACGCCTCTTTCTTCCACCAACTACAATAGAAGCGCATTTCACTTTCTGCTGCAACATTATATATACATACAATTGATGTCAGAAACTTAAATTTCCTTTAAGTTTCTTATTCCAAGTAAAGAGCCATTAATTGATGAAATTTAAACTTTTTGAATTGCTTTGGGCTCAGTGATAGCAGAATAGCTTTGAGGAACTCGCACCTGAACAATCCAGCAGAGGTTTGAATATTAGTCTAGCTTATAACCAGTCCATTGAGTGTTTCACTTGCAGGGCAAGGCATCAATGTGTGTTTGTCATCCCTCGGATGGATATTAATCTGGAGGACCCTTCTGCCAGCACTGGTTGTTGGTGGACATTGAAGACCTTTTTTTTTTTGCGGAGTAGGCAAATCATCACTGGCACCCTGGCCTCCAACTTTCCTCCACAGTCGAAAATCAAGCTGAGCAAACGCATTTCAGAAATTTGGCAGAATTGCTTCCTTCGGCCGACCTTTCAGGGTGGGAATGATTATGGCCGTGATGAATTGTTTCTGGCTGCTGAAAGGGTTTACCTTAAATTTCTGTCCTTTGCATCACCAATAGAAATAATGTAATGTTTATATTAAAGTAGGAAACACTAACAATTGTACTGTGTTAAGGATATATAAAATGTATTCAACCAAATGAATGTACTCAGTAACGATAAAAAGGTTTTAAAAAAACAAAACATTCACAGTTGCCATAAAAATCTACATTTTGTCAAGGACAATAACAAAGCATCAACATGAAACCTCATTTATCTGCTCTATTTACAGGCTTAACAATTGCGTTTATAATACATGTTTTTCTTATAAGGTGCAGAAATGCAGAAGGTGATTGATGTCCTGAACTTATGGAGGTGCAGGGCGCAAATGGTTTTGCTGTCCTCTCTCTCTCCTTATGAATGGTACATCTCTGTGGTCAAATCAAAAGAAGTTACGTCTTCACACCGCTGCTTGGCCATGAAGGACTTTGGGCACCGATATACCTAGAGAGGTATGCAGTTGTGGAGTTTCCTCCAATCGTTGTTGTATTTCTCTGCCACGCACCACCACTTTCTGAGAATCTCATGACAGGCATCGTGGGAAGAGCTCCAAATGATGTGGAGGAAGGAACAATCTGAATTTTAGAACCACCAGCAGCCCCCGTTAATGATACTGACTCATCTCTCAGCTCAAGCAGGCTGCCTTCCATCTCGTGCTGCTCGACATCATAGGGCGCTAGATCTCTGCCAAGCTGACTGCTTCCGCAACCCCCACAAACCTGTGAATGTGGTAAAAAAAACCGATGGTCAGGGTCAGGGGTACCAAAACTCAAACAGGATAGTAATTACAGACAAGTTTCAAAACCTTTTCCTCTATGTTTTAGCAATCTTCTTCTTCTTCTTCTGGGGTCAGCCGGGGGAAGCTTGGCCCGGGTCTTCACAAATTGATTGGCCAGGTCTGACATTCAACTAGTTAGAGGAATTTGGCCATGGTGCCGGCAATAGCTCATCTACTCTTCGCAAAGGACGCGATGGGATCTTTAAAGTCCATCCAAGAGATGGCACACGCATTGATGAATTTGCTTAGGGGCGAACGTGCATACCTCTAGGCCATCCTGTCAGCCCCGATGTTTTAGCAATAAGGGGCTATATAAATACAGCATTGTTTGACAGCATATAGTGATGAAGCACACCTGGATATTGATGGCTTTTGGAAGACCACCCTTGTTTATCCATGGGTGGACTTCCATCAGCTGATGCTCCTGCTCATCAGATAGATGAGGCTGATGTTTCTGCATGGCCTTAAGTTTCTTGCGGTCTTCCTTCAGCACAGCTTCAATGTCCCTGAAATGAGCCAGAAACAAATGACCCACATACTCTATTAGACTTTGCGGAAATGGGGAAATGCAGGCAGAGGGTAAATTTTCCGGGATATTAATTTTTTTTATAATTTAAACCACGCATGGGATGAAAGCAATTTAACAGGTCATGGCGTCCATGAGTCTACAAACAAATTACAAAACACTAAGCAAGAATATACATGCACAGAATTTGTGCAAATATCACAGTTTGTGTTGATGCAGATTCAAAAACGTTTTCTTCTCAAATAATAATTGACAACTCATTTTTCCTTGCAGTACTTAAGTGGTTATGAGGTGTATACATTTGAAAGCAGTTATTACCTGCTGGGCAGTTGATATTTCAACATGATGCTCTCATCTGTATTGGCCATAAGCAGCCACATTGGGTCCTGTAGCCTGCATTGTTTCAGCTTATGTTCTCTGCACATCTGGAAAGTTTCTGACGAGTCATTACTGGCAAAGTACTGGCTTGTGTTGCTTGTACTTCCTGCAAGAGATTACAAAAGTTTGTTGTAGTGGATGTTTCTTTTGCTCTTAAATTAGTAAACACATGAAAGACCACTGCTCTAAGAAGAGATTTTTGTGGAAGAAGTACAGACAAAACAGAAAAAAAAACAAAAGCGATGAGGATAAACATTGTTATTTACCAGTTCTGCTGCCAGACAAGTTGTAGCCATTAGAACCAAGCGAGCCGCACCCGGAGGACCTCGAGACAGATGTTCTTGAAGTAGCTGAACCGGTACCTGAGCATGAATCTTTTTGAAGCAGCAGATCAAGGAAGTCACTGCATGTTGAAACGACATCTTCACATGGTGCCTCATCCTGTCATGCCCCAAAAGGAAACCTCTCATGTTGGTACAATCAAACTATACTTGAAATTACTAATCCAACCAGGTTTCAACAAATTATTGTTGCCAGTTCCGATTTGTCTTTGCAAGATGGTATCTTTTCATACCTGCAATATTGTACCAATAATTCACAGGATAAAAAAGTACAGTATTTGTTATTGCTGCAACTGAAAGCCAAACTCTGCAAACCACCTCAAGCAAAGTACAGTACAGTATTACGATTCCTTCAACAAACACCTCAGTAACCTAATAGGGCCCAAAACTGTGAAGTAAAATGGTATCCTCACCCTCTGTTGTTTGCCAGACGGACCAGGCCATGGTCCAGCATTTTGTCGCTCTGGTGCTCGAGGAATCTCTTCCAGGTTGAGAAGGTTGAGTTGAAGTGGTGAACTGCAGCACGATTGATCAAACAAAGGCTGGTCACCTGGAGGGGGTGACATGATCATGGAGGGAGGAATTGAAGCTGGAGATCCTCCAAGGCCAACATCCGTAATCAAGGTTTCGTCACAGGTGGTAGATGGGACAGCAGCTTGGCTTGGAGGGATGCCAGAAAGTAAGGGTGTAGCATGAACAGGAATGGAACTTGCACCATAAAATACCATTGGTTGTGCTGAGTAGATTCCAGTGGCTTGGTGGGACCCAGGAACTGCTGCATAAGCATTTGTCCCAGTGGGCAACATAAAACTTGTTGGCACAACCATTGGGAGATGTGGAGAAAAATGCGGTTGGGACATTTGCTGGGTTCTAAGAGGAAAATGTGGTTGGGGTATTTGCTGTGGTCTAAGAGAAAAATGCAGTTGGGACATTTGCTGGGTTCTAACCCCCATGCTATGGTTCATGCTGGGGTAACAGGCTGTCTGGAAATTTGGCAGAAAAGGCATGGGATAGGTAAGCTGGTATGGTGCAGGTTCCAAGGGTTGCATGAAGGTTATGGGATGAGGGGTAGTCAGTGTGGTTATAGCAGCCATGCTAGGTCCACTGGTTGTGCAAGAGGTTGACCATGACTGTGTCGAAGCCGAGCAGTTGCTAAGCTGAGGGCTAGGTTGAACCCATTGTGCTGACACTTTTTCTGCTGTCGGCAGAGGTAGAGGTGGTTTGCTTTCAGGTAAGGTGTGCTGCTTTGCCCGTTTTGACTTCAACTTTCCAGATTTGGTGCCACTGGCTCTCTGCCCACCTGCTTGCAAGCAGTGATGTGAAATACCTCGCATTGGACCTGGAAATGGAAATGAAAAACTTTTAGTCTGCAGATTTATTTAAACTTCTAATTTGGTAGTAGCATTCATGGTTTATAATACCCAGATGATTCAACAGCCTCCAGGTATCCTTAAAATTCCCAAATATTAAAAAATACAAGCAAGTTGCAATTACAGTAATATAATATGTCAGGCAAAACTAAGAGTACAGATTGGGTGCAACACAACTATCCATCCATAGTCCTCATCTGTAATGAATTCAACTGCCATCCTGGTATTTGGCTGGGAAATAGCTCTACAACAAGAAGTCATGGCTGTTCATAAAATGTCAGAAAACTCATTGACCCTCCTCCTTATGCAGCACACAGCTGCAGGTTGCATCAAAGGCTGAGGGCGTAGCTGTGCCGCTAATGCAATGCCCCTATTACCATCAGTACACTGGTACTCATTTTGCCGACCTCAGAAGGATGACGGCTGAGTCAACCCCCCCCCCCCGCCTCCCCGGTGTTAATGAAATGGCTGACGGGCTCAAACTTAGGATCCTAAGATCCCAAGCCACCCTAACCACTAAGCCAACACCAGGCTCAACTCATTGATGCACCACCCTGACTGTAATCTTTAACTTTTATTTGAATTGAAGCCACCTCCCCTCTGTTAGGAAAACAACCAACATCACTCCCATACATAAGAACGATGCCATAGCAGTTACACTCGACTACAAATCAATAAGTTTACTTCTAGTCGTCAGCAAAATATATTTTGAAACATCATAACTAACATCTTTCCTCATCTCGAATGACCTGATGTCTTTTTTTTCAGTTTTAACCCTTTCCTGGTCACTTAATTTTGCATATGACGCTGCCTCTCTCTCAACAATGGATGGAAACATTGAATCTTAAGCAGAGGTTGGGGCTGTGTCTCTGCAAACATGATGGACCTTCAAGCCTGTTACCCTACTCAGCTTGCCAATATTAGTGCCTGTGGCGTTCAAGGCCTTCATTTCTGGCCCATCAACCTTTTCCACATGTGGACTCAATGCAGGGCCATCAAAGGCATCCTTTGCTCTCCTTTTCATGTGGAGGTTGGAATGCACCAAGGTAGCACCACACCTAAGGTGATGTTTTGATTCTCATATTTGTCAATGGTTGGAGAGAGGGGAAAAAAGCACAAGCCGAAAGCCAAGAAAACATTTTTCCACTTTCCAAATGATTCCACATTATGCCATATCATAGTCCATCTGAATGATAGGATGGCAGCAGGTGCGTCCATCTCCATAAATTTGGAAAGGATCATGTGCTGATCGAACACAACACGTCAATAAATCGGGAAAGTCCCACATTCCCACCTCGTTTCCCCAGAAGGATCATATACAAAACAGATTCACTTCCTTGATCAGTTAATGGAAAAAGTTCAGTACCTTTAACTTCTGGGCCTCACGGTAAGCAAAAAAACAAAAACAAAAAAAAACAACCTCTCCTGGGCAGACCATATATCAAAGCTGTTCTCCAAAAAAAAGAGCTGCCAACTGGGTTTCTTCTGGCATGTCAAGTCCTTCGGTAGATCTGGCAAGCTGCTGACTGAATGGTCCAAGTTCTTCACACCTCTCCATCATTCCAAGTTCTTCCTCAGAAAATCTGAATTTTCTCTGCTGACAAGGCTTTATCCGAAGCTTAAGGGGCTGTCACACCTTGACGTTTTAGCCAGCGTATGGCAACGTATCAAAATGTATGTAAAACGCTGGCGTACGCTGAACTATTGATGTTTTTAAAAAAAAATTTTTTTGGCGTATTCATAATGAGTTGGACGTATGCATAACGTATTAGTAACGTACACAGAATGTTTCGATAACTTATAGAAACTTATACAACAAATGCTTAGCGTGTTGTCGGCGTTCACATGTATGCCGTCGACGATTCAAATCATAACCGCACTAGACATCGAAGTGTCAACATCACCGTCATGCCCTGTCACACCTTGACGTTTTAGCCAGCGTATGCCGACGTACGAAAAATTTGCCGAATACGCTGGCACACGTCGAATACGTTATGGGTAAGTTTTGTAAACGTTAAGAGCACGCTGGCATACGTCGTAGTACGCCGAGCGTCGACAAATTTTAAGCATGCTCAAATTTTTCGACGTATGCCAGCGTATGACTCACACACGTTCCGCATACGCTGGCCATAAGTTGTAGGCACGTTATGCGATCGTTGACACACGTCGACACACGTTACTTGTAAGTTACTCATAAGTCGAAACACGTCGAGGTAATGTTTAGCGTACCCGAAACTTATTTCTAACCTATGAGTAACGTGCTTTGAACCTATGTGTAACGTATCTCCAACGCACATTGACGTATTTGATTGAGTCTTCCAGACGACCACAGAACTTACTGAACGTGTTTCTAACTTACAGCTACCGTATAATGGCATATTGGTAGCGTTTAAGGGATTGTATATAAAATGGGCTTCACAGGAGGAACCCATCAGTGTTTCAGACTCCATGGTGAGTACATGTCCAGTCAGTAGTATCAGTAGTAGTAGTATAGTAGTCTGTCAGTAGTAGTAGGTGAGTGTGATGGGGAGGTGTGGTGATGATGGATCCTCTTGCGTCCGCGTCCACGGCCAGCCAGGAGAATTCTTTGCAGCATTCTTCGAAGTTTTTTCGGCTTTTTTTTTTAATGTTTTTCTAGGCTGAACTATTGATGTTTTTAAAAAGTTTTTGGCGTATTCATAACGAGTTGGACAAATGCATAACGTATTAGTAACGTCACAGAACGTTTTGATAACTTATAGATAACTTATACCAAAGTATGCCCAACGATAGCCTAACGTATGCATAGCGTGCGGCAGCGTATCGTTGACGATCACGTGGATAGGCTATTCATAGGCTGCCGCTCAACGATTTAAATCGCTGCCGCTCAAACGATTTAAAATATACCGCACTAGACATCGAAGTGTCAACATCACCGTCATGCCGAAGAAAAAATAAAACTAAATAAAACATGGAGTTGGAACACTGACGGGTTCCTCCTGTGAAGCCCATTTTTAGCGCGTCTCGCGTAGCGAACGCTGCTCTAAGGAGCTCGCGTTGTTCTTCTTTTTCTTCTCTTCTTCTTTTGTGAAGACAAACCTTTTGGACTCGGCTCTTTCATAACAGATCCGGATTCCTTAAATACTAAGCACCTGTACACATCCTCGCATTGAGGGTGCCTTTTGAGAGCGTCTATCTGAACTTTTAAATATTAATCGGCATATGCTTTTAAGTTTCGAAAAGTTCACGTTACTATTTAAAGATTATTCCATTTAATGTATGGTATTTCGTAAATACACTATTTCTCGTCATGAACGAAGATCGTCCATGATGGACGTGACGTGACGGCACGTGACGAATTCGAAAGTTGTTGTTGTTTTTTTGTTTTTTTGTTTTTTTTATTATCTCCCTCTTCTTGTTCTTCTTCTTCTGGTAAGACAAAACCTTAGGAGCTGCTCTTGGACACATTTGGCCTTGTTATATACCAATTCCCCTAAACGCTGCAATCGCATTATAGGTAGCTGTAAGTTAGAAACACGTTCAGTAAGTTTGGGTCGTCCGGAAGACGTAAATAGTCTACATACGTCAATGTGCGTTGGAGATACATTACACATAGGTTCAAAGCACGCTACTCATAGGTTAGAAATAAGTTTTGGGTAAGCTAAACATTACCTCGACGTGTTTCGACTTATGAGTAACTTACAAGTAATGTGTGTCGACGTGTGTCAACGATGCGTAACGTGCCTACAACTTATGGCCAGTGTTGCGGAATGTGTGAGTCATATGCTGGCATACGTCGAAAATTTTTGAGCATGTTAAAATTTGTCGACGAGCTCGGCGTACTACGACGTATGCCAGGTGCTTCAGCGTGCTCTTAACGTATTACAGAACTTACCCTAACGTATTCGACGTGTGCCAAGCGTTTTAGACAAATTTTTCATACGTCGGCATACGCTGGCTAAATCGTCAAGGTGTGACAGCCCTTTTACTGGAGTGCTGCTGTCCTCTATAGGCTTTTGTCCTTATTTCACACCTCTCTCAAATTCAAAGCTCTCAGCATCTCCCACGAATAAACAGAGGGACAGAATCTGTTTCTCCCTCATTGGAGACAGGCTCGTGATCTCTGTTTTCTGTTGCCTTAGTTCTGCGGTCTTGCTCTCAAGCTTTCTTCCGTCCATCATCAACCCCTTCAGGATGTATATGCTCTTCCAGTGACCTTTTCCTTGTTAACATCACACTATCTCGGGTCATCACTCACCTCCACTCCTTTCTTCCTCTTATCCCATATGTGGAATTGCCCGAGTCAGTTCAATATCACACACAGTCTTCCATCCCAACCTATGATCTGCTCTACCACAATTAACCCTCTCCAGACCCACTCTTCTTCCCTGCAGAGGTTACCATATCTCTCTCTCTTCTTTTCTTCCTGTTCATTGTATCCAGCTGTTTGTCTCTGGTTCTTCCCTCACCAGCTTGCCAGAAGCATACAGTCTGTATGCTTCCCTTCTCTTCTACATCCCCTTGCTCTTTTACAAGCCTAAATTTTGTACAAATAACCATACCAAGAAACATTATGCAGAATAAACACAGGTATTTTAGCACAACAGAAAACGTTTTTTGGTAGATTTTAGTGCAATAGACGAGGTGAAGGAGGGAGACAGAAGTGTTGGTTAAAAAGAAACACAGGCTTTGCATTTTCTTACCTTTCACTCCAGAGCGTCCTCGGTGCTGACTGGATAGGCAAAAGCGGTGTGGAGAGCCAAATGCCCAGATGTGGCTCATGTCTTGGGACAAGAAGCGTTTGATGTAAGACTGCTCCTCTTTCAGTGTGTGTACTGACAGTGCCTCTTTGGTGAGTCCCACCCTCTTATATTTATCCTTTTTCTTATCCTTCTCTTTAGTTTCAGCCTGCAGGGTAGCAGTTACGAATGGTGCTCTGAAGGGTGCACAAGGGGGTGGGGGTGGGGGTGGTGTGCCATAATTTTTCCCCTCTGCTTCCCTGGTTGGTATTTCTTCCAGCATCATAATTTCTGCACATGGGTCAAGAGGGAATACAGTTGCATTGAAATTTGCACTGTGCTGTATATGTTGTATCGTTTTATTTTTCCAGCCATTCATCATCAAAATTCACAGTCCATAATTTCCTACTTGCAATAACCTCAATTATGTTGTAAACGCACCTGCATCTTGTGCTTGCATTTTCTTGCCACCATCACCAACGTGCACGATGGTACTACTGTAACTACATTGGCTCGTCATTGATACGACACTATCTGCTTTGGTTATTGGTAGCGCCAGTGTGCTGATTGCGTGAGGTGCCTCAACCACGGATCCCAGTGCACCACAAAGTGGTCTGCCTGCTGTCAGGTCCAATAAGCCAGATCTGGGAACTGCAGCTGCAACACTGCTTGTAGACTCCAGCACAGAGATGTCTGTGGATAACATGGCAGACAGGCTCAGTGGCACAACATTGAAGTAGTCATCTTGACAAATTAAAACTTCGTTAAATGAAGATTTAAAAGATGATCGCTAGCCTCTATTTGGCATTTACGATGTCTCTCTGTTACTCTTCAATTATGTGTAAAGGATTGTCTCAATATCCAAACTGCTTTTACTACCTGTAACTGGAGGGCTGTGATCTGAGATCGCTGATGGTTCCCAGTATAGCCAATTGGCAGCACTTGAAATTCTGCCTCATCATGAAAACATCTTTCATATTTGTTTGTTTTCGATCGAAAACAAACATATTTAACAATTAAATAATTGGGAAACTAAATGATGGAAAACTAAATAAAAAAATTTTGGGGGGTGGAGGGGATTAAATACCATAATTGAAAAAAAAATAAAAATAATTGACAAATAATTGAAAACACAAATTAGAAAAATTAAAATTTACATTAAATAATAATAATAAAAAAATTGAAAATAGCTCAATAATTGAAAATTAAAGATATTAAATAACTGAAACAAAGTAATTGATTGGGGACGGGGGGGGGGGGGGGGGGGGGGGGGGGGGGGGGGGGGGGGGGGGGGGGGGGGGGGGGGGGGGGGGGGGGGGGGGGGGGGGGGGGGGGGGGGGGGGGGGGGGGGGGGGGGGGAGGGGTTAATTAAAAATTAAATAATTAACAAAACAAACAACAAAAAAAATCTTCAAAAGCGGAACACCACGGATTAACAATTAATGCCTCCCTCTGGGATCATAAAAACACATCCTGGAATAATTGTTGCTCTAGGCACTTTTTTCTACACGTAAAGTCTTAACAATCATAGAGTGGTGTTAAATTTGAAGTGTACTTCACTGAAATATAAATGAAGACAACACTGAATCACTTCGAATGTATACTATCTATCTATAATTCCAGCAAGTTGTGTGTTGTGTGTGTGGTGTGTGTGTGTGTGTGTGTGTGTGTGTGTGTGTGTGTGTGTGTGTGTGTACTGGTTTCTCGACAACCCTGGTCCGATAATATTGAAACTTGCCAGGTATATTGCTGGGATCTGCATATGTGTCTTTCAGGTTGATATTAATCGGACAAGTGGTTCCCAAGTTATGGCCATTTATTTACAACCAATGATAGGACACGTTGCTGTGTAGGATGGCCGATGGGAAAGGGGCCATTAGTTAACAATGACAGAACATGTTGCTTGGTTTTGCACACAGTATCTATCTATAACTATCTATAATTCCAGCAATCTCTGTTGTTTGCCTTTCAAAGGTTTGAAATTAATCGACAAGCGGTTCCCAAGTTATGGCAAGTTAGAGCGCGTTCCCATTACGGGTTACAACGTATGGACTTCCGATAGTGATGATTACTGTATTCTAATAATTTCTCGATTTCTTATGCGCATTATAGTAAACACAATGCCCAATCCAGTCGTCGTTTACAGAGCGAAGGAACGGCCTGTGTGGTTGCTTGAAAGTTTTTTTTTCTGAGCGAAGGAATGGCCTGTGTTTGTTTGTTTCTGGCACGTGGTTGAAAGTTTATTATTATATATTTTTATTTTTTTGCATGTATGGGCACCGAGAGTGAAGGAACGGCCTGTGTGGTGTTGTTTTTGGCACGCGGTTGAAAGTTTTTTCTTTATTTAATATTTTTTGCACGTACGGCCACACACGTACGGGCACGCACTAGTACTAATAAATGTCAGTGTGTGTGCATCAGTGTGTCACCTCCATAACTCTATAACCATGAAACCTAGCAGCCTGAAACTTTGCATGCACAGTAAGGGAACTCCAAGGAAGTACATGATTGAACATTGGGTGTTTGGGTTAATTATAACACCCTTTTTGAAGACAATTAACGACTTCATTTAATAATATTCTTCATCAAGCAGATCCTCATCCACTTCGCTTGCATCTTAAGGCGCATCCGAGTTACCTAGCTCGGGTCTTAATTCACCATTTTGTTCTGCATGCTCAACAATTCCTCGAGTTGGAACAGGCTGCAACAATTTTCTAATGATAAAGTTGTTCCCCCTCCACCTCCCCTTCGCAGGGCAGCTCACCAGATGACGGGATTGGGGCATGATGGCCTTCTCGGCCTGATGAGACGGCCCTGAACTGGTTGGGAATCTCCCGGTCCTACCGGAAGCTGATGCGTCGGCTTTGTTGCATTGATGC
>CM068954.1:143235653-143246270 GCA_035128595.1 Eptatretus atami
GAGGAGAGGTGGGGGAAGGGAAGGGAGCGTGAGCGGAATGGAAGGCCAAAACCACTGTGTTCTCCATAAAACCGGGTGGAAGCATTTAAAACACATGCTATCTACCTGGAAAAGGCCTGCCTGCATGCATGCTCGTTCATGTAGCATCCTTTTCCACCCTCCGGTCGGCTCACTCTGAATCTGATTCATCCATGCTACACACTGGGGAAGCTGTTTTAAATTCAGTTCGTTTTTTTTTAAGCTGTTTTAAATAAATTAAACCTTAAATGTCAGTCCTAAATTAGTTCCTTTAAACAGAGCACGGGTATAGGTTGGGATGAAGAGGGGAGGGGTGAGAGTCGAGGCGAGGTATGAGGGGAGGAACGAGGGAGGGAGAGGGAACGATGGATAGGGAGAGGGAGGGAGGGAGAGGGGAGGGAGAGAGGGGAGGGGAGGGGGAGAGAGGGGGGAGGGAAGGGAGGGTGGGGAGAGGGAGAGGGAACGGGAAGGGGAGAGGGGAGGGGGGAGAGAGGGGAGGGAGGAGGTGGGTGAGAGGGAACGGAGGGGGATGGACTTTCATAGGGCACTCGGTAGGAGCAACGGTGTCGCAAGCTGATTAGATTACATATCATTTTTTGTCTCTTGTTACTGGATTACATATCCGTCATCCGTTCCTGTCCACACTCTTAACTCCCAAAAGTTTTTTTGATTACGTTTTGTATCCTATCCTACGTTTGTTCACAAACACTAAATATGTCGTGCATAATGTCCATTTGCAAAATCCATAAAACAAATTTGACCTCAACAATAATTGGTGGTTGAATTCAGTGACCTTGTATGCAAATCCTGTTCAAATTTGCAGTCAATTGGATTAAAATTGATAATTTTAGAATTTTGACAAAGTTGTTGACCTTTTGACCTCAAAAACAATAGGCTTCTTTCTTATGACGAACTTTACCATGTGGTGAATTTTTGTGAAGACCAGTTTGAAATTGTGACCTGTAGGCGAATGACATACAAACAGACAGACAAACAAACGTTTGTGCGTTATTCCATCAAAGACCAACCAATATACTTGAAAAATCTTCGATTCTTGCAAGTAACAAACAGTCAGACAGGGGTGAAAACATAACTTCCATCCACCTTTGGTGGCAGAGGTAATTATTTTTCACCATCCCAATGCAGATGTCCTTAACAGTCAATCAATTCCACACCCACTGTGCAGCCAATCTATACTATAAAAGGAACCGTGTGTCCGTTCGTCCGAGTTTCAGACCCCTCTATACCTTTAGACACCTTGACACCAAAAAGATCCCTTAACACTTAGACTGTTTAGAACCTTAAGACCCTGAAGACCCCCTAAAACTCCCAAGACCTCCAAGACTCCAATACCATTAAGACTTGAAGATCCCAAAGATCTCTAAAACCCTCCAAAACCATTAATACCCCTGAGACTCTAAGACCATTTGAGACCCTTAATACCCTTTAAAACCCCTAAGACCCACATTACAGTGGCAAAGAGAAAAGGGTGTCCATGACAAGAATTTCACACCATCACAATCAAATGGGATATTTTTTGAGATTATAGTTTTTGTAACACCTCAGGAATTTTTCAAGATATCACACTGAAACTTACACCGCTTATTTGTATTTGTGTGTAGTGTATGTGCATACAATCTGGTCAAAATTAGTCAAAGGTCAAGGTCAATACCATCCAAAACATGTAAAACATCTACCAGGCCACAATTAGAAAATGTATGAACCAAATTTGTTCGGCACAACATTCCATCATGTAAAACACTTGATGGGTCAATGTTTCCAAATCACCAGATTGCTGTTCCCATTGCAATTACGGTTTATTTGGATTTTGCAAGTATCGTGCTATGCACGACATATATTTTTATATCACCAACGATAGTTCTTCTTCTGAGAAAACCACCATTGTTTACAAGGTAAACATGTACCACGCTTCATGGTGCAAATAATCACTTTATGTTGAATTCCCATTTCCACCAATAAACACGCCAAAAAAATTTGCTTATTTGAGGTGAGACATCTATGAACGCGTCGGACACGGGTACCCTGCTAGTTGTCTGTAAATTTATCCATCCAGGCTGGAAAATATTTTTCATGTCTGAGAAATTTAATAAGTTACTCGCATATACCATGCTCCGCATAGAGTTGAATGGGTGGCAAAAGGTGGATGAGGCATAATGTTGATGTTATGGGAAGCTGGGGAGGGTGTCATTAGGGATGTGATGCACTATGGTTACCTGTCCTTAGTTTTCTAAAGGACCTCCCTGTAGATGACTTTTGGGTGAGTGTCTTGTTGTGAATAGTCCTTGTGAGGAATTATTGTCCACTTTGATCGATATTGTTTACGAATTTGGGAATTCGATTGCACACAACATTCAGGTTCCTTTCGTAAGTTATGTCGATAAGTGCTTGTTCCCTAGATAGTTCACCTTCCATTGTTAATGGGCAGAAATCGATTAAGTGCGCTGCGAGATTCAATTTAATAGTTAGGGAGCGATCATAAACACAATGGAGACCGCCCCCCCCTCTTCTGCGAAGAGGAGAGGAAAGGAGCCCTCCCGTCCGTGATTCATGACGTCAACACTCCCTCCACCCGTGTGGGAGCGGGGGATGAGCACGAGGGCATGAGTCACGCGGGGAGGGGGCCGATAAGAATAAGAAGAAGTTCCTCTGCTTTGTTCGGGCTGGTTGTTCAGTAGGCCTCTCGGGTTCTGCTTGGCTTGGGTTAGGGTTGAGGCTTTTTGAAGGCCTTTTGCTTCGGCTTGGCTTTTTTTCAGGCCATTGGGTTCTGCTTGGCAGGGTTAGGACTTTTGGTTCAGTGAGCTTCGGTTCTGCTTGGCGAGGTGGAAGCTTTTGAGCTTTTTGCTTCGCTTGGCTTTTTCAGGCAGACCTTCGGGTTTCTGCTTGGCTCGGTTCGCTTTTTTGGGCTCTGGCTTGTGTTGCGTGAAGAGAGTCGGCCTTTGTTCATAATCGGAGAGGAGTTGACCTGGTTGCTCGGCTCGGAGTTCTTGGTTCATGTTGTGAGAGGCTTTGTTCACGAAGAGAGTTGAGTGCTGGTTGCTCGGGCTGGCTCTTCTTGGTTTCGTGGAGAGCTCCTTTTTGTTTTCTCTTCCGCTTGGTTCCCGGCTTGGTCGGCGCCTCATCTTGGAGGGTGGTTCTTCAAGATAGCGACGCATCGGACGGGAAGGATCGGCGCTCGTCTCACAGCACGTGTTCGGGAAGCACGAGAGGATTCGCTGGAGCTCGGGAAGGATCGCAGCTCACAGCAATTGGATCCAGCTCGTCTCTCCTGGAGCCCGGGTCCAACAGCTTGAAGACCACACGAGGTGGAGAGGTTCGAAATGTTCTGGGTTTCAGCTCATCTGTCCCTCGAGCTGGAGTCCTTTATTAAAGGCATCAGCCACCATTTCTTGGGTGTGTGTGTGTGTGCGTACCTGTGTCCTTGGGCCCGTCTAATAAGTAGGAACTGTTAAGTGCTTTGTGTGCTGATAATGATGTGCATTGCATTTCGTATAGCGGTATAGTTCGTTCTTTACGTGCTTCCTAGTTCCCCATTATTATTAATAAATACCCCCCAATTGTTAAATTGTTTTCAGCTCATCGCGTCGATTCTTTCATTGACTGAGTCATTTCGTGTGTTGGGAGTTAGAGAAGCCGTTGGTTTTGCCAATAACAGGAGACATTTCGGACGACGGTTTTCTCGGCGATTAAGCCGCTCGGAATGCGGCAGGGACAGGCTCGCTTAAAGCGTCTGTTCCGTACGAGTTCCGTCGAGGGTGGAATACCCCGTGTAGTTGGATTACGTGGTATTTAGGTAAATTGAAGATTGGCAATCGACCCTCCCACGTGATCTCGCCTTGGCGTATTTCGGTTTCTTGTACAAGGACCGTTGCGGTTGGAGTTATCCGGGGCGCGATCTATATTCCGGGCGATCGGTCGGGGCCGACTCGACTTGCGGCTCTCGTCAGAGCGGGTGGTTGGCGCGGCCGACCCCCCCAGGCACCGTAAAATATATAGGAGTAACCTCTTTGCATGTAAAAATGCAACTATAGTTGGCCATGGGAGAACACAGGGGCTGGGAGGTATATTTCCGAGTTTGTCAAATGTTTGGCCCCTGGGATTTGTTTATGGTCATCGAGTATGTGAGTCTGACTGGAAATTGCATCCTCTGCAGTGTGACTGGAAGGTTGGCATCTGATGGGGCAAGTTGAACATGATATAGGCCTACCCTAGACTGAACAGGAGGCAGTGGGCGACCGAGAATCAGAATGCAAATTTCAATATGAACGGCACTTTTTGGCGCACCTCCGATGATCGAACACCGCAGGACGCTTTAATTTGAGTCAACACGCAACAGCACAGAACACAGGTAACGATGGCGGTTGAGAAACGTCAAATTACGCGCAGTAAGTTAACGAGATAATATTTTATTTAAAATAATTTTACTTATATAACAATGTTTCTTGTTACAAATTTTTTGTGTCAAATTCAACTTTGAGGTAGTTCAGCATGTGCAGAGAGGGTTTTACATTGCAGACGCTGTTTTGGAGGAGTGGCATTCAGCCTCTCGGCGGTGACGGTCTGTCGAATGACGACAGACGTAAGGACGGCAGAAATGACGCATGATGTCATGACGGAATTAACGGCCTCTCAGGCGGGTGACGTCATACGTCGCCATGCAAAGAACGTAAAAATTAGAAAATCGCCCAAAATTCCCAAACTGTGTCCGTCTGGCGCGATCTCACATAGCCATGCTGTTCATTAGAACCACAGAGACCCGCAATGAAGCGACGTGGCGACCAATATCGCCTGGCTAGTTTTGGAGGAGTATACGCTCAATTACACACGCGGAAAGACCCCGTTAAAAAAAAAACCGAGAAATATATAATATATAGATTCGCCATTCTAGTTCCTTTAATTATATTTGCCGCCATACTGATTTTCAGCGTATGCAATAAAGCCGGAAAAAGATCATTATGGGTATTAGTTATCATTGCTAGTAATAAAAAGTCCCTCAATAGTTATTCATCTATGTAATATAAGTAAAAGTCAAAGCCAAATTTGAACCACACTCATGGCTTAGATTGACAACATCCTTTCAATTGGGCATACCAGTATTGTTTCAGGTGTTCACTTTGCTGTAAAGTCCAATTCTCAGATTTCTAATTACCTCTGCCACCAAAGGTGAAGGAGGTTATGTTTTCACCTCTTTCTGTTTGTTTGTTACTTATGAAATCTAAAGATTTCGTAAGTATATTGATGACTTCCGTTCCTCTTGTTTGTTGTGTGTGTTGTTTGTTTGTAGCACGATAACTCGAGAAAGAAGAAGCTACCAATGTCAATTACACCACGTGATTCAGAAGGTGATGGCTAGCGCGATTAGATTTTGGTCAAAATCGGTCAAGGTCAAGGTCACAGTGAGGTCAAACATCCAAAACATGATAACTCGAGAAAAGTTACCACAGGTATTGTTGACGGAGCGTGAGTTGGAAGATCGAGGTAAGTTCGGCGGAATTTGTGTGTCAATTCGTCGAGTTACGGCTGTTTAAAAATTTTCAGTGTTATAAAATAATATTAAATAATTCCTGTGGAGAAATGGAGTATTTTTGCTTCGGTCGACGTTACGAGTTCGTTTTAACTTCGATTTTAATTTTGTCTTCGGTTTTTGCATCGCTTAGGACGCTTAACACTCGGTTGTCGAAATTCTGGTAAAAATCGGATGTTTGGAGACATTTTAAGATTGTATAAAAATATTTCACCGCCGCGTCACGGCTTGTAACGTGGTGCAGCGCGCTCGAGCAGACGCGTCGTTGAGTCACGTAAAGGTTTTGCATGTGCGCGCTGACGTCATTGCGCTCCCCCCGGCGTCCTTTCGAGTTGGGGGGGGCGGGCGTTGAGTGTGACCTTTACGTTACGTTAATCCGCGGTAACTCGAGAACGGAAGAAGTTGATGGTTTGGTACAGAATCATCGTAGAACTTCTGGTTTGCGTCGCTACCTTCTCTTGAGACAGCTTTTATTAGACAAGGTCAGAGGTCAAGTTGGACAATTTTGTAAGCTTACCGTCTATGACTGCTTGTTTGTCTGTCTGTCTGTGGACAGGTTGGATGTGTGACAAGGACGAACTGATTAGATTTTGGTGATGATCTGGATCCGGATACTAGAATTCTTAAAGTGATTCTTCACCATTGAGAGATATAAATCAGTATTTCAATCTGAAAGCCAATCGAACAGTTGCAGTAACAATACAATATCAGATTCCATTTCTCCTGCTATGACCTTTCTTTGGTTTCATTATTTTTCCTCTCGACAGACTTTTTAAAATTTCAAAATGAATATATCATTATCCTGTTCATCATCATTTCCCTCATGATTGTTAATTTCTTTCTCTCAGCCTCCTTGATTTCCACATTCTCTATCCTCCTTTGTTTAATAATCTCAATATTCTTGGTCACAACAGGTGAGTTTATGGCCTTGCAGTTTTTTATGCCTCTATTTACCCACAATTCCTCCTCTTGCGCTGAGATTTATCCATACATTCTTGTCCTGTTCTTCCTTTCAATCTACTTAATGGTCATTTAACCCTTTGACCAATGCTATTCTGATCTTCCATGAGCCCTGCTACCTGCATTAAAAAAAACAAAAAAAATCTGACTCCACCTCACCACATTCCTATCATCCCCCCTCTTCAACATTTTTCCCATAATTTTAGACTCACCCATGCTTTCATCGGTGGCTTGGGTTGGACCATTCAGCTTGTCATCATCAGAGTTTGATGAGGCAGTGCAAGATGAGTTGCACTTTCTTTTCCCACCTTTTGGAATACTGCAGCTCTCCAGGTACCTGGACACAACATGGAATATACACAGGCCACTCAAGAATGCTTACAGGTGAATTCCACGAACAGGTTTGGACTTCTTAACATACGAACTATTGAGAAGTAAACTGGGCTGTCCAACATGATACAAGCACTGCGAAAAAGGGTTTCAAATTTCTAACTCCTATTTAGAATCCCATTCTACTCCCAATGATCAAAGATCAGTATCAGCCTCAAACATTTTGTTGAAAACTGCCATCAATTCCAAAGGTAGGTCAGGTCAGTTCAGGCAGGGGGCATGCGCCGAGCAGCGCGTCAAGGTGGACCAACTTTGAAAGATGAATTTTTAGTGCACCAACTCAATTTGGCCCTAGATATGGAATATCTTGGTTTACTTTTGCTGTATTCTTTCTAAACATTGCAGAATTTTGACACCGTCCTTTACATGTTCCTTCTCTCCCCTCCTTCTCTTCTCTCCCAATGGGCTATGTGTATGTAACAAATAGATGGCCCCTTGCATCACTGGTACTGTGGCAGAGTTTTTTTTTGGATGAAATTTCATTGAATCCAAACCAAGGCTCAAAGATGAGCTGACTACTAACAAGGCTATCATACAATAGACAAGACAGTTTAAAAAAAATAAAAAGATAAGTATATTGAACAACATCGAGACTCACCGTATAATAGAATGTAAACAGTTGATCTGTTGATAAGATGGAATGCCTACTGCATCCTTCTCACCGAGTTCCTCATGAACGTTGAACAGATGCTGATCATTTGGCATCTGTGCAGGAGGCTCCTTGAATAGATCAGAATGTTCTTATGTGGAGAAGGGAGACACGGTGGTTAGCCACTGCATTCAGACGAATAAAAAAAATGTCCAGACAAATAAAATGGTGACACTTCTTGTAAAATTTCCAGTGTGGAGATACTGACCTGCAGTAGGCTGCTGCTGCTCTGCGGCGAGATGCCGTTTGCGTGAGCAATTGCGCTGTTTCCTGGATGCCTAGCAACATGGGCAGAAAATAAAATATGATCATAAACAAAAAGTCTTCCACATGAATAACGTTTAGTCACAACAAGGCAATTAGAAATTTCCCATGTCCAAGGTGTTTGCGTTTGCATTTGCATTCAGGTGTTCTATTGTCGAGTGCTTGTTAAATCCTCACTAAGTTCATTAAAAAAATAAAATAAAATGTCCAGCAAAAAACCCGAAAAAGATGAGGACAAAACTCATTAGCACTGGGCCTCACCAGTTTACCAGCATCACTGTCATCATGATAAGCTCCAGTGCCATCGCTTGATGACGCCATGCTCCTCAGGTAGTCATGTGATCCATTCCCATTGTTGCTGCTCAGACTTCCATAGCTGTTCAAGCTGCTGCTGTGCACAGGCTGGGGGTACAAAAAAAAGGAAGATGGTGGGAGGTTAATAAGGGAAAATGCAATGGGTTGTTTTGCTTCGAAAAGTGAAAAGTACAGATAACGTTACTGATCAATGGGATGTATTGTGCAAGTTCCTGTGTAATCCCACATACCCTTGTGTATGTACTAAAATGAAAAAAACGAAGCTACATTGAACAAAAGTGACACGGAGTAACATTATGGCAATCCCCTTTTTTCTGATTCCCAAACAGACAACTCCTGTTCTCTGTCACTTTGTTGACTTGCAAGTTTTGTCCTTTTCATAGAATGGGGAAGAGCCCTGGTGCGCATGGCTTGCAAAAGAATGTCTGACTCTACTGTAGTGGTATCAAATGGCAGTGTTATTTAGTTATTGAGATAAACACTGGTGATGTTTCACAACCATCACAACAAGAGCGAAAATTGCTTTGCAATACATGTGCCCTACCGATGTGATATTTTCCAAGTCCAAAACGGGTATAACTCTGTGAAAAATTGACGAAACTCTCTGAAACTCGAACTTTTTTCTGTAACTTATCATAATAAAGCCATTTACCAAGTTTCAGTTGAATATGTTTAAGGGTATGGGGAAAAGAACTCTGAAAAACCACAGGTGGGACAGACAGAGAGATGGAGAGCAAACCTATAGTCCCCTCTGGTGAAACCAGTAGGGGACTAATAAACACAATGAATAACGTCAAATCAACATCTTCATATAATTTAGCATTGCTCTCTTATCTACTGTCACTGGCTGAAGGGCCGTGACTGCTTCTACCCAAGTCATCTGTAATGACTCTGCAGAGCATGAGCAGTTGCTGAGCTATAGGTGTGGAGAAGTGAGCTAATAACCTGCAACATGTTTCAACATAATCTCTGGGATATATTATGGTGAACCTGAAACAAGTGAGATGTTTATTACATGTTCTAAAGAATCCAAGAGATGTGGTACCTGCAACAGTAGCTTGTGAATCTTCTCCTGTATTCTCTGCATACTGGTGTCTGGAGTTTGAATCTCTGTACTTGGGCTGCAGAAAACGTCCTCATTTAAAGGACTCCTGCAAACAGGTATGAACTGGAGTCAAGATCTGGCACATGCTCTGGCTCACATCAGTGTCTCTCCCCAATAACAACAACAAAAAATTAAATCATCAGAAATACTTGTACGTACGTTCGAACCTTGTGCCTTCCAATGATGAAGGACACCTTTCGGCTCCAGGGGTTTACAAAGCTGGACCAGCTCGTGTCCAATGTGATGTAGTCGCCATTGTGAGTAAGGAATCGAAATGGTGAATGGTCAAAGGACTGCATATTGAAGTTTAAGACTATAGAAAGTGTTGGGGTGAGAAAATAGAAAGAGATAGACGTGGTTGGGGTCAATGTATTTGTCAAATAAAAATATTTGTGGACAGGTGGGAAATGTTTTAATGATGAATATAATGCAAAGGGCATTCCATCCATACTGTACATGGTATAATTTTTTCCAACAGTATTATAATACATTTCTATGTATAAAAATATAATAATTAAAAAAATTCAAGAATTCTTTAATTTTAGCTCTAACAAGTCTTCAAAGTCATTATTAAATTACGGAAGTGTTCCACAAATTTATTTCGACTCTCTGTGCCTTCTTGCTGAAGGGTTGAATCAAAAGACTGCATGCTGTACTTCACAAACATATTGCATGTCTATCTGTGAATCTCAATGATGAAGTGAAATGAAACATAGATTCTTTTAAAAGTTGTTGTCGTGGTGGCTGTAGTTGGTGTTGTTTGTGTGCTCCTTCCGAGTACTTTTACATATTTTTCTATTGGCTCGAGAAGTATAACTCCAAATAATTTTGTGTGCTTCTTCTGTGTCCGTCACGGTTTATTCTAAAAGGTTCCTGCTGTCGTGGAATACGCTAATCAAAATGTCACCGTTGGAACCACGGCATTAACCTCAAAGTCCTTCTACTTCCTCCATCGTGGAAAGACAGGCTTTTAAAACAGGAGTTTTATGATTAAACGGACACAAGTTTTTGTTCCAACTAAATAAATTATTAGCTTTCCAGCCAACAAAATCAATTATTAGCTTTTCAAAAAGCTAATCGAATATCAACTTTCCAGCCAAGTAAATAGATTTATTAGCTTTTCAGCCAGCGAAATCGATTATTAGCTTTCCAATGGTGCCATGTTTACTCTGCTACAACAGCAGGAACTCTTTTTTTTGTGTACCATGTCAAGGTTTGTGTCAGAACAAATACACAGAAACATATAACAAGGCGGGAGACAAGAGGAGTTGGAGAGGGAAGCACAAAATAGTGGGGAACAGAGACAACAGGAGATCTGTGGAAGGGAGAGGGGTGGGGTAGGGTACATGGGGTAAACAAGATGGTACTACAGGG
>CM068954.1:143259204-143280015 GCA_035128595.1 Eptatretus atami
AGGTGCCCAGCAGATATCCTGGCAAGTTTCAATCAAGATCGGACCAGTGGTTGTCGAGAAACAGCGGTCACAGACACACACACACACACACATTGCTGGAATTGTAGATAGATTATTTTTGCACTGATGTGGATTTTTTAACACCACCTTGTTGTTATCGTTGAAGGATTCTACCTGGCCGATTGTGGAATCCTATTTGACTTCAGCAGAGTTTAATGTTTGTCCGATTTGGTTATAAAAATCCTGCATAAACCCATGACACTGATAAACCGATGTCCACCGTCTTCCTTTGAAAACAATTATTTTCTAAAATCCAACATACCCTTCTCACCTCGTAGAATGAAACTTAAGAATCCCCATTGATTGCAATTTAATTGGTTCTATTCATTTATTCTACTTTAGTTAACAGTTAGACCAACACGATTCAATTCACTTCCACATTACATCAGAGAGTTTTATTCTAACTTGGTACTTGGTCAGTTCCAAGGAGCACAAGCCACTGAGATTCTTATACTTCCTCAGGTATTGCACTGAAACATTTTACATTTCAAAGCATTTATACTTTCATGAGAGAGTGGTGGGGGCTATCAACCCAGGACTGCACGTGTCCTTTAGACGAGAAGCACTTGTACATTCGAGCAAAGTTCGCTGTTATCAGCTCAGTCACTCCGCTCCAGACCAAGACATTTATCATTATTTAGGGCAAAAGTCTCTTGGCCAGAAAGACAGCCAATTCAACTTGTAAATAAAGTTACATTTCTAAAACTCCATTTGTTACAATTTAGAATACATTAATATAAATTTTTCCCCCACACTTTTTTTTTAAAGGAAAATTTGAATAATTTTTTCTTACACATCCAGATTACATGTCCTTCCTGAAGGAGAAAAGATTCCATTACTCAAGTTCAATCAACAATGCAGCGAGTGCTCATATCAGAAAATAAGTGAGTTTCCATTTAATTTATGGCCTGTTCATCAGCATGTGTCACACATTGAAAACATGCTACCCAAGTCAGAAGATAAACAGGTCAGGGTGTGATAGAGCAGCACCCAACGGGAAACACTATCGAAGCACTCCTTGAGCTGAGGAGAAGTAGATGTGGGCAAGTACAGCTGGGCCGGAAACTGGTTGAAGGAGACGAAAAGGAACACATTGTAAACGACTCGCAGTGTGGAACTCCAGGCCTGTCGTACATTGAAGCAACCACAGCAAGTTCACGATGTATTTGCAGAGCGGCAATCGACAGTTGGCTGAACATTCCTTCAGGCAGGCACCACACAACGCCGACGTTAAGACTTTGCTCAACCTTCTCCTCAGTGTTTTTTTTCTTTCTTTTTCCCACATTGCTCCATTCTTATCTCCTCAGAATCGGCATGATCACGTGTGAACGCTCAATCACCAAAATCTGGGTTCTCCATCGTCCAATCTTTGTGTGAAGTTCTTTCCAAACTTCATTAAGACGAAATCGACATTTCATAGTTTAACTGCTTCAACACTCCGAACAAAACAAAACAAAGTTAACATGAGTAAAATCACATGGGTAAACATCATGGGCTCATGTATTTCCACAAGACTGACAAAGTTCTTCCAAAGCATTCAACTTGCATTATCATATTTATCTCTTTCCTTATTATTTCCCTAAATGAACAACTAATATACAGAAATCTCAGTTGATGTGTACTCAAAAACATTCATCTCATTTGCTATTTCCATGTAAAAGCAAACAGTCTTTATAGGGTTCCAATTTCGATCAATAATCTTTTCACAAAAATATTCCATCATTTATCCAAAATATGAAAGTAATCTATTTCTTAAAGAACGAATCCAAATCGATTTTGCACAGTTACCATTTAACTTCAACATCTGCTAAACAATTACAGTTTCATTCACAAATAGTTCCAGAGCAACTGCCATTTTTTTTAATCTGATAAATCTCAGTAACTTTCCTATCCTCAATTAACAGATTAACAAAGTCCTTAGGTAAAGGATTCTCAATTGAAATCTCAAAACAAAAGTTTTTATTAATTACAACTAAAAGAAACATGATGGTTCCTTCCCAATGAGTTCTTTGTCCAATTTTCTATTTTATGAGCTTAGTCTGAAAGTAACTAACACAGTTACGACTGCAGAGCGTCCTTGGCTGCGAGTGTAAAATATCTCAAAATAATGTTTAACCAATCATCTCTAAAAACACACTGAATCCATTGACATTTTAAATCTCTGACATTTCCATCTATCCACTTCTCTCACCAAACAGCAAACACGCTGCCATTTTCCAACTCACATACACAAACATCTATCACTTCCTCTGACCTTCTCATTACGAATCCATTTCCTTTATCAAAACAAATAAATCATTTTAAACAGTTGTACAAAAATTGTCAAATCTGTCATCGGCGAATATCATTTAAATTGCAGCTCAAACACTCTGTCTACACATGTGCTACACCCTCCCAAATTTTATCCCAGTCTGGGGAAAGCATCTTAAACTTCAGACTAATAAACATCCAATCTCTCTTAAACAACTTTTTGGTCAAAACAATAAAATATTTCCTTTAAAATCCATAAATCAAAAATAAAACTTCAGCATCTATCCAATAAATCATGATTTACCTTGACTGAATCGATCAAAGGGTTACACTGGGTTGTTTGCATTGCCTTCCCAGCACAAGTTCAGGCAACTCAACATCGCAGATGAAAAAACATATGCCTATTTCAACGTCCATCCGAGGGAATCATCAATATCTGTGAATCGCCCCAACGTGCTAACAATCATCAAAATCATTCCTAATATTTTTCTACATTTAAATCACATTTTAAGTACAATGGTTACAACTCAGATCAAATCTCGAAACATTTCTGACACGTCCTCAGAGCTTTCCCAGCACTTAAACCTGCGGTTGTGTAATTACAAATCATCACATGCCAGCGAGAGCTCACTCCCAAGACTTCACATTCCGAATATATCCTACATTCACATTGTTATTTCAATTTATTCAAAATCCCTATGGTTTTTAAATAAACTTCAACACTTTCTTAAATGGACTTCATTTTAAACAGATTCAGTAGGAGGGGGTGCGCCACACAACACACAGGCACCTGAGGATGCGCCTTTTCAAGGTTTGATATTAATCGGACATTTATTTGCCAACCAATGACACGTTGCTGCGTAGGCCGATGCGCGGCCGGCCGACGATGACGTCACGGGCCGTGCCGGTTACATGGCAGCGAATGCCATGGCAAGCAAAGACAGGGAGGTAAACTTGATTTTAATTAACTCTGTGTGTGGAAGTGTGGCTGTCGCGAGAACACGAGAGCGAAGAAACGGCCTGTGTGGTCGTCGTTTCTGGCTCGCGGTTTGAAAGTTTTTTTTTTGCACGTACGGCCACGCACCTACGGGCATGCACTAGTAATAATAAAACCAATGAAGGAATTAAAACAAGAGCAAGACACAAAAAATCAAAATAATAAATAAATAAATAAATAGATAACACGAGAAGGCTAAGAAAGAAAATTTATGAAAAAGAGTAAATCACATCTCTACCTGGTATAATATTTCAGAGCACAAGTAGCAGGTAGAAATCTAACAGGCTGGGCACTACTGATATCATTACCAAACCGAAATCATGAATGTAAACAGCAAGACTTGTTCAAATTTAACTAACGTCTGGTTATGAGTTAAAAGTGAGTGTTTTGTAGGAGAGGTGTCGACTTACTTTTGCGGTGTACGGCAATCATGAGGTGACGATCTTTGGGATGTACGTGTGGTAAGAATGGTGTGCCGATGAGATCTTGGGGTAAGTAACCCAGAAGGGGAATGGCTCTGTAAGTAGTAGGAGGAAAAGACAGTACAATAAGCATGCAATACCACATTTTGAGTCACCTGTGGTTTGTCGGGCGAAAAGTAAAGGAGCACAAGCTTGTTGAAAAACTATGTCGTTTTCATAATACTCATACAAAAATCTTGATCTTTCACAAAAAAAATCCATGATTTCTCTTAAGATCTTATAGAAATGTATTGAAAATCATCAGATTTCAGATAACTTTTGAGGGTTTCCACAGTAGTGAACATCTAAACCATCACCCAAACGGACCTGGTTGCGTGAGAGTAGTGACTGTTTATTGAAGCAGCATGCAGGGTTTTTCACCCAATTCGAAAACTCACCTTTCGTCGACATCTAGAAATATGCAGCTTGGTGTATGTGTTGTTGTAAATGTTCTCTTCTCTGGAGGAATGCGTGGAGCTGGTGGTTAAACATTGTGGTAACAAAGAAGACACAATTAAAAGTCAGCCCAAATATGTATTGGTTTTAAAAGTCTGCACAACAATAGAGAAAAACAAAAACAAAAACAAAAAAACAGACATGTGAGCCACGTAAGTATAGGAGAAAAAAAATGAATGAATGTCTGAGATACTATTAAGCAGACTTCCATCGGAGTCAAGATGAAGACCATACCTTCATAGCCAGAGTGGATGTGCTCAGCCAGTAGGAGGCAGCAGGGTTGTCCACCCTCCTCACCAACCTCAGCATTCTGAACTTTGAGCAAATATGGAGTGAGTCGGAATGGTTGATATCCCATATTTTCCTTGCTGCTTCCACTCCTATAGTAAAAGCATACCGTGCATGATAGAATCAAGGTGGTAGCGTGTGATCAAACAAAAGTGAGTTTACGATTTCAAAAACACTGCACCATCTTAAAACTGGCAAGGTGGTCCACATGCCTTGTAATGTAACTAAGTAGCCAATGCAAGTTGGATAAGACTTGCCAATGACAGCAAATAACATGGATTTGAAAGAAGCTATTCATGATGCCTTCTCCACTGCTACCCATGTCATGTTTAGAAGCATTTTGCTTCAGCTATGGCGACGGACAACCCTCTGCATTGAAAATAATAGACAGTGGACATTTAGATACTTTTGTTCTGCTCATGAAGGTCGGTTTGTATCGAGAGTAAAAACAGTGAATATATATGGATATATACATACAAAATAATGCTCTCAGCTTTATCTCACTGCCGCCCATGCACAGCGATTTGCAGCAGGGTACGAGGACTTAAAGTGCTTCTATCAACACCAACTGACCTCAAAAACACCAATTATTTCTAAATGTCCCAATAAGACAATGGATTCATTTGAAGAAAGTATATGTACAATATATATTGACAATGGCCTGACAAAGTCTTTGGGTTGTAGATGAAATAGCTTCTAAGACCCTATATGCTGCATCCTGTTTGTTACAAAAGTCGGTGGAATAGTTCGTGATTAATTCTTAGTTGGCTGAGAATCCTTTTTTGCGTTTTATCCTTTTTTGCGTTTTATCCTCCATGATAATTTTCTTGATTGATCTACATTCTGAAGAACAATAGGCCACTGTCAAAATATAGGATATAAAAATAGGACCACACGTCCTGAAGCTCACCTGGATCAGGAGCAACAGTAATCAAACCCCCTGCAGTTCCCCTTAGACCCCGATTTTTAATGCCGTGAACAAACTGGAACATTACGAGTGATGAAGGTTGTGGTCAAGTTTCATAGAAATTGTGTGTGTAGTTTTGGGGAAGAACCTTTGTTCGGCATCAGACATGAAGCTTGTGGCCTAGTTTCATCAAAATCGTGTATTTGCTTTAAGTGATAATGACTGAAGTGTTTACGGACTGACTGACTGACGACTCACTCATCTACGGATACTGCTCGATCACAAAAGCTCACTGGACTAAAGTACAGGTGAGCTGAAAACGAAGATTTCTCACCTTAAGCGGCAGAAGAAAGACTTCTCTTGTGGATAGTCAAGTGTTGATGCTGCCATGAGGAACAAACCAGTTAGGCAGCAGCCTTTGCTGGTAGCCAAGTCATAAATTCATTTTTTCTCTCTCATTACCGCTATACTTAAGCTTCCTCATATACAGGTACATAATATCATCATCTTAGATAAATTTTGCTAATTATGTAGTAATAAAATCACAACACAGAAAATACAGTATTGCTTTATCGATTATTGAAGAGCATAAAGGACAGCAGCCACATGGCTTTTAAAGATATCTAGATTGAAAGTTTTTTTAATATCACATGATTTTTTTTAAAGATATGGCTTTAGGTGGTATCTCAACTCAGGTATATTATATATATATATATATATATATATATATATATATTGTATGTATATATATATATATGTATATATTTATATAATCAGTTAATGTGCAACTCCAAACTGTGAGTGGTGACAGCAATGGAACTATGTCCATATCCCATACCGACATTGCTGCACAGCACCGGGAGCAATAACACCCCCCTGCCACGTGGAACATTATCTCTCAATAACACCCCCTGCCACATCGTCAGAAGCAACCCAAATAAGTAAAGAGCAATGATGGAGTCATCAGGAGAAACCTGGATAGGATTCGGGTTTCAGCTGCAACTCCTCTACCCTCGAAGGAACCCTACCAAAATTACACATAAAATCTTGTAACTAGAGGGGAGCACTCGGTAGAGTGCAAAACCTCCGCCACCAATACTGCTAGGTCACTCAAGTGAACCTGATATCCTATTCATTCATTTGACGTCAACAGTGCTCACAGAGTTATAGTTTGCAACTTTCCCTTTTACATACTCAATTCATTCGTCATCACTAGATTCCTTGAGCAGAAATTGATTTTACGTGGGTATATCCACTGAAGTTCCAAAATCAGCCGCAATTATAATTTTGGCATGTTTTTTTGTTGGAAATCACTTATAACATGTAGAAATGCAAAAAAAAATCGAAATTTTGTTGAAAAAAAAGTTGCAAAATTTTCTGTTTTTTTTTTTTTTCTCTAACAATTTTTTGTTTTTTTTTGGTTGGAAATCACTTAAAACATGTAGAAATGCAAAAAAAAAAATCAAATATTTTTCAAAATGGCCAAAACGGATCACACTACTGAACCACGATTGAATAAACTAAATTAGATCAACGCGCATGAAGAAATGCCAAAAAAAAAATTCGAATTTTTTGAAAAAAAAGTTGCAAAATTTTCTAACTTTTTTTTTCTCTAACAATTTTTTTTTGGGGGGGGGGGGTTGGAATCACTTAAAACATGTAGAAATGCAAAAACAAAAATTCAAATATTTTTTCAAAATGGCCGCCATAGCGGCCATATTGAACTTTGGACAAGTCCAAAATCTAATGGCATGATCCTTGGACCATACCTAATCCCCCACCAAGTTTAGTCGAAATCCGTCGAGGAGTTTTTCCGTAATACTGTTCACAAACAAACAAACAAGCAGTCATAGACTGGTACTTACGAAATCGTCAACTTGACCTCTGACCTTGTCGAATAAAGCTGTCTCTAAGAAAGTAGCGACGCAAACAGAAGTTTCTACGATGATTCTGTACCAAACCATCAAATCGATGTTTGACCGTGACCTTGACCGTTTGACCGATTTTGACCAAAATCTAATCAGCACTAGCCATCACCCTCCTGAATCACGTGGTGTAATTTGACATTGGTCGCTTCTTCCGTTCTCGAGTTATCTGTACCAAACCATCAAAAATCGAATTATTTGACCTCACTGTGACCTGACCTTTGACCGATTTTGACCAAAATCTAATCAGCACTAGCCATCACCCTCCTGAATCACGTGATGTAATTTGACATTGTAGCTTCTTCCGTTCCGAGTTATCGTGCCTACAAACAACAAACATACAACAAAACAAACAGAAACGGTAGTCATCAATATACTTACGAAATCTTTAGATTTCATAGTAACAAACAGACAGGGGTGAAAACAGTAACCTCCGTCCATCTCGATGGCGGAGGTTAACTAGCGCTGTGGGAAAAGCTCTTCTGGGAGTCACAGACTCCATGGTGCGCCATGGTGGTGAGTCACGGTGTTTGTATAGGTTGGAGAACGGCGTTAATTATCATAATTGTGCCTGATGTTTTTGTCTCCTTATTATCAATCTCTTCTCATAATCTTATGATCTTTGTTGGCTGGAAAGATTCTAGACAGGAGTTTTTAAAAAAAAATTTGTAAAGTGCTGAATGGAGTTGAATTGAACTCAATTTAAGTGTCAATTTGTTAATTTGTCGCTTTTCTATATCCGCAAATCCACAACATGAAGCGTGCAGCCGAGCAAGGCAATCAAATCCCTCAAAGTAAATGGCATATTAAACTATTATACAAACTATTATGAGCAGTTTTGCATTACTTAAGTATGTGTAGTTGTTGTAAGAAGTATTTGTTTCACAGGAGGAAAAGATCAAGACATACCTCCGTCCACTTATTATCTCGAAGATTTACTCAGCAGCAGTCGAAGTGTTCATGAGCTGAACTGTCTAAATAACTACAAATCTCACTGTTCTATTGTGAACCAAGGTGCTAGCTCATGCTACAACTGAAAATGAACCACTTCCACTTCCAATATGTTGCAGCAACCCTTCCTTTTATTATTGTTCTCATAATCGTAGCAATTGTTCCTTTTTGCTAATCTCATACACTTGTGGGGTGTGACACTTGCACGTAAATACAAGCAAATGCTCACAAAAAAGACATCCAGCTGGCTTGGCAGCCCCCTCTAAAGAAGGGTGCACTCATTTTTGGAACATCACACCGAGAAGTACCGGGATGACCGTTTATCATGTCAGGAATTAAATTCACAGTAATTAGCTCATAGGTGAGTATACTACCTCTAGGCCATCCTGTCAGTGATAATCTAAGCAAGAGTAAAAAAAAAAGTGCAATATCTGGATCAAATTCAAGTTTCACATCAGGTTTGAACATTACTTCAGAAGAATATACAACATAGCATGTATGATCATTACATGGTTGCAACTAACCAGCCTGATGACATGCCACCCAGGGTAGAAGTTTGTCAGGTGCCGTCGAGCTGTAGAACATGCTCACATCTTGTGGGGCAAGCAACTCCACAAACTTCCTTTGGTGGAGGAGCTCACGGCGCCAGCCAACCATGAACCATGGTTGTTCCAAAACACAGAGAATGCGACCCGAGATAAGTGAGATGGCAATGGCAAAAGTGTCCTGTACATGAGTGAAGAGAAGAGAGAAAAAGAGTTTTCACTGTATTTTCAGTCTAACTTGACCAAAGAAGAAAGAAATGGAAACATCTCTGAAGACAAAAGCACATTGATCAAGAAAAGTGGATATCGGGGATACCACACTTAGCTGCACAATCAAAGATTATTTGGAAAAGAGTTTTGAATGGCATCCATATCAGCATGACATGGAAGTTCAACGCATTTGTGATAATATTTTGTGGATTAACAGCATCTGACCCAATTTGATAATCGGCTTAGAGAGACTGAGCACATGGACAGTAAGTACCCCTTGCTCCACACCACCATGTTTCTCGATAGCACACATATCACAAGCAATGCTCGTTTTCCAGACAACTAAAGTCCTTTACTCTCATTGTTAAAAGCCATGATTATATAATGAAAATAAATAAATAAAAGATGTAAATATATAATTAGGTATTCATATATTTTTGTTTTTTACAATTCCCTCTCAGTGTTGAGATTGGCTTGATAGTAGAGTGGGTAAAGCCATATTGCATTGCTCTGGGGTTATCAAAGCAGACAAAATGTAGAATATTTATGCAAAGGATGGGTATTTAGAAAAGAAAGGGAGAAGAGGAGAAGAAACATGATAAGAGGCAGAGGAGGGAAATTAACGTGGAAGAAGAGGATCAAAAATGTAGGGGAACAATAATATGCCATTTTGGATGCCTATTGCAAGAGGATTACCAGTTTGAATAAAATACCCTCGGCACGTGTGCAAACAAAATGAAAATCAGGAAGTAACGCTATTAGTTTGTTTCATTACAAAATAAACTATCGATAGATATCTCAGATATAGATATTCAATACAAAGTGGTAATGAAAGGTGATAGATCAGCGATACTTATTAGCAGGTGAGATGGATGATCACTTAAATTGGGACATTGGTGAGTAACGAGGGGGCTTCAGAGTTGCACATACTTTCCCCTTTGAGGAAAAGCTGTTCGTATAAAATAAACAAATTTATTGTAAAGAAAACTGCTGATCCGTTTATCACCAACTTACCGCATTATTTCCTGTAAAGTCAGACATGATTGTCTCCACCTCGTCCAGGGTATACGTTGTGACGTCAAGCATCGCTGTCTGCCCATCATCCACAGTCCACATCTGGTAGTAATCGTCATTTGCTGAGGGAAGCAAAAAAACCCACAAGGGTCTATGTTAACATAATACTGTCAATCTTCAATGTCAGACACATCATCTCAATGCTTGAATTGACGTATACTGGAGTATATGTATATACTTTTTAAAAATGTGGATGTACCATACTCTTTACAGAGCATCGCTGCTGCCAAAGCAGTTTCTTGGCAAGGGTTAGGTTTAGGTGGTTTGCCATTGCCTTCCCAGCGTCGTTTGTTTGTGTTTGCCATCCTTTTAACTGCTGAGAGTCAAGCAAGGAAGCAGCACGTACCATTTTTAAAGTCTTTGGTATGATTCAGACTGGGTTTGAACCACTGACCTCCCAGACTCAGTGCAGGCAGACAGACAGACACACAAGCGATTGCAAAACCCCATCTCTCACTGTGTGGGCAGACGGGCTAATAACTTACCACCATCCCCCTTCATAGATCACCTTCACCAATTAAGCCACTTTATTGACAAATTAAACGGTGCGACAAAGGCAAGATCAGTGCAATTGTAAGGCTCAAACAAAGTTGGGGCAACAAGACCATGCTCGTGTACTCAAATGTGGGTTGAAAACAAATCATTTTAAAGTCATCAGTCTGATGTTTGGCAGTGGCAGGATGGCCTAGAGGTGTGCACACCTGCCTCTCAGCTGTCTAGCCTGGGTTCGATTCCCCACCCCAGTGTTTCACAGGCTGGGTGATTCATCAGTGTGCGTGCTGTCCCTCGGATGTACGTTAAACGGGTGTCCCGGCTTGGGCCAAGCTTCCCCCGGCTGACCCCACAATGTGGGATAATAGGGGCTGTTAAAGAAGGAGGTGGTCTGATGTTTGGCAGAAGGTGATTTGGGCAGAAAATTTTGTAATTTGTTCAGGATGTTGGCGATAGCTTGCCAACTCTACGCAAAAGGCACCATGTGATCTTTAACGTCCACCAACTAATGATTCCTGCGACTGAACCATTTACCTTCACTGATTCATACTTTACAGTTTATTTAATCTTTTCAAATATTATCGAAGAGTCAATTTTTTTTGGAACCTCGACCCAGTGTACTTTTATTCCATGTCATTCACCAATGTCAGAAAGCTTTGACCTTTTGATAGTGGGCAGTTTCTCTCTACATACCAGTTTCTCTCTGCCTAGCAAAAAATAGGCACGACAAGTATTATATGGTTGTACAAGCTTTCGGTAGCAGATGATGAAAGAGATGCCCTCACCTCGGACCTGCTTGACGCAGCTGAGTGCATACTGCAGTGTGGCGAGGGTGCTCGATTTGCCCTTGACATGCCGTTCCGATGGAAGCCTAGTCTTCAGATCCTTCAAGGCTTTCAATAAAGCTTTCTGTGTCTTGGCCTTCATGGACTGTTCACTGCTGCAGGGTAGATATAGAATCGGTGGGTTACAGGTTATGGAGAAAACAATCAGCAATGTTTGGCTGTGCAATTTGCAATGGAATCAAATCCACATGGTCAGAGTGCTGACCTGCAACCTGATGTGGACGGTTGGTCCTGCTCTGAACTTGCACTCAGCAAACTGTATGCATTTGAGCTGCTTGGAGGAGAAAGGCTTTGTGAGTTGGAGCTGCAAACAAAGAAATACAAAGCTATAAGCAGTCTTTGTGATGAGCACACAGTCGACTTTTTAAACAGGATCTAAGATTCATAGTGGAAGTGGGGACACATACACATACACATCACAGGCAAAAATAACACTCCTTTCCTGTAGTAATTCTCTGCAGACTACTGTAGTTGGACTGGTTTCCAACTATAGTATATGAGAGTACAACTCTCATATACGATACTTCTAAATATAGTATTTTTGCTTGGGATACACATACACCACAACAGATCTGTTAGATGAGACAAACGCAACCACTGAGCTAAATGGAAGTGTTGTCACTTCCCGGGCACTCTGGGTACCAACAACGCAATGGTGTCGCATTTCTCACCGTACTCAGCAGGGCATTTCCTAAGGAAGAATTTCCTCCTCCCCATGAATGCCAACCAATTGGGATTGTCCGTGCTCTATCCTTTAAAAGCTGAACCTGAAGCAAGGAAGCAGCTCGTACCATTTTATAAAATCTTTGGTATGACTCGGCCGGGGTTTGAACCGCCGACCTCTCAGACTCAGAGTGGATGCTCTAACCATTACACCATTGAATCTGGTAAAAAAAAAAAGTCTAAATGCTTAAAACTCTGTAAAAAGTCATGCTCATGTGACAGCCTGTGCATTAGTTTGGGTCTCCACTTAAGCATTTGAGAGTCCACTTCAGCAGTTGTGAGACCACAAAGTACGACCGTGGCCTAGAATATTGGAATCGAGATCCTAAGATTATTTTTGATGTCAGAGTTGTTATGTTTATTACCCATCTTACATGTAACATACACTTGATGTGGTGGCATATGTTGGATTGCATAATAAATGTTGTCATGACGTTTGACAAGATACATTTCAACAATTTGAATTCTGACACTTATTGAAGTCAGTGCCCATGGCAAATTTAATTGCTGGTAGATGCATGGCATTTTGATACTGTTGTAGATTGTGGCAATTCCACAAAATCTTTGATTTATCCAAACAATAACTGATAATACAAGGGGTCTTTGGCGTAGGAGATGATTTAAGCATCAATTTGCAGCTTCTTCCGTTTGACTTGTTCCAAATTCTAAGATATTTGGTCCACCAAGTCAATGCCATGTTCAAATTACAACCCTCCGACTTTGTTACTGCTGCAGGAAGAAAACAAAAACGTACAACAAACCTCGAGCAGCCAATTTTTCCAGGATCATGGCGCACTCTTTTCAAAAGTTATCATGGGATTTTTTAAAGTCGACAACCTAAATGCAGACAGGACGTCCAGCTTCAGGACAATGTGAATCAGAATGTCGTGTCCCCTGCCTGAACTTCATCAGAACGTTAAATCTTTGTTATGTGTGACCTGATCGGGGTCAAACCTATAGAATAGACAACTAAGCTATCCTTGCTAGCTTACAGTACATGAACGATTTAGTCTTTATACAAAGTTTTTTTGCAACTATATTTAGGTCTTTCAAATTCACACCTCTTGCTCTCTGATGTGAGGATCATCAGAGCGGAATCCTTCCCACCATGGCTTGAACTGCCACTTGAATGGCCACTTGAATGGCCACTTGATGCATTACCCCACGATGCTCCACCATTCAACTCATACCCATTCGAATAATTTCCACTCGAATCACCTAGTAAAAACAAAAGTGGTGTTATTGCAAAAAAACTCTTAACTGGGTAAAGTGTATCTTGTGGTCCATTTAATTATTATATATACAAAATGGGGAAATTTGGACTCTCTCTCCCTCTCCCTCTCCCTCTCCCAATGTCTCATACATCTCCATAATACTCTCCCCTCCATTTTTTTCTCATAAATCCCTCTCTTTTCCACACCTCCACTCCACCTTTCCAACCCTCCCTTTTCTCCCCTATCCATCCCCCCTTTTTCTCAATTGTATTTCTCCCAATCTATGCCCCCCACCCCTCCTTGAATTGGTATTTTAAAAAAATAGTTGCACACAAGATACTTACATAGAATTGTAAACTATGTTTGCAATTGTCTTGACCATGATTCAATTGAATTATGATTCCGTTTAATGAAACATGAATTTGATAGAATCATAATTACCTCTGCCACTGAAGGTGGAAGAATGTCATGTTTTCACCCCTGTCTGTCTGTTTGTTTGTGTGCAGGATATCTCAAAAGTTGTGTACGGATTCGGATGAAATTTTGTGGACAGGTTGGGTGTGTAACAAGGACGAACTGATTATATTTTGATGAAGATCCGGATCCGGATCTGGTTCCGGCTACTATATTTTTTTAAGTCATTCTTAACCATTCAGAGATAGGGCCAAAAACAATGTCGTACTGTTTCGCATGATATTTCAAAAATGTATTGGGCCCGGTATATTCTCATGGATAAGGCTTTGTGTGGCAGAGGTATGCGCTCCACCGAGTAACCTTCTAGTTAATTATGTGTGGGGTATCAAAAAAAATTTAAAAAGCACAAAATCAGCTTGGTATCTTTTATGGAAAATAGCAGTTAACCTATGAATAAAAACACCCAATCACATCTCTCACCTGCAAATGGAGGGAATAACTAATCAGATCTCACCTAATCAATTACCCCAGGTGGCTAGGATTTCAATAAATTAACCCCCATGCTCTTCCAGCCAAAGAAAGCTGCAAAAAGCAACCAAGAAAAACCACACAAGGTAAGCCCTTTGCTGTTTCAAACCTACAATCGGCATTGCATGTGCTTCATGCTTGGGAGCCTCAGTGGTGCAAGAAAAAGTATGGGGGTTTATATATATATATTCAATACACTCAGTGTACAAAACACCAGAAACACCTGCTCCTTCCATGAAATAGACTGATCAGGTGAATGCAGGTGAAAACTATGATTCCTTATTGATTGCACCTGTTAAATCCACTTCGAGTGTAGATGAATGGGAGGAGACAGGTTAAAGAAAGATTTTTAAGCCTTGAGACATGGATTGTGCATGTGTGCCATTCAAAGGGTGAATGAGCAAGACAATATTTATGGGCCTTTGAACGGGATATGGTAGTAGGTGGCCAGGCGCATCGGTTTGAATGCATGAATAACTGCAATGCTGCTGGGTTTTTTCATGCTCAACAGTTTCCGGTGTGTATCAAGAATGCTCCACCACCCAAAAGATATCCAACCAACGGCAGGCCAGTGGTCAAACGGCTCATTGATGAAAGACACCGACACAAATTGTGCAGAGCAACATTTGGGCTACATTTAGTCAACTGACAGTCCAGTACAACATTGGTGCCGAAAGACCCACAAAAGAATGTACAACTCGTCGTACCTTGACATGAATAGGGCATGGAAGCCGACGACTGTACAGTCTTCCACTTCTATCAGCAAAAAACAAGAACGTGCAGTTGCAGTGGGCTTAGGAACACAAACACTGGACATTGGAGGATTGTAAAAACATTGCCTGGTCTGATGAATCCCAATTCCTGCTGTTTCACATTCATGGGAGAACTAGGGTATGGAGAAAACCACACGAGTACATGCATCAATCATGCCATGTCAACACGCAGGCTGGTGGTGGTGTGATGGTGTAGGGTGTATTTTCATGGCATACATTGGACCCCTTGATAAAAGTGGAGCAACGTTTGAATGCCACAGGATATCTGAACATCATTGCCAATCAGGTGCATCCCTTCATGGCAGCAGTCTATCCATCTGTGAATGGATTTCTTCAGCAGGATAATAATGCCCCATGCCACAAGGCTAGGATTGTCCAGGAATAATTCCACAAACATGACAGTGAATTCAGCTTCCTGCAGTGGCCTGCCCAGTCACCAGATCTCAATCCAATTGATCATCTGTGGGATGAGATGGAATGAGCTATTCAGAGTAGAGATCCACTACCAGCCAACTTGACAACTGTGGCAAGCATTGAAGTCAACATGGGCCAACATCCCTGTGGAATGCTTTTGACACCTTCTAGAGTCCATGCCCTGATGAATTGAGGCTGTTCTGAGAGAGCAAAATGGGGTGCAACTCAATATTAGGAAGGTGTTCCTCATGTTTTGTACACCGAGTGTGTGTGTAGATAAATATATAGATAAAAATATAAATAAATAAATAAATAAATAAATTAATATATATCATATTTTAACTTCCTATTCACAGTTTGACCCATCTATATGATATTATTGCAATTGACTGCAATGGAAAACACAAGTGTCTGAATGGAAAGAGATGTTGCTGGATCAATAAGCTCACGTGGAATATTAAAATCACCACAAAGTGGTGCATTCACGTGGGCTAATCAAACCAAATTCTCCAACTCGGAATCACAGTTGCATTAAATATCTTAAAGTGTTTGATTCACACCGACTGTGAGTACCTTGAGATGTGTTGCTCTTCATTTCCACATCCTCGTGGTTATTGCTGGAATATTCATCATCGGGACCAGAATCTACACGAGCTGTGGAATCGCTCGGGTCTGTGCCAGCCTTTGTGGTGGTTGGTGGAGGTGCTGGTGGTGGAGGGCATTGTTTCTCACTTTGGGAATCAGCCTCCATGTTCTGTGGGTGGTGTTTAAGTAGTGAATTGAAAAGCTGGTTGGGACTTGGAGTTATAGTGGTTCTGTTCCAATTGATCTGTTTCACTCTGTCGTGTCACTAATGGGGACAGTCTGTGGAAAGAATTGAAAAACATTAATTTTGTTTGCATTTTCTGTTTTAAAATTTAATCTAAAATAATAAAGGATTGACGTGCATGTCCTGATTTATTAGCATATTATTATTATTATTATTATTATTATTATTGTAGTTTTAAGGAGTACCCAAAACAAACAACATCTTCATGAGAAGGATATACTCATAGTATGGCAACATTATTGGCTACAATAGAGATACCACAGAATATTTTGTCTACATGATAACAAATAGGACATTCAGCTTAACGTTCCAGCAAAATACACACAAGATGCCCTTATTTGCTTTGACAAAGGGCAGAATGCCCAAAATCTCAGATTTACATCCTTTGGCGGTTCGGAAACTTTTGTCAACTCGGGATTGATAAAACCTATTGTTTGAATTGCTCGTTGACACAGACCAAAAAAGCATTTACAAAATGTGGTATTCCCCTACAAACAGGACAACCAGCTTAAATGACTGTGTGCTCCGCATTGCAAAGCCTCTTGCAGACAAATCATCAAATTCAAAGCTAGCCACCTCTGTCTGTCTGTCTGTCTGTCTTGTATGCACGACTAAACTACTGGACGGAAAGAGTTTAAACTTGATGGTTGTACTCGGGGTGTACGCAGGAAGATTTTAGAAGGTTAAAAAAAAACAACAAAAAATTCATAGCCTTGTTTGTTTCAGCTTAAATGGCGACGCAAATTCTCTATGTAAATGTGTATCATGCATTTCATGTGTATCATGTATCAAATGTGTATCATTCCTGGTGGGAGTGGGTATTACAAGTTATAATTAAATAAAATATGTCTATTCTCTGTATGAACACCATAGACATCAAAAATTATCGTGACCATTCAAGGTGTTTGTTTGTTTGACGTCTATGCACTCCTGCACCGCTCAACTGAATTAGCTTAAAACTGCAGCTTGTGCTCAGGGGTGAAAGGGTAGAAAAGGTAGTGAAAGAAGGAATATAAGTGGGAGTGGATGAAGGGATTGAGGGAAGTGAGTGATTGGGATGAGTGGAAGTGTGTGAAGGTGTAAAGAAGGCAGTGAGTGAGAGCGGATGAAGACTTTGAGGGAAATGTGTAAAGGGGTAGAGGGGGAATGGGAGAAGGGTTGCTGTGTAAATAGATTAAAATGGAGGAGATTTGCAAACTCTCTCAGACTCTTGTCTCACCTTCTCACCGCAGACAGGTTGGTGGTCTTTCTGTCTTCAACCGTCTCCTCTCTGGCCTTACCCCCGGTGCTCTGTCTGTGATCTGTCCCCTCCCACCTATATTTCCGCAGAATGCTCAAGGTCCACCAAAACCCCCCTTCTGGTGAAACTGCCAAAATCAAGAATCACTGCTCATCTTCACCCTTTCATTCGTCAATTTTCCCCGCCTCTGGAACAAACTCCCACACACTATTCAATCCCACTCTTCCCTCCAGGTCTTCAAAACAGCTGTTCACCACAATCTCATATCTTCCCCCATCGAAAATCTTGATATTTTCTACCCCGGTTAATCCACCCCAAACCCACCTCCTTCAGATTCCCCGTTTTCCTTCCTCAAAGTCCCTGTAATGTCCATCTTGTTTATCCCATGTACCCCGCCCCATCCCTCTGCCTTCCACAGATATCCCATTGTCTCTGTTACCCACTATTTTGTGCTTCCCTCTCCTGTCACTCTTGTCTCCTGCCTTGTTATACGTTTCTGTGTATCAGCTCTTGCACGAGCCTCGACAAGGTATGACAAGAAAAATAAGAAGAAAAAAGAAGACATTAGCTACAATGGGCATCTAGTTATTTTACAATCTGAAATAAATGGATATCTTCATCTCAGAGCTGAAGCAATATGCACACACAACGTGAGCTATCCCTCAGCTCAGGTCACTTCACATATGCCGGAACAACAGGCCAAGCTTCAAATCTCCAACAGCTTGCATGAGCAGTAGAAAGCTCATCTACATAACCATTCATCTTCATGAGATACTGGTGGAAGTTACAGCTTTTGCACATCAAACCCAATCATCAGTGTGGTATTAGCTTCACTGCAAGACTTTCGCATGGAGAGAAAGCTCTTTTTAAAACCCACTTCACATTGATCTCTTTTATATAGAGCATCTTCAACAAATTATAAAATAAGACTAGAAAACATCTCAAAATGCAAAGCCTGCTCCACGTCCGCTTTGTACTTGAACGAAAAAAAATTAAAAATAAACTTGACGAAAACAGCAAAAAAAAAAAAATTACAAAGGGAAATTTATTCATTTGTTTTCTTCATGTTTTCATAAAGTTTTGTTAATTATTTGATGACAAAAGAGCAAATGGTAAATAAAGAAACACAGAAGGGATTACAAAACCAAGCCATCTTGATCTGCATGGCAGACGGGCCAATACGGTCTATTTGTACTTACTGTGACTTTGCCCTTTGACATTATTTTATGACCCATTTATTAACTCATCTCTTCATTCTCTAATAATCAATAGGTTTGTTGAACATTTGATGACAGAGTTTCAAACGGTGAAAAAAAAAAATTGAAATAAAATTATAACCCGGACGCACGCACGCACGACAGAAACGATTGCAGCAAAACCCCGTTTCCCGCTGCGCGGCGGACGGGCTAACTACTATTACCATATCGTCGTTCACACCAGATTTCATAAGGTGATTCACCAGACCATGAGACTACTGGTAGCTGGTACCTCATGCCCTCATAACATAAGATGGCTACTTGCATGGTACCTACACAATGCGACAGCTTGATCAAATACGGTACAGAGTTTAGCTGTGCTCCAACATTGCTGATATATTTTATCAAAAATAAAAACCCTGTGAAGCAGTCTGTAGAGTTCCTAGAAACCCTTCACATCAATAATTTAAATCAAAAAGCAGTGAAAGCATAAATAAACATCAGTAAAAGCAAAATCCAATGGGGAACGACAGAAAGAAATAAACATGAAAACGATAAAAAATTTTTAATCCCAGTCATCGACATCATCCGCAATTCGTTTGTCTACATACAGCAAAGAACAGCGTTGTCTGCAAGTCGAAAGGCAAAAAAAAAAAACTTCTGCCAAATGACACAACGTCACGATGTCGGATGAATTCCCCGGCTGTACAACGGTCGGTGCACACTGGCATTTGGGATAGAGAGAAAGCTGTCGGAGAGACTAGAGAGGGATGCCTTCTGGATGTTGATCCGAATCAAACAGAGCAGTTCGCAGCTCTGCTCGAGAAGCACCACGGTGTCAAGTGTGCATGGATAGGAGGTGGGGAGGACGTGGAAGGGAGGGTGCTGGGTATCCACTACCCTGTTTATACAACTCGCATGTTGTATAATGGGGTGGCCTAAATATCTCCTCTCTCTCTCCCCTCCCCCCTCTCTCCTCCTCTCTCCCTCCCCCTCTCTCTCTCTCTCCTCTCTCTCCCCTCCCCCTCTCTTCTTCTTCCCTCCCCTCTCTCTCTCTCTCTCCCTCCCCCCCTCTCTCTCTTCTCCCCCTCTCCCTCCCTCCTCTCCTCCCCCTCTCCCCCTCTCTCCCCCCTCTCCCCTCCCCCTCTCTCCCTCCCCCTCTCCCCCCTCTCCCTCCTCTCCCTCCCTCTCTCCTCTCCCTCCCTCTCCCCTCCCCCTCTCTCTCTCCCTCTCCCCTCCCTCTCTCCCTCCCTCTCCCTCCCTCTCCTCCCTCTCCCTCCCTCTCCCTCCCTCTCCCTCCTCCCTCTCTCCCTCCCCTCCCCCTCTCTCTCCCTCCCCCCTCTCTCTTCCCTCCCCTCTCCCCCTCCCCCTCTCTCTCCCTCCCCTCTCCCCCTCTCCTCTCCCTCCCCTCTCTCTCCCTCCCCTTCTCTCCCTCCCCCCTCTCTCTCCCCCTCCCCCTCCCCCCTCCCCCTCTCTCTCCCTCCCTCTCCCCCTCCCCCTCTCTCCCCTCTCTCCCTCCCCTCTCCTCTCTCTCCCCTCTCCCCCTCCCCTCTCTCTCCCTCCCCTCTCCCCCTCCCCCTCTCTCTTCCTCTCTCCCCCTCCCCTCCCCTCTCTCCCCTCCCCCTCTCCCCCTCCCCCTCTCTCTCCCCCTCCCCTCTTCTCTCCCCCCCTCTCTCCCCTATCCATCCATCATCATCCATCCATCCGCAAAAACTTCATCCACAATCCACAATCTCAGAAAATCTCGACTCACCCTTGTAGGGTGTAGCAGTGGTTCTGGTGTCTGCGCTTGCGACTGTGCCGGACCCCGCACCGTTCCGCACATGTTTTTTGCTTAATGAGGGAAGGTGTAGGAGGAAACAGGTGCAGGAAATGTGAAGCACGTCGATCATCGGCCCACACTCTCTATGTACACTGTACAGTACATGTTTTTTTTTTTCCCGTGAACATTCATATAACTTGAAAATACTATTGTTTTAGTTTTGGATTTGTTTTGTACGAATGCAAATGATCAATATA
>CM068954.1:143291902-143310981 GCA_035128595.1 Eptatretus atami
AGATGGCAGCATCCAAGATGTCATTGAAAGCCTGGATGTTGGTTTTGACCCAGGAAACCCATAATCCCAGTGGCTCCGACTCCTCATTCGGCACCCCGAGGGCCCCCAAAAGGATATCCAGTCTCCTTAAAGATGACTGCATCATCTGCGAAATCAAGGTCAGAGATTTTGACATTCCCAAACGACGCACTGCAGTTTGATCTCTCCGACATCCTCCCCTGAATCCAGTCCATACAAGCGCTGAAAAGTGTTGGGGCCAGTACACACCCTTGACGATCTCCAGTAACAACTGGAAATAAGTCGGAGATGGTACCACCACATTTCACAGCACTCTCAGTACCAGAGTATAGTTCAGACATCAGATTGATCAGTTTTGGTGGCACCCCACGAAGACCAAGAATCCTCCAGAGGGCATCCTCCTTTATACCCCTTCAGACTCACACCACACAAACATAAATAGTCTTCTTGCAATATATAGACTATACTTTTTTCAGCAAGTAATGCGCACACTCCAGCTACTGACCCGGAGGGTGGGTACTCTGTTAGTAGTAAATAAAGCACAGTGTCTTAGTTTTTTAGCTCAGCGATGCTGTGGATGAGCTTCATGAGTGTTGTTTGATGTGAAATTCTCTACAGACAACTGGTAGGTACTTTATAGGTTTACAATTTGTATCTTAGTAGATATTTTAAAATAATTTGTGTTGAATTGAACATGTGGAGTGCCTGTGCCATCCCGAAATAGGAAATCTACCGCCTTCCTGATAACGTGATTGCCTCAACACAGTATTCAAAAGGCACGAAATCACGAAACTCAAAGTGCATGTATGTATGACTCCTATATCCATTTATAGCCCCCATAAAGTGAAGAGGAAAATGACTGACAGTGGGCCTGCCATGTACTTTGTGCAAAGGACACTACTTTCTTTGTTAATAGCAAAAATTAATTGTCCATGGGATGCCAAACATGATGTCTGTGGATGTCATCTCTGAATTTGACATTGAAGGTCATTTTCAAGGTCAAAAGGGTCAAATGAGGTAAAATGACATTTTATCAATTATGCATCGACAGACGCATAGTATATGATTTTTTGAAAAAAATAAAAAATGCATGGAATATGATTGCAGGGTCACCAAAGCCATTGTGCACAGTTAAATTGCAAAAATCCAACAACAAATGCCTGAAAAAAAATCACAAATTACATCATCATAAATATTTGACTTTTTCTAAACACCATCAGGAAACAATTATTGAAAGTATGCGAAATTATAATATAAACAAAAACTAATTAATTTTAAAAAACGTCCTCGTACATTCTTCTTTCCAATGGTACAATCGGAGAGTAACAAAGATTTTAATGTTTGAATCGACAAGAGTGATGACGATTTTTATTGATTTGTAAAGTGCTATCTATCGGTGAAAAGTGGAAATTTGTGCACACTGCATCAATTTGCACATTAATGAACAGATTTTGTGCACAGAAAAATAAATTCTTAAGACGCCGAAGGATATATTTTCCATTTAGGCTTATCAATGACCACTATTGTTTCCTCCACGGCTCCACCACCGAAGATGGATGGAGGTCATGTTTTTGCCCCTATCTGTTTATCTGTTTGTCTGTGAGCAGGATATCTCAAAACGTTATTGACGGATTCAGACAAAGCTTGGTGGAGAGGTTGGGTGTACGACGAGGACGAATTGATGAGATTTTCATGAAGATCTCGACACTATAATTTTAAAAGTGATTCTTCACCATTGAGAGGTAGGTGGGGACCAAAACGATATGATGTAGCACTATAATCTCAAAATGTTGGAGTCAAATTCAGATGAAACTTGGTGGATGACTTGGGTTGGTGACAAGAACAAGCCGATTAGACTTTGGTGAAGATTCGGATGCAGATCTGGCCTATCAGTGGGATACAAAACGTAAATTGTTTAGCCTGACAAGTATGCATCCTACCGAGTGCCGTTCTAGTTGTTTATGGGTTACTGTTTCTTCATTAATAATAATCAATTGAAATAATTTATTTGTGCTTCGTTTGGAAGAGCAATATGTCATGAAGTTTTGTGTTCTTTCCTTGTAAAGTTGATACACATTATGTACATCATGTTAATGTTGCATATACGAGTTGTGTTCAAAAGTATCCAACCTTAATTTTTTGTGTGTAAACAATGAAGCTAGGGAGGCGTGGTTTGGTACACATATGTAGGCGATCCTAATTCGTATGTGTGAATATTTTCCCGCCTGCAGAAGCTGTAGTCGCCGACAGACCGCCGCATGAGTGAGGAAGTGTAGTGAGCGCCGTCGGATTTTCCTTTTGACAAAATGATGGAAAAACTTGAACAACGCTACTGCATGAAATTTTGTGTAAAGCTTGGCGATTCCAAGTGGAAATGATCCGCAAGATTCAAACAGGCCTTCGGAACGAAGCAATGGGCACCACACAGATAAAGAGTGGTACAACGCTTCAAAGATGGTCGCACATCAGTGGAAAGGTGAAGCCGTTCTGGTGGGCCCTCAACATCCGAAATGAGTATAGTCATTGACACCAAGTGAGGACCCTGCTGATGCAGGATCGTCGAATCACGATCAGAGAACTTGCAGACGAGGCGGGCGTCAGCATTGGATCCGTTCATTCCATTGTGACTGAGGATTTGGGCTTAAGGAGAATCTCGCGAAGTTCGTGCCAAGCTGCTAACGATCGAGCAGAAGCACTCCGTTTGGAGATCACACAGGACATGCTGGAGACTGTGAACAGCGATCCCAACTTCTTCAACACAGTGATCACTGGTGATGAGACCACCATGATCGTCATTTGTCAAAAACGAAAATCCGATGGCGCTCACTTACACTTCTCACTCATCGGCGTCCTGTCGGCGACTGACAGCTTCTGCAGGCGGGAAAATATTCACGCATACGAATTAGGATCGGCCTACATACGTGCACCAAACCATAGCCTGGTGTTGGCGCAGTGGTTAGGGCAGCGGCTTGGGATCCAAAAGGTCCTGAGTCAAGCCCCGTTGGGCCCCTGAATTAAACACAGGGGGTTGACTCAGCCTGTCATCCTTCCGAGGTCGGCGAAATGAGTACCAGTAACTGGGCGTGTATACCCCGGTTAAAATAGGTGTACCATATCCCTGTGTCGTAAGAGCGACCAGGGTTGCGTCAGAAGGGCAATCCGCGTAAAACATGTGCCAAATCACTATGCGGATCATACGGAGGTCCGCTGTGGCGACCCTAATGGAGCAGCCGAAAGAGAAGAAGAAGACATACGTGCACCATAACCACGCCTCCCTAGCTTCATTTGTTTACGCACGAAAAATTAAGGTTGGATACTTTTTGAACACACCTCGTATAATCAATAATGATGATGAAAATGATAATTGTGAACAGTAATAGTTTTTAATAATGAATGCTTGTTTGATCACCAAAAAAGCATATTATCTCCTGAAGAAATACCTGTACGTTGTGATCACAATAAAGAAAGAAAGCGTCGTCCTTACTATAATTCAGACTGGTGTTTGTTTGTTTATTTTTCATGCTACTCCTATGGTTCTTGGCCGGTTACATCCAGACTTGCTGCATAGGATCAGCATGGCCTCAATTAGTGCGTGGAGGGAGGGGAGGGGGGTTATATTTGCTGGTGGTCTTGGGGGTTGAGGTGGAGGGGGAGATGCAAATTCTCTGTGTAAATGTGTAACATGCAACGCTGTTCCAGGTGGGAGAGGGTATTACAAGTACCCAGCCTTTGCAGTGCTGTATTCCTGTCCCCACGTTTTCCCGTGCAGTGAGGCGTTTTGAATTTTAAACAGGAGGTATGTTTTTGCTTCATGCACATAACCCGGGTTATTTTTTATGGTTGTGCCGATTGTCGCCGGAGGCGTTATGTTTTCAGGTTGGCCGTTTCTCTGTCTGTGATAGCCGATAGGTTTTCAGTAATGCCATAACTTAAGAACAGCTGAAGGGATTTGAATCAAGCATGGTACAAGTAGTCTGTATAATGATGCAAAGATTAACTGATTATATTTTGGAGGCAAGAGGTTGAGGTCAAAGGTCAGAGTTCATGTTAGGTAAAAATTGTTACCTCGCTAACTTGTGAACCGGTGATGGGATTTTGACTAAATTTGGTATAAGTAAACAGTATGATGCAAAGATGAATTTATTTGATGGCGGCATCAAGAGGTCAAAGGTCAGTGGTCAGAGTCCATGATAGGTTTTCGTTACCACGATAACTAAAGAACAGCTGAAGGGATCCAAGTCAAAGTTGGTACAAGTATGTATAATGATGTATACATAAACTGATTAGATTATGGGGTCAGGAGGTCGAAGGTCAGAGGTCATGTCAGGTAAAAATGTGATATTTGAGAACAGCTGATGGGATTTAAATCAAACTTGGTACAAGTATTATAATGTTGACGGAGTCATATCTGTCGACGTCGAAGAGTGCCGTTCTCGTTATTTAAATGCAGGAGTGATTGAGGCAGATGTCAGTTGCCTATACACCGCCTAAATAAAGGTATGTGTGAAAAACGTGTTGCATGCTTGAAACAAGATCTCTGGTAAGGCGGGTACACTGCTAATATTACCAAATCATGTCCACAGGTCAAATAATCACAGTTATCCACAGGCCAGAAAACACTAAGTAGTTGCACTATTCTTATCACTGTTCATATCACTGACAATGCAGCATATCAATGTCTGCATTAAATGTTCCAAACCAATCAATTTGCAGCACATATCACTCCAACAATAGTGTTCTGGCTTGTCTTAATTTTAAATCATATATCTACTATCACAACTCCAAAAGTACATGAACACATAGTGTTTGAGTACATGTTGTATGAAAGTTTGTTTGCTCACCAGCTGGATTGCTCCAGTTAGTCGCATCACAACCCCGTGCAGGGATACACTTCAGTCTTTTGTGAAACATTTGCAGCTTCCTTTGCTTACATTTACATCCACATGTCAAGGAATCCACACAAGCATCTGTAATTACGACTTGCAGAGATGTCAACTCTTTGCTCCGGGTGGATGTGTTGGTAGGGTGTATGATCTCCATCACTTGTTAGCTCACCTGGAATGTAGTTCCGGGAGCTTATGGGATGGCACGTCGTCCGTCTGTCCATCCGTCCATCCACAAATACTTGCAACAACTTCTCTGAAACTACACATTCGGTTTTGATGAAACGTTACCACAACCTTCAACACCCAGTATGTACCAAAAAATTTTCATGGCATTAAAAAAAATAAAAAAAAGCAGCCGCTGACACGATCTATGGGGGTGCCCTACCCCAAAATAGTATTTGCTTCTTTTCAGACTATACATGCATTGTTCCGATGAAACTGCCAAATTCAACACCGTGATTACCAAAGTTTTGTTCATGACATTTATAAAAATCTGGTTGAGGGGTTACGGAGAGAGTTTGGAGTTGGGGGGGGGTGAACCCTAAAGAGGTATTTGCTTTCTTCCCAGAACTACACACACAATTTTGATGAATTGACCACATTTTTACCATGATGTACTAAAGTTTGTTCAAGAATTAAATTTTAAACAAACAAAAGGGACTTATGGGGGACTATGGGGGGGGGTGTACCCCCCCCAAATGTTTTTTTGTTTTCTTTGAAAGCACACACAATTCTTGATGAAAATTGCACATTAAAAATTACTAAATGAAATAAATAAAGATTGGGGTTGAGAGGGTATACAAGGGGTGGTGTGGGGGGCCAAAATAGGTACTTCCAATAATATGGTTCATTGGGACTTTTGCTGATTCCCTCGACGTTGACTTCTCCTCGGTATAATTATTCTACGGTAAGCACCAGGGTATTGCCCCTATTTTTAGCTCACTGGAACATAGTTCCAGGGAGTTATGGATGGTTTAATCAGTCCGTCTGTCTGTCCGTCTATGGGGACTAAAAACAGGGTCTATGGGGGACTATGGGGGGGGGGGTTACCCCAAAGTATGTTTTTGCTGTCTTTCTTTGAAAGCACACACAATTTGATGAAATTGACACAACCTTCATCAAATCACCTGTGATCTACCAAAGTTTGTTCACGACATCTTAAATAGGTACTCCAATATATTGGTTCATTGGGACATTTGCTGATTCCTCCGATGTTGACTTCTCTCGGTATAATTATTCTACCAGGAGTCACCAGGGGTATTGCCCTATTTTTAAAATAGGTACTTAAAATAGGTACTTCCAATAATATTGGTTCATTGGACATTTTGCTGATTCCTCGACGTTGACTTCCTCCTCGGTATAATTTTCTACCAGGTAGCACCCAGGGGTATTGCCCTATTTTTGCTCACCTGGAACATAGTTCAGGGAGCTTATGGGATGGTACTTCAACAGTGTTTGTCTGTCCGTCATCATATTGTAACTTTCTTTCTGCTGAACTAACACATACGATTTCGATGATGCTTTTCCACAACCTTCATCACCCTGTATGCACCAAAGTTAGTTCATGGCATGAAAAAACGAAAAAGAATCAGGCCCTCTTGGGGTTTACGGGGGAGTTTCCCCCAAAAATAGATATTTGCTTTCTTCTCAGAAACTACACATATAATTCCGATGAAACTTGACTCCAACCTTCATCACCCATGATGCACCAGAGATTGTTCACAATATTAAAAAAGAATCGGGGCAAAAACATGGGTTTATTGGTACATTTTACTGATTTCGTCCCAAGTTGATTTCCTCCTCACTATCATGCTACCAGGTGAGCACCCAGGGGTATTGCCCCTATTTTTGAATGATACAGTGCTGCAAATTAATTGATTTGGAACGTTTAATGCAGACATTTATGTACATACTGCATTATCAGTGATATGAACAGTGATAAGAATAGTGTAACTGCTTTGTGTTTCCTTGGCTGTGGATAAACTGGGATTATTATCTCAGCCACCGACGGTCCTCAAGCAGGGGCACCGGGGAGCAGGTGGGGTAACTACCCTGGAGCCTGGGGCGGGTAATTATTCCTTCAATTTTTTGTTTCACATAATTGTGACGATAAAACACAGGGGGCAAATGCTTTGTTGATCAGGTTAACCTTGGACGTATACCCCGACCTGAGCCTGATTTATTTACAGGAAATGCCATTACCTATCCTCCTTGGAAAGTGGCATTTGAAACTTTAATAGAAGGGAAGAAAGTCCCACATTCAGAAAGAATCTATAATCTCCAGAAATGTACATGGGGGTGCTGCGAAAGAGGTTGTTTAAGGTTACTTTCTGAACAATACCACTGAGGCTTTTGAGGATGCAAAGAGGGTACTCGAACAACATTACGGGGACGGGTTTCTCGTGGCCAACGCATTCAGAGAGAAACTAGACAATTGGCCTAAGATTGCATCACGAGATGGCTCAGCTCTGCGTAACTACGCTGATTTCTTGAGACAGTGTGAAGTGGCCATGAAGAAAACAGACAGTCTTCAAGTACTAAATGACAGCCGAGAAAATAGGAAATTGCTCACAAAGCTTCCTGAGTGGATCACTTTGCAATGGGCAAGAATCGTCTCAGACTGGAAGGAAGACGAGAAACAGTTTCCACCTTTCTCAATGTTTATCAAGATTTTTGCCAAAGAAGCAGAAATGGCTTGTGATCTGGTGACTTCACTCCAGGTTGTGAAATGAATAAGTAAAGCCAGAAATCCGGAAAGGCGAACATTCAGGAATACCGGAAACCAAAGAAAGGTCAGTGTTGTTACCTCTCTCTCCACTAAAGTGACACGGAATCAGAGATAACTAGAAGGGCACTCAGTAGAGCGCATACCTCCACCACGTAATGCCTGATCCACGAGAACATATAGGGCCCAATACATTTTTGAACAAGATGGATATACAGCAGGGACGACTGGAAATTTGGAAGGAGGAGCAATTTGGGTGGATGGTGGGGGGGGGGGAGGGTTAACCAAGATAGAAACGATCATGGTTTTGGATTGGGGATGATCTGAGATGATGGTGAACAGCAGGCTTGAAGACCTAGAGCAAAGAATGAGATTGAAGAGAATGTGGAAGTTGTTCACAGGTGGCAAATAGGGGAATTAATTAGAAAGGCACTTGGTGGAGCGTGTACCTCCACATAATGACTGATCCACGAGAACATATCAGGCCCAATACATTTTTGAATTATCATGTGACATATCGTTTTTGGCCCTATTATATCTCTCAATGGTGAAGAATCACTTTATGAATTAAATAATGATCGTATCCAGATCCGTTTCGGATCTTCACCAAAATCGAATCAATTCACTGTGGTCACGCACCCAATGTGTCCACCAAGTTTCCTCCGAATCCATCCACAACTTTTTGAGATATCATGCTATATATAGTTTTTGGTCCCATCTCTCAATGGTGAAGAATCATTTTAAAAATGATAGTAGTCAGATCCGGATCCAGATCTTTACCAAAATCTAATCAGTTCGTCCTTGTCACACACCCAACCTGCTCACCAAATTTAATCCGGATCCGACGACAATTTTTTTTGGAATATCCTGTACACAGACAGACAAACAGACAAACAAACAGACAGAAAGGGGGTAAAAACATAACCCCCTTTACCTTCAGTGGCGGAGGTAATCAAGCAGATACAGAGCACCACATTTGCTGCAGAAATTCAGTTTATTTTAGCACAGAGTTCGGCACTTACCAATCGCGGTACGAGGCAGGTGGCTATGATGCGAAAACGAGCACTTCAGCGAAACAGTACATTGCATCGTCTCGATCCTTTCCTTGATGATCACGGAGTGATCAGAGTTAGTGGGCATCTGAAGCTAGCCAATTGTGAGCCTGGTCTATAACAAACACCCAGTGATCATTCTACGATACCATCACATTACGAGTTTGATATATAATTCGACATTTCCATGAACAGGCTGCTCATCAAGGTCAGGGGATAACCATAAATGAGATCCGAACCAGTGGTTTCTGGATTGTTGGAATGAGTTCGGCACTCTCAAGTTACATTTCGAAATGTGCACTGTGTCGAACACTGCGAGCTGCAGTCCAAGAACAAAAGATGGCTGACATGCCCACGGATAGACTGAACCCTGCCCCACCATTCGCATACTGTGCAGTGGATTTATTTGGGCCATGGTACATCAAAGTCAGACGTAAAGAACTGAAGAGGTATGGAGTCATGTTTACATGTATGGCGTCCAGAGCCATTCACATTGAAGTTGCCAACTCTTTGGAGACTGATGCTTTTATCAATGCTCTTCAGCGTTTTTTTGGCTATTCGAGTCCCAATATGCCAATTTCAATCAAACCGAGGCACTGACTTTCTGGGAGCCAACAATGAACTTGAAAGAGCATTGTCTGAAAAGAATAATGACAAAATCAACAAGATGCTTTTGACAAAGAACTGTGATTATTTCAAATTCAAAATGAACATTCCTTCAGCTAGTCACATGGGTGGTGTCTGGGAGCGGCAGATACGATCAACACGAAGCGTGCTCGCTGCTCTGATGCATCAAGCTGATAACAAACTTGACGATGAGCAGCTGAGGACGCTGATGTGTGAAGCCACGGCCATCATGAACAGTTGCCCCCTGACAGTTGATAACTTGAATGATCCCACATCGCTGGAACCCTCGTGACCGAACCAGTTGCTGACGCTGAAGTCCAAAGTGATAATGCCACCTCCAGGTATCTTCCAAGATGCCGACATGTACTCCCGTAAGCGATGGAGAAGAGCTCAATACCTGGCAAACCAGTTTTGGACAAGATGGAAGAAGGAATACCTTCAGAGCATAACTTCCAGACAGAAATGGACAGCTCCTCGCCGCTACTTACAGATTGGAGATGTGGTACTGGTGAAAGATGAAAACCTGACACGTAACTACTGGCAGTTAGGCCGAGTTATAGAGACCTATCTGGATGAAGACCAGCATGTCCGCAAGGTTAGGCTGACCATTGGTAACAGATCGCTGAATGTGAAAGGTCTTCCTGTTTAGTCCTCTGTCTCACTTGAACAATCGATACACAAGCTTGTGATAATCTTTGAAAATGATCGTTGTACTAGGGTTTGGCATACAACCACACTTTTTTTGAAAGGAGTGTTTTTTATGGCCAAATTTCACGTTGATCACGAATCCATTGAACTTTTTGACATAGGATGATGTCTTAGGTTGGTAAAATGCAAAAATTCAAAATGGCCACCAAATTTACCCATTTTCAGGTAAAATTTGATAATTATGGCTTACTAGGGCATGTGATATGTCATTTCTTATGTTTTTATGGTCGCTGATATCGAATATGAGGTCAAAACAGTGACACATGATGGCTGTATGGATTTATCGCTAAACATGGGTATTTTCGATGGAAAATACCCACTTTTCAATTTCAGAAGGAATTTTGAATTGATTAATCAACTATATCCTTTGTTTTTGATGTTGTACGTTTTTCGTGTCGTTAGACGTTACAGATAATAATCAACAGTGATGTCTGCCGAGACTTCTAGTGTAAGGACATGGAGGTCCAGTGACTCCTATTTCCCTTGACTCTCTTGAGAGACTTAATGAATCACAACTACTCAAGGAAATAGGTAGGCTACCTTAGATCGACAGTGGCGCCCAATATACGCCAGAAGCGTAGAGTGAAATGTACCGACGGAACGAAAACTTTCACATTTGAGAAGTTCAGTGTAGACGAACTGAAACCATCTATCAGAAATGCTGTCAAACCAGAGGACAATGTTTCTGTCGATGTCGATATATTGCTGAAAAAAGGCTTTGAAATGTTGAGGAATGTTATGTGATGAATTAAAGTAGTAGTTTTACGGGAAATTTGTGATATACTTAATTTGATTCTTTGAATTATGGTCAGTCCACATTTTTGTGCTGATTTTATCGCAATATGCATCGTGGGCAGTCTGGTTGACCTGTACGAGTTTAAAAGTATGATTATCGATATCAGCGACCCTGAAAACATAAGAAATGAATATTACATGCCTAGTAACATAATTATCAAATTTTACCTGAAAGTGGGTAATTTGGTGGCCATTTTGATTTTTGCATTTTACCAACCTAAGACATCATCCTAGGTCAAAATTTCAAACGGATTCGTGATCAGCGTGAAAAATTGGCCATAAAAACACTTCCTTTAAACGGGACAACAGAGAAAAAGTCGATGTTGTGCCAACCCTAGTTGTTACTTAAAGTATACTGGTGCCTGTTAGAAATGAGAGAAGCCAATATGAAGAGGTATGTAATATGTCAATCAGGACATTTGTCAGTTTGTAAAGATTTACAATACCATTAATGTTGTGGGTGGAGCTTGGAGCGAAGGTTCTGGGCGAGCTCAGAGGGATGCAGATGCATTCTGGGAAGCAAAATGCTGAGACACTCTGCAAGCTTGGGCTTCTGCGAAGCTTATATCAACTGCAAGTTTACATCACTCTGTGAATGCTCAATATTGTAAAGCTTAACACTGTATTGCGAAGTTATATCGAGCCACCAGGCCATCGGTGTGACCAGGCCTTCTCGTTTATCACATACAAGCATACTCCGTTAAGGAGGATTTATGTGGTCAGTATATCTTTCGATGTAGCTAATTGTAAGGCTTCATGTATGAGGGGCAGTCAATAAGTAACTTTAAAATGGTGATATATTCGAGAATGTAAATGTGTGTAGTTGGAGATGACATGTTTTATCTATGGGTAAGAGTCATGTTTTGCCTGTTTTAGATCTGGCAACATTGAGCGTATGACGTCAGTGGAGCAGTTCCAAGATGGCGGCTCCCTTAGAACGTGCACCATGGAGGAGCAACGTTCTGGTCATCCGTCCCCTTGGGAAGTGAGGGTTGTGAATCCCAGTGAAATCCATCACAGAATGAAAATGCAATATGGTGATGCATGCTTATTGCGCAGCAGGTGTACGACTGGGACAAGATGTTTAAAAATGGGTGTGCAGTGGCGGCAGACGCTGCTCGTCGGGCCGCGGCCCCACACAGCCGACATACAGAACTGATTTCGGAGTTGAGCACATGCTAAGGGAAAACTGTCGCATTATGCTGGATGAAAGTGGTCTTGAATTGAACAGTAGCCATGGTTCAGCACATCATCTGGGGTTCCGCAATGTGTCTGCAAGGTGGTGCCTAGACAACTCACACCAGAACTGAAAGAATCCACTTTTAAACTCCCTGTCATCGACACCTGCTGCAGCGATACACATGCATCACCATATTACATTTTCATTCTGTGATGGATTTCACTGGGATTTCACACCCTACTTCCCAAGAAACGGATGACAGAACGTTGCTCTTCCCTGGTGCATGCTTCAAAGGGAGTGGAGCTGCTATACTGATGTCATATGCTCAATGTTGCAGAATCTAAAACAGGCAAAACATGATTCTTACCCATAGATATAACATATGTCGTCTCCAACTACACACATTACATTCTCGAATTTATATTCGCCATTTTAAGGTTACTTATTGACTGCCCTCGTAGTAAGAAAGTTGGAATGTGTTTTGTATTTGCATAACGTATTTCGATACCATTTGAGGTCTGTTTCCGTTCGTTTGATTTATAGTGGAACTGTAATGCATTTCTGAAGTATTGTTGTCACAAAACAACATCATTCTTTAGTTTATGGAGCTTTTCGGAGCTTTCACGGAGCTTTATGAAGCTTCTTTGGAATTAAATAAATGGCCGAAGGCTTCTGCATGAACATACTCCTTGTGTCTATATTTGCGTACGACAATCCAATGAACCTGCGGTCCTACGATCACGAAACCCCTAATGGCAGATAAGCAATTGCTGTGGCTTGCTTGCTGTAGTTTGTTGTCGTTATACACATTGTCTTCCGGATGGAGCAAATTTCTAGATTTTGTCTTCAATCCTGCAAGTGTGGAAAACCTCGCTTTCACACCTGGGTATGCAAAGCTTTGCACCTGGGACATGCAAGGTATGTTAAAGCAAGATATAGGAGTCACGCTTTTACTGCAGTAATAAGACAGAGCAATCTAACATAGCAGGGCCTCGCTGGGGTATTTGATCAGGAAACCCCTTTACACACACTTGGGGGCAATATTAAAGTTGATCTCTGGCAAACACACGCACACACGCACACACGCACCAATAACCTCTCATACTCTGAAAATGCATGCGCATTGGAAAGCTAGAAGTTTGGGAGTGAAGGTGCCAAAACATTACTCAATCTGTTATATACTTAGCTCAAGTGGCTGTTCTCCAACCTCCCCTAAGAGATTAGTGAAGAATGACAAAGTGACAAATGAACCACAAACCCAGGCAAGCAAGCTCATGCCTTTGTTTGAAGATACTGACTCTTCTTTCAGTCATATAGAAATGATGAGCAATGGTGGCTTCAGATCATTGTTATCACACAGTGCCATCACAATTGTGGATGAAATCTGAAAACGTTGGAAACATATTGTAATTTCCTTTGATAATGGAGAGCACTTTCACACACATCCAGATGGATAACATGCTATCCAAGTAAGCAAACCAAACATCGACAATCGGGACAGTCACAAAGGTGGTTAATGAGATCAGACTTTGCGTCAATAAGATTTTAGCATCTTCACTCAACTCAAAATGGCAATTCTGCCTTTACGTAAGTACCTTTGGTATGTCGAGGTAGCTGCTCATGATCAGGTCCCATTTTATAGCATATATCTGAAAATAAATGTACATTAAGTGGTCATGTTTGATAAAAATCTCCCCACCTCAAAAAACTCCCAAAATTCAGGATTACTGCTCACTGCCACTCATTTGTTCCTCTTTTTTTTTTTTTTTTTTCTCCTTTCCTGTGGAATCAACTTACACACTCTCCAATCTCTTTTCTTCCATATAGGTCTGCAAGACAGCTGTTCACCATCATCTAAGATCATCCCAATCTAAAACATGATTTTTTTTCAACCCTCAGTGACCCTCCCCACTCCCAAACTTTGCTTCTGTAGCCATCTTGTCACTTGAGTTCTCTCATCATTACTTGCATCACTAGTCGTCTGTCTTAGTCTACTCTGCCCTGCTGTTGGCATTCTCTCATCACTTTTTTTTTGCTGTTGGTTTTGTTGTTGCATCCTGATCCATTGTGTGTTGCAGTCTTTCCACAAAAGCCTCGACGAAGTATACAAAAAAAAATCATTTCCTTTTTTAATTTTTTTTTTTTAACGTTGAAGGCTCCAGTCCTCATTGAGGCCAGATCTTAAAGAAAGAATAGAGAGAGAGAATGTAAAGTGAGAAGTGAAAACGAGTGAAGTAAGAAAAGTGTGTATGTTTGTTTGCAAGAAAGAGAGATTAAAGCTAGCCGGTTGCTATAGTTTGAGTGAGGCAGAAAGTAAGACCAGCAATCCTGACACGGAGTGTAGGACAGTTCGGGCACCACTTTAACGCTCCTAAAGGCGCTGTCACACCTTGACGATTTAGCCAGCAATGGCAACGTATAAAAATGTATGTAAAACGTTGGCGTACGCTGAATTTTGATTTTTTTAAAAGTTTGGTCGTATTCATAACGTGTTTGTCTATGCATATCATTGTAACGGGCACAGAACGTTTCGTTGTTTATAGATAACTTATACCAACGAATGCTTAGCCTGTTGTCGGCGTTCACAACCTATGCCCAACGATAGTTAATTAGGCATAGCGCGCTGCACGTATCGCCGACGAACTCGTGGGTAGCCTGTTAAAAAGGCTGCCGCACGCCGATTTAAATCATAACCGCCTGAGAATTGGAATGTCAACATTGCGCAGTCACACCTTGACGATTTAGCCAGCGTATGCGACAAATAAAAAATGTGTCTAAAACGCTGGCACACGTCGAATACGGTATGGGTAAGTTGTGTATACGTTAAAAGCACACTGAAAAACGATGAGTACGCTGTCATATTTCGTGGTACGTTTGTACGTCGTGAAATTTCAGGCATGCTGAAAATTTTACGACGTACTCGGTATGGCTCACACGTTCCGCTACGCTGGGTAATAGTTGTAGGTACGATATGCGATCGTTGACACACGTCGACACACGTTACTTGTAAGTTATCATAAGTCGAAACACGTCGAGGTAATGTTTAGCAACCGAAACTTATTTTCTCCATCAAGGCACATTTTTTTTTTTCTCCTTGGCTCCGTGAACGCACGTGACGAAATATCTGAAGTTGTTGTGTGTGTTTTTTATTATTATTATTATTTTTTTTAGTCTATCACGAATTTTAAAATATATTCGGACATTTGCTTTTAAGTTTCGACGTCGACGTGACAATATCCTCAAACAGAAAAATATACAAGAGGAGGAACTAAGAATAAGACATGAGTAAAACTGAAGAGGCAATCGGACGTGACGTAACGGCACGTGACGAAATATCGGAAGTTAGTTTTTTTTTTTTGTTTTTTTAAACGCTGCAATACGCAATTATACGGTAGCTGTAATTAGAAACACGTTCAGTAAGTTCTGTGGTCGTCCGAAGACGTCAATCAAATACGTCTACATACGTAATATGCGTTGGAGGTACGTTACACATGGGTTCAAAGCACATTATCATATGTTAGCCTGGTGTTGGCTTAGTGGTTAGGGTGACGGTTGGGATCCTTGGTCCTGAGTTCAAGCCCGTTGGCCACTGAATTAAAATACACCAGGAGGTTGACTCAGCCTGTCATCCTTCCGAGGTCGGCAAAATGAGCACAGTGTACTGGTAAGGGGACACTGCATCAGCGGCAAGCACGTCCCAACCAATGATGCAACCAGCAGCCACAGGCTGCACTCGATAGAGAGAGACTCATATTGTTAGAAATAAGTTTTGGGTACGCTAAGCATTACCTCGACGTGTTTCGACTTATGAGTAACTTACAAGTAACGTGCCTCGACGTGTGTCAACGATTGCAAAACATGCCTCGAGTGTGTGCAACGATCGTGTAACGTGCCTACAACACGTTACTCATAGGTTATAAATAAGTTTCGGGTATGCTAATCATTACCTCGACGTGTTTCGACTTATGAGTAACTTAAGTAACGTGTGTCGACGTGTGTCAACGCTCGCATAACGTCCTACAACTTATGGCCAGCGTAGCGGAACGTGTGAGTCATACGCTGGCATACTGTCGAATTCAAGCATGCTAAAATTGAGGACAACGCAAAGTACAACGATGAAAGCCAGCGTACTACGACGTATGGCAGTGTTTTTCAGCGTGCTCTTAACGTATACAAACTTACCATAACGTATTCGACGTGTGCCGGCGTTTTAGCCCAGTTTTGCATACGTCAGGCATACGTTGGCAAATCGTCAAGGTGTGACAGGGCCTCAAGTCAGAACGGAAGTACCACCCTGAGCGTTGCTGTCTACAACCGACGACCTAAAGAGCTGTCTAACTGGATGAGTGTTTTTCGGAGGCACATTTCCTTACGGATGGCCGTTGGCTCCCTAAAGGAGCTCATCCGCCTTTAGAAGGTACTAGACAACCTGTGAACTCGTTGGTTCCCGTTGTGACAGCGGTTGATAAAAAAATTCAAAAAAAAAGAAGAAAAAAGTATCTCCAGCGAACTATACGCTGAGGTTGTTTGCATTGTTCAATTCTTCCGAAGAGGTTGACTAAATCTGGAATTGATTTTTTAATAGTTTTTTCTTGCCCGATTTGAACGAAACTTGATACTGCACACCACAGGAGAATCGTGAGTAAGTTGGCCCTAAAATTTTTGGCTATCGTGCACCGTTTTGGCTGTATTTCGGGAACATACATACTATACATATATACAAGATGATAGTTTTAGTTATATATAGATTGTTTTTAGTCCTGCAGGGTGTCACAGTCACCCTCCCCACTGGAAAGCCAGTGAGGGTAGTCAGTTTAGTCACCGACTACCCGATCATAACCGGGTTACGTTACCGGGTTACGTTACCGGGTTACGTTACCGGGTTACGTTACCGGGTTACGTTACCGGCGGCAGTCAAGAAACCAGACTGACCTGACTATAATTCATGAAAGAGTTCTTACCTGCACGGCATGGTGCATAACTGACCTGGTTGTGCTCCATATAATCTCTCTGTCATTCTCTTTCTTTAAAAAGTCTACCTTACTTCTCTTTATCGACCTTAGAAAAAAACAAAAAGGTCTTGTGAGAACATCTCAACAGCAATTTATTTTGTCCTTAGAAAAATCACGTTTTAATAACCACACGTGCCAAACTCATTGTGAAGTCAATATTTCTTTGCCGGCACTGAGTGCGTGACAAAAATAAAATAAAAACGTGTACCTTTGCAACATAATGAGGATGTTGGCAAAAATAGGGGAGGAGGGAAAGGCATTACAGAGGAAAGGTGCTTTAAAAGGATTACCTAAGCTCAGGCAGGTCGTTTGAGGTTACTGCCATCGCCCCACTGCACAGACGTGCTCATACTCATAAGGTGAATTAGGGACGCCAGACATTCCAGCAAAGGCATGCTCTGGGTCAAAAAGGATTTTACTTGTGAGCTTCGCAGCAGTGGAACACGTTCACCCAAAAGTGTGTTTTATTTCTTCAGACATTTCGTGGGAGGGAACATATTTACTGGCACACCTTGTAGCATTTGTTCATCAAACGCACGCTGCTGTATTATGAAAGGAGCATTGCATTGCTCATACGTACTAACGAATTGACCAAGCAGGCGGAGCATCAACCCTTGAGGTCGTAACTGGTAACTAGCCTTTGTGATGTCCTCAAATGACCCTAACAATGTCCCAACTCCTCGTTCATTCAGTTCAGCATACAGCTGCAAATGACAAATAAATGAAAGTTGAAACTTCATCAATTATCATCACTGCTGTACGAGTACAAAACACACCATTGATCAGAGGAAATTTCCTCCGATTCAATTTATGGGTTTTTTTGGGGGGGGAGGGCTGAATATTTCAAAAGTTGTATTGAGTATGCACAGGCAGGATGGCTTAGACTCCTAGAGGTACGCACACTCACCTCAAGCTGTCTAGCCTGGATTCGAATCCCAACCCAGCTATAAACTAACTGTCAACCCTGTGTTTCACAGGCAGGGTAATTCATCAATGTGGGTGCCATCCTTTGGATGGATGTTAAATGGACGTCTTGTCTGCTAGCATTTGTTGGTCGACATTAACAATCCCACGGTGTCCTTTTACGAAGAGTAGACGAGTTATCGCCGACACCCTGAACAAATTCCAAATTTCTGCCCCGACTTCCACTGTCGGAGTGGCGACCCATCCTGGATTATAACCCCAGCCAGAGAAACTGCTTCGGCAACACCGACGCTCTGTATACAGCATAGTTCATGATCTGATATGGAGTACAGTTGTAAAAGTGAAAACTTTTCACAGGTAAAACTTCCTCTTGCAAGTCAACAAAAATATGCAGACCTATTGCTGTTTACAGTCTAAGGTTCGTGAAAGAGTTTTTACATGTAGGACAAGGATATGACAAGACAGTGAACCACAGTACAGTTTCTGGGATCAGATGTAAACATGTAACAATCTTCTTTTTTAAAATTTATTTTATTTTACTCAGACGCTTTAAGATGTGGCCTGAAGGAATGCTATATGACGAACTAGCTAGCCACTTCGATCCAATTCCTTCGCAAAAATCCCTTGATGAAGGTTTAACTATGCAGAAATAGTTTAACTTTTAACTTAAAATCCAAATATAAATAATAATTAAAATATTCTTTTTAATTTGAACCCATATTTTCTCGCAGTAGTTCCAAAATGGGGCTATCTTAAGCCCCATACCGGAGAAAGTTTAACACTTTCCAAAAGTTTGCAAAGCATTAATAATGCTAAATGCAAGAGCTCATAAATAGATGAACTAAGTACGTGGATTTCACCTCGTGACCAAGCGATCAATGCATCATCTCCTGCCATCCCCCATCCCGACCCACAAATCTTCTCTACCCCCATCAGCCATACCTATCCCAATCCTCTTATTTACAGGTAACCATGTTCCCTCCAATACCTCTCCCTCCTTTCTTCCTGGTTGCTCATTTCCTTGCTTCTTGTATCAAACTGTTGCCCCACTATCATTTTGTTACCTTTTTATCCTCTGTTACCACATTCCTGCTTCCACACAGGAACAGAAAACTTAAGTCACCAAACATTCCATCATAGCAAATATATATA
>CM068954.1:143310991-143322287 GCA_035128595.1 Eptatretus atami
ATATATATACACATATATAATTAGAGCACCTCATAACAATGCAATTAGGATCACCTGAAATGACCCTCCTTTGGCTTGCTGCCTTCCTTAGTGATTGCGACAGGTTTCATGCACCTCATGACCATGAAAACAAACCAACCAAATCATCACACACCACTCTCTTACACACACTTTTCCTCTGAAATTGTTACACATCATCATTGTTACCCCAGAAATAAACAAAACTGTAACCGATGAAAGTTGAAATGTTGAGAAAGTTCTCCAAGTTGAACGATCAGTGTATTTCCTATAATATAAACACATGCCCGTGTAGAAGTTGCATTTGGAAAATAGAACGGTACTCGGTAGAGAGCAGACCTCTGCCAGGCCGAACAGTTTGCGTTTTGTATCCCACTGATAGGTTAAATATCTGTATGATCGAGGGTTCATTTCCACAGGATTGGAAGATGGTTAATTGTGCTGATATGGCAAGGGAAGGGTGATGTTCACGATCCGGGGAAGTACAGGGGCATTACACTCCTCAATCATGTCATGAAGGTGCTGGAGAGGATTCTGGATGGGAGGAGAAGGAAGAGTGTGGAGATGGAGATCGGAGATGAGCAGCAGGGGTTTAGAAAGGGTAGGGGGATGACGGATGGGATGTTCATCCTGAGACAGCTGGCGGAAAAGAAGTTGGAGGTGCAAGGAGAGATGGCACTGGCATTTGTGGACCTGGATAAGGCCGATAAGACACTGTTCCGAGAGAGATGGTGATGGCAACACTGAGATGGATGAGAGTGCTGGAAGCAGAAGTCAGGTTGGTGGAAGGGATGTACAAGGGAACGAAGGGAAGAGTTTTGGTTGGTTCTGGGATGTCTGAGGAGTTCAATGTGAACATCAGTTTAAGGAAGGGAAGCGCTCGCAGCCCACTCATGTTTATCATGGTGATGGAGCTAGTAAGCAGGAAGGTGAGCTTGAGGGGTTGTATGGGGAGGATGTTGTATGCAGACGATCTGGCTGTTGTGGTGGACAATGCGTGGGAGATGCAGGAGGTACTGGGAGAGTGGAAGGCGGCATTTGGGAAGCATGGGCTGAAGATGAGCATGGAGAAGACTGAGGTGATGTGGATTGGGCAACAGAGAAAATATATGAATATCAGGTTAGAGGAGAAGGGGATCAGCCAGGGAAATAGATTTGAGTATCTGGGAGGAACAGTGGCCGTAGCCATAGAAACTGCTTTGGCAGCACCGACACTCTGGATACAGCATACTACTGTGAGATATTGAGAAGCATACTTCAAATCGTCGTTTTAACATAATGTTTAGAATTTCGACCAAAGAGTGGCAATTTCAAAAGGGTTGGCCGTAATTGTTCTGTTCCTGAATGAATGTAATGGTAAGTCCGAGGCAGAGGTGCGGAGGTAAGTCTGGGGATGGTAAGTCTGAGGCAGAGGTGCGGAGGAGGATCCAGGAGGGTGCGAATGCATGGAGGAGGGTGAAGGGAGTAATGGCAGACAGAAAGATATCAAGAAAATTGAAAGGGAACGTTCTGATGTTGTGTGCAATGCCGGCCTACCTTTAAGGCCTGGAGACGGTGGCACTGACAGAGACAACAGAGCCTGCAGGTTTGCAAGAACAACTGGGTCAGGAGGATTGTGGGAGTGAAGAGGATGGCTGGAAGGATGGATGAACTGAAGGAGGAGATTGGTGTGCAGATGAGCTTGGTGAAGATGGGCTGGACACTGGGATGGGGGAAGAGAGGAATGGCAAAGAGAGCAGATAGATTGAGGGATCAAGGTAGGAGGAAAAGATATAGGTCGCAGTTGAGATTGGAGGATGGTATGAGGAGGGATATCAGTAAGATAGGGGTGGTTGGAGAGTGGAGGGAGTTGGCTAAGGACAGAGGGAGGTGGAGGAGTATTGTGGTCAAGGCAAGGCAGAAGCTTGGTGCCATTGGACCTCACCCCTTATAAAGGGAAGAAGAGGATAACAACAGGCTGGATCTAAATCCGGACCTGAACCAAAATCAAATTGGCTTGTTCTTGTCACCTAACCGTCTCATCCACCAAGTTTTGTCATAAACCGTCCACAAATTTTTGAAATATCATGCTATAATATATTGTTTTTTCAATTGAAGAGTCACTTGCAAAATAAAAACCATTCCAGTATTCAGATCAGATCTTCACCAAAATCAAATCATTTCATTCTTGTCACACCCAACCTGTTCACAAATTTTCGTCCGAATCAGTTTACAACTTTTTGAGCTATCCCACTCACAAACAGGGGTGAAAACATAACCTCTGTCCCAATTAGGTGGCGGAGGTAACAATTACAAACTATGTATTGAGGAATAAAAGAGGAGGCATTATATTTAGAGTAACACCTAAAAGTAATGTACAGGGTGACACCAAAAAAGTGGTCTCTGGGAAAAGTTTAATAACCTCCACAGTTTTCATTCAATTTGTCATTTGCAGGAGGTCTGAACTGAGTTAGGAGAGTACCTGGCAAGTTTCTTGAATCTGCGACGTTCACATGCTGTGTCATGGACACCTGAAGAAAAGTCATTTTCTGTCGAAACCTATCTGCAGAGAAATTTGTTCTTACAAGACAAGACACCCGTTCTGCACACATTTTGCAACAAGGAAAGCACTTGGCAAGTCTCAAGTTCAAAGGTTTGTGAAAAAAATTTAGACAGCATGAAAGTCTTGAATATTAATTCACCAAACAGAGGTGGTCACTCTGGCCGACCAAAATCAGGAATGTCAGCCGACAATATTGCTGCCGTTGCTGAATCAGTCGCCCACAGTCTCAATAAATCTCTTCGGCACCGCTATTAAGAGCGCAACATCAGCAAAGATAGCTTGAGGAGAATTCTTCTGACAGTGCATACAAATCATCAATAACTTTGCTCGACATGTGGCCCTCTGCATTGAGCGAAGTGGTGCCTATTTCGAGCATATCATCAAACATCGATGTCGTCAGTAATTTCATTGTAAAATTGTCAAATTTATTTGTAGACATCTGACATTTTCAGTGATATCTTGACTCTGAGTGAGTAATATGATCTGCAAATTTTGTTAAGTTTGATTGGGTAATATTAATGTTATTAAACTTTTCCCAGGGCCCACTTTTTTGGGTCACCCTGTATTTACATTTTATACATAGTATATAACAGTGAAGCCTGAAGTCTCTGGTTACTATACAGGTTGCTTTTAACGATCTTAGCCAAAGTCTTTAGTATTTCTTTAACACGTGTTCCACTTGTTCTTGTATATTTTAACAAATTAAAATGTTATTGACCTGGCTACTTATTGCCCAGTAAAGGAGCTCAACTTTCAATCATTCCAAGTGGGTCTAAATTTTTTATTCATACTCCAACCAACCATTCTTGAAGACGTAAATGTTAACTCGTCTTCGGGTTGTCCTCAAACGACCCTAACAATGTCCCGCCTCCTCACTGCTTGTAGTGCAAATTGACCAATAAATCGTTGGTGGGTGGAGTTGCTCCCTGATAGTTCATTTGCAATATTTGTGAACCTTCGCCAATTCGAGTGGGAGAAAATTTCAATTGGTTCCTATTTACACCATATTAAAGGTTTTAAAATATATACTGTACATAGTGCAGAGACAAACATCTGTTTGTGTAAACATGGATGTTTGACAGACTGAGGTTATCAGCAATGTGGTTAAAAAGATACCAAGAGTTCTACAAATAGAGGATACGAGAGGTTTTTCTTGAACACACGGTGAGTAAACATCATCTTGAAACTTTTTTTCTTTTGTGAAAAGGGTTGTCTTATGGTCCCTTTGAGTAAAGTCCACTATATAATTTACAGATTTCTTTTACAAGTGGTTATTACTTTCTAAAGGGTTGTCTTTCCACTACAGGCTGCAAAGAGTATCTTAAATTAATCCCAAATCATCATCTCCCTCACACAACACTCTCCTGACGTCTGATGAGGCTCTCATCAGATTTCAATCAGACCCCTTGGGAAATTAGGAGATCTGAACACAAGGCACACGTTGATGACGATTGTGAGAACCTGCCAATCATAAGTAAAAGTCACAATGGAAGTTCACGCAACAAATTACTGCCAGGAGTTGCAACACTACCATATCTGTAGGAAAGAAAACCTTTTCATTTAATGCATCATGGCTCATTTGAAAACGTGTACCTCAAAAATTAACTACATTGCTAGAGACCAAGGGAAACATTGTTTGAAAAATAAATTTAAGATGATAAACTTTGAAGTAGTAAACAGCTGGATGAGAGATAGATGGGGAGCGAGAGAGAGATGGAGAGAGAGATGGAGGGGGGGAGAGGGGAGAGAAGAGAGAGAGAGAGAGAGAGAGAGAGAGAGAGAGAGAGAGAGAGGAGAGAGAGAGAGAGAGAGAGAGAGAGAAGAGAGAGAGAGAGAGAGAGAGAGAGAGAGAGAGAGAGTACTTACAAAATGAAGGAGAAGGTCGTGTCAGAGTTGATGAAGAAAAAGGTTTTCGGCTCTCGTGAGAGAAGTAGACGATAATGTGCATAATCACCGAAGCTGCACTGTCTGGATAGTGAGTAATTGTGCTGGTGACATGTTTATATGGATACTGTAGCCACTGCTGGGCTTGTCGTACCTTGCACTGCTATTCGATTGGCTCCTAAACTTTACCAGCCCCACCCAGATCGCTAAGTTTCCAACCAAATGGCCAATCCACAAACATCTGAAAGAAAGCCAAAAGTTAAAAAAAAAAGTACAATCTTGTGTGCAAATTCTCGATAGACTCTACAGTCTACACGACTGAGTTTGACAAAAACGAGTTTGCTTGTGAAGAAGCACACCAGCTTTTAAACAAGCATTTCAATTATAGAATTGATATAATTTATAAATCAATCGTTCATTAGACAATAGGAAGACCTGCACTGCCAGAAGACATGGGTTTAAAATGAACCTTTTCATTGGGACAGGCATAAAACTTTTAAAATAAGGTAATCGCTTCCCTTTAATTAAATCTTAGGGGAATTCTAATCCCTAGTAGCAACCCATTTTAATAACATCTCTCTTAATAACAAAAGCTGTGTTAGTGTTGGGTACGTGACACCAGGAAAACGTGCACCCAGCCACCCACATAACTGGCTCACGACCAGATGCATAAGTAAAGGCGGAACCTCTTCTTTGTCGGGAAACTGAGAGATTACCGAGCCACATTCGGGTCGTTTCAGGTTATGGCAATTACGTGGTGTTATGGATGTTTCAACATCGCTTGAAACGCAAATTCAGGTGTTGGGATCTTGCATTACACCCATAACTTTGAGACAACTTCTAATTGTTTCTGTTTTTGCTTTTATTAATGTGTTGGTATATATCCTCCCAATAATCTTTCTCTATACAGATTTCTGAGTCAAACTTTCAATGTCCAACTCCTCATAAGTCTAACATATAAAATTAAAAGTGTAGAAGGACACTCTTCAATGTTGCGACGTCGTCAGATATGCCTCCGCCCCCATTATACATACTTGTACCAAGTTTGATTTAAATCCCTGAACCAAGATTCAAAATATTAAATAATTCTGGCTGCAAAACCATGTGTCCGATCAGGTTGAAATTTAAAACTTATATTCCCCATGACTACGGGATCATAACAGTGACGTTTCACCTCGATTGATGAAGCAGTTCAAGAGAAATAGTTTTTTTCCAAGATTTTCGTTCAATCCAATATGGCTGCCAGACCATGTGACTGATTAATTATTTGTGAACACCCTGGTATCACCAAGGGTTGGGGAAAATGTGGGTGAAGTTCCTCCTCCATCTGTCAAGCCATTCTGGAAAAGAGGATTTTTAACAGTTTATTCTTCAGACCCCCACCACCAGAGACTCCCCCCCCCCACCACCCTTGATTTGACATCGAGTAGGATAGGTCGGACAGGGGAGGGGGAGGCGACCCCCAGCAGCATGGGATGCTGCAATTTGAGTCAGGCAGGGAGCCTGAAGAGGGAGCCACACTGCCCAGCCCCGGTGCTGTGCGGAGGTACAGAGAGAAAGTTTGACGGTGAGGCTCACACTTGGTGGAGTAGCAACACGTGGGGGCAGTGGGTAAATTGGTTACTTAGAACCACAATAGAGGAAAGGATAATGATTGTATGCCTCCACAATAGAGGAAGGGTTTATGCCTCCGATACTCCGAATTGCCCCTCCCCCCTGGAATTCCGAGTTTGAGCATTTATCGGTGGCCTACCGGGTGCCATCATCGGAGCTGCCTGCCATGGTCCAGACCTCGCAACCTGGCGGTTTACCATGCCCCAAACCATTTCCTCCAGGTCTGCCCTCCTTTTGGGGCGGCTCCTCCCATGAACCCGCCGTTGTGCGTCGGGCCCATCTGTCTCACCGCTACCAGGCGGCACTCACCCCCCCCCCCCCGAGTCAGGGGCCTTGCCGTATCATAGCATGCTGCAGCATCAACCGCCTGACTCATGGTGGGTGGGCGCCACATGGCCAGTTGAGCTCCACAGTCAAAGTCCGACAGAGCCTGGACAAAATGGTCCAGTGCCAGTCTTTCCTGCGCGGATGCTGCCATGTCCGCATATGCGATCCTGACTGCGCGGCGAATGTCGTGAGCCAAATCCCCAATGGACTCCTGGTGTTTCCTTTTTCGGTTTGCGAGCTGAATTTTAACAAGCTCGCTCTGCTGTTCTATGCCGAATCGGTTGTTTAGAGCCGAACGGAGGCCTGCCAGGGTAATGGCCCCAGGGGGAAGGGTAGTCAGAACCTCAGCCGCCACACTGCACAGTGTTGCTACGAGGTGCATCCACCCTTCATCTTTGGTTAACATTCTAACTAAATCGGTGGGAGTTCAGACTGAGACAAAAGATACAGAATGCCAAACTGAGAGAGCAATCACCGATGTGGACATGAATATTACAAAAATGGGGTTCATTGGTTTTATCACCAAATTAATAAACTGTACAGCTCAAACAGGGAAGAGATCAGAGAAAATCAATATTATTTCCGCTGCAGCCATCAGACATTTGGGCTGGGTGGGGTTTTCTTCCAAGATGATAAATGAAATATTCAGTCAATCAGGCCAAAATCACAGAGGGGCAGAATCCAAACAGTCCCAGGATTCCCCTACTGATTAACGAAAATTATCCAATGAAATGCATAAAGTTTAGCTGCTCATGGGCCGGAGTTTATTAAATTCATCAGCGATCTTACACCCAAACTGAATATAATCTATCCCATATTCAAGAAACCTGGTTAAAATGTCTCAACCGATTTACGATCCCTGGATACACCCTTCAGTGTATTCCCTGGTCAGGCATACTGGATACACTTTGCCAACTGAGTTAGATGTAACTTCGACTCTATAAATTGATCTTAAAATTCACAAAGGAAACGGGGCGAACAGCATAAAGTCCTGAGCATTTATTTTTTTTTTTTTACTATTATTATTATTATTATTATCATATTTTTGTATTTGGCTGTAGCCAATGAGTTTGGGTGCGTAGCTTTTATAGAGCCTCGTGGCTCTGATAACACCAGTAAACACAAAAAAGGATAAGAATTCCTCATTCATGGAGTATTTTATGGCACAACAAACTGGCGACAAGGATGGGATTGAGCTTGAATCTACCAACATCCTTTCTGCAAAACCCAGGTGAGCCTTCAATGCCCTTTACGGCCTGGACTCATGTCTTTGAAAACTACGTGCTGGTGATACAGGAGAATGCACTTGCTGATGCTCGAAAGCGTGCACTTTTGATGCATTGCTTAGGCACAGATGGTCAGAGACTCTTCTGTACACTAACGGTAGTTGATAATAGCTATGAGACCATGCTTTACAGCCTTGAGGAACTTTTTTGGCCCAAGAGTTAATGTCGTGGCAGAACGATATAAATTTTGTCAACGTGGTCAGAAAAATGGCGAGTCTACGGAACAATATATTGCTTCATTAAGGGAGATGGTCATCACATGCGAGATTGGATAGCTGGCAGCCAAAATGATCTGGGACCAGCTCGTCGAGAAAAAAACTCACCTCGCATTCGAGAACGCTTACTGCTAGAAATGGAACTGATGTTACAGAACACTATAACCATGGCGAGACAGATTGAGTCGGCAATGGCGGAGGCTCAGATCATTGGCCAAGGCAGTGCTCGTGTCATACAGGCCATATACCAGGGGTGGATCCAGAAATTTTTTAGGGGGGCTCACTTGAGGTTAAGATGTTCTCATATTGTGAAATATACCACCAAGACTTATCCAAGTCAATGTAATCGTCGAGAAAAAACCGGTTAATCTATCCAGAGCTAGCAGTGTCCGACCATAAATTTACTTTATCCACAGGAAAATTTGGGAATATTGAGCTACTTGACGAAAAGGCCTCAGGCCTATCACTAACTGATTCTAAAGAAAAGATGAAGATTTTGGAAACTTTGCGACGGATCTTCACAACAACAATGTTAATACACAAAATGTTTCCAATAAAAATCAATGAAAATACGGAACGGACAAGCACAAAATGTGGTGAAATGACCCCGAGCACTAAACCTAAACTCGCCATTGTGGATCATCAGATCATTAATTATAATAATGGACGCAGCGAAACAGAACAGAACCAGCAGTGAAAGTATCGCGGCTCGGATTAATTGCCGAGTGAAAGCAAAAGTTGTGCGATTGCCGATTGTCCAGTGATATCACTCATGATGATCATGTGACATAATTGTAAGGGCGGAGGGAAGGAAAAGGGGGGGGGTCAGCGCACCTGGTGAACTCACCCTGGATCCGCCATTGTACACCTTGTTCAGACACAGGATTCGCAGAGCAGCAAGAGACCCTTTAGACTCGCTGTGAGAGGGACTTCAGATGAGCGACCTCAACCGGCTCAAAGTAAAACGTGTTATAGATGTAGATCTGTAAAAAATCACAACCAACTACTGTGGATGCCCAGCAAAGGACGCCCAGTGCAACAGCTGCAAAAAGAGAGGACACTTTGCTGAAGTATGCCGGGGCTCCAAACAGGTTCATGAAGTGACTGTCCCTGACGTGAATGTGTGAGTGTAGACAATAGGGCTCGAGATACTAATAAGATCATGTGCACTGTACAAGTTACTGCTGCCGGGGAGAGCCGATGGACATTGATTTACTGTTAGATAGAGGCTCGGCAGTGTCAATACTTCCCGAATCCGTCAACCTGCAATGTTTCAATATATGTGTCCACTGACCTGAGCGCCAAAACTACACCTGGTTAGCTACCTGAGAAATCCGATACCTGTGCGTGGTTGCGTGCATACCGATGTGACTTTCGAGAATTACTGTGCGCCCGCTGAATTTTACATAGTGCGGAGCGGCACTGCCATTCTGGGCAGAGACCTGGTTGCTGTACTTGATATGCAACTACTGAATGGTCACATCACTTCTACCACACAAAGCACTGCAAATCAAACCCCGGTCACAAATGTTACAGGTGAAAGCATGGAGGGCACCCTGGGTTGTGCAAAGGGATTTCTTCATCTCGGTAAAATGCGACCCAATGTGACTCCAGTCCAGCAAAAGCTGCGCCGTTGACCTTTGTCTGTGAGAGATGCTGTTTCACAGGAACTGTAAAAGCTCGTTAAACTGGATGTAATTGAGCCAATCGAAACACCAGAGTGGGTTTTACCAATTGTCATGAAGATGAAGAAAAACGGAGAGATTCGTCTGTGCGTGGAGTTAAGAGAACCAAACCAACGGGTCTCCTCTTCCGCATATGGAGGAAATGTTTGCAGAGCTGCGAGGCGGCACACTTTTCTCCACATTGGATCTGCAAAGTGCGTACTACCAGGTTGTACTACATGAGAGCAGTAGGGACCTTACTGCCTTCATTACACACGAGGGACAGTTTCGCTACAAACGAATCCCTGAAGGGCTTGCTTCAGAACCAAGCTGTTTTCAGAGGATGACGTCTGCCATTTAAAAAAACCAACCCAGAGCTCGGTGTTACCTTGACGATGTAATAGTTTTTCGAGGGACTCCCGAAGCACATGACAAACACCCCATCGAGCGGTGCTACTGGACTAAAACTGGTGCTACTGCTACTGGACTAAGTGCATCGATGCAGCTGGACTAAAACTGAACCTTTCAAAATGCCACTTCAGACAGACAGAGCTGTCATTTATAGGATATGTATTGTCACAGACATGACCGAAACCCGACCCTGCTCATGTTGTTGCGGTGTCAGAAGCACCCCCCACCGAAAGACGTGCAGAGCTTGCGCTCTTTTCTCGGGCTCACGTCATGGTATGCGAAGTTCATCCCTAACTATACATCGGTCGTTGAACTCCTGAGAGAATTACTGCGGGGACCATCCACCTTCTCCTGGTCAGTCACAGCACAGAAAAGTTTCGATTCGGTTAAAGAACTGATTGTCAGTTGTCCAGCTCTCGCTGTCTTTGATCCAGAACTACGCACCATAGTGACAACTGATGCCTCCGATTATGGCCTTGGAGCGGTCCTGACGCAAATTCATGCTGACAAAACGGAGAAAACTATCGCATTTGCATCCCGAACGCTGACTGAATCGGAAAGAAAATATTCCACGGGGGAAAAGGGAAGCACTTGGATACGTGTGGGCGACAGAGAAGTGGAGGTCTTATCTCTGGGGTAGACATTTCACTTTACGCACTGACCACAGTCCTCTCACGACACTGCTTTCCATGAAAGGATTGGGAAGAGCTGGAATGCGTGTGGCCAGATGGTCCGCACGGTTTCTTTCATTTAATTATGGCATTCAGTAAAAGCCTGGCCCTGAAAACGTTACAGCTGATTGCTTATCTCACCTTCCACTACCAACTTCAGAGCCCAGTCTGGAGGATGATGTTGAGGTTGTCACGCTCACGTCGACCCTCACTGCGGTGACAGCTGAAGAATTCAAAACTGCCTGTATTTCCTGCCCCATTCAAACAAAGTTACGTGAATTGCTTACAAAGCACTGGCCAAAAACGTCAAAAGGCCTGGATCCTGATCTTCCTTCCTTCAGATTGCAAATTGAACTGTCACTACAAGAGGACTGCGTAATGAGAGGTACTCACCGGCATCTTGTTCCGGAGGCGTTACAGCCGCATTTCATCAAATTAGCGCATGATATGGACCAGGGCATAGTGAGGACAAAGCAGCGGAAAAGGATCTGTATTGGTGGCCGAGAATGGACGTGCACGTCGCATCCACAATAAAGGCTTGCATTACTTGCCAGCATCATGACAAGACAGCTGTGACACACGCATCACCACAACATCACCATCACCACTCCTCGCCCACACGACCTCGACCAAGCCTCTAATCTGGTCCTGCCTACTACTCATC
>CM068954.1:143323748-143345359 GCA_035128595.1 Eptatretus atami
AGAGAGATAGCTGGATGGCTGCTCCAGGAACGAGGGAGGGAGTATGCCCCTTGAGGCGATCACGACCAGTGGGTTCGGTCGTGCCAAGCGAACCGTTAAGGGAGGAGTGCTGTGGAAGGTGCACGTGCAGCTTGGGGGGTAAGAGGCCCGGGACCCCTTGGTTGGGGACAATCCCCAGTGTGGTTCCGGTGTTGTGGTGCCAGGTGTGAGTGCGCCCCCGTGTGTGGATGAGAACCCAGGTGTGATGCGCCCGTGGTGAGTGTGTGGTGGCATGGTGCCGGAGGCGTGCTTCCGCAGCCGTGCTGTTGAAGGGGCACCGCAGGTGGACTGAGGCACCGTGTGTGGAGGGAGCCACGGGTGCGGGTGAAAGACCACGGGTGGGTGAGCGGCGTGTGCGCAGAAACGCACGCGTGTGCAAGCACGGTGTGTGAGAATGCGGTATGTGAGGGAGACAGTAGTGTGTTAGGTCGCGTGTGTAAAGGGAGATTCGGTCGGCATGCCGAGCATGCAGACGCGTCTCCCGTGTGATGTGAGTGTGTTGGAGTGGAGTATGTGCGTCGTGACACTCAGATGTGCGTGGAGGGTCGAATGGCGACGACGACGGCGACAGAGGGACAAAGGCCGGGTAGCGGCCGTAGCTGTTGTGGGGACCGGCGCCGGTTCACCCAGAGCGAGCCGCGAGGTCCGGCTCGTGGCAGCGCACGACGACCCCACGTGCTCGCTTGCGGAGTGAAGCCCGGCCGGAACGCCAGCGGTGGATTTGCCGATCCGCGGACGGATCAAAGTTAGGCAGGATTTGGATTTGGACCGGACGGGTCTCCACGCGACGCTTGTGTTAACTCCACGGGCAAGCACATGTGTTAGCGGGGGAGCCCCTCGGACGTGCCGAGTTTGTTTTTGGGAGGTGCGCAGGTGACGTCATGGCTGCACACGTGCGGGTTGAATCCGGCAGGAGCGGTGAATCCCTGCCGTGGTACGCGTCCAAGAGGGACGAGGTACACGTGCAGCTGCCAGACGTCACGGCAAGGTGCAAGTGCGCGGCTTGAGTTGCCCGCGTGGGCGCTGCGCGTGAATTGGAAAATTAAACAAAAGCAAGCCTCGCTTTCCGGTGAACAGGAATCCAGGTAAGGTGAAAGACCCTTACCCTGGGCACAGGCATAACACCTAGTTTAGGGGAATGGGTAGGTTAGTTAGGGCCGGCTTCATGGGGCAGGGTAAGTCCTCATGGGGCCTCGTGGAATGGATTAGGTAGAGGGATTGGTTGTGAGCTGTAGGATGGGAAAAATTTTTAAAGATTGAACGGTGACAGACTTTGGATGCTGTAGAGGGGCGTAGCTAGCACATAGTGTTAAATGGAACGTGCTATAAGTGTAAGGGATGACGTGGGAGCAGATTAGTTATGGGGAAGGTAGCTAAGAAGGATGGCAGAGTTTCAGCGATGAGTGTGAAAGAGTTGGTGAGTTTTGTGTGGAGACATGATTGAGTGAGTGGGCAGCGGGTCATATGTGAGTGGACGAATGTGGAATGCATGGTGCGATGAGTGATTGGGGGGAGGAGTGACTCCCGCAAGGGACCCCGGGTCGTGTAAAGTGAGTTACCCGGGTTAGTTATTGAAAAATGGAAGCGTCTTTTGCTGTTGGTGGGAAGGTAGGCTCGAAACCGTTTGGAGGGGGTGCAGAAGCCCTGTTGACGGGCTGGGAGCCGTGCTGCGAACAGGTGAGTATCGCTGAGTGGGTACCACCGGGGGCACGGGCTAGCGGCCGTGGTAGGCCACCGGCCCATGGGGTCCGGGATAGCGTATGGGCACAGGGTGGCCGCCCGCTGTGGGCGGCGGGCCCGGGGCGCCGTTAGGCGCCGCGTGGGCAGTCGTCGTAGGGCACGGGTGACCCTCGAAGGGGCCGCGGCGGCGCCAGCCTGCCACGTGTGCGTTCAGCGGAGTTGCCATGGGGGCAACTCCCCGGTGTTAGGGAGCTGGTAGGCTCGGCAGGGCAGTGTAGTGCCCGGGGGTGCATTGTAGGGATTCGGCAGAGGGTCGTGCCTGCAAAGGGAGCCACGCGTCCTACAGCCACGAACCGTGCAAGGGCACGAGGGAAAATTCGAGGGCGGAGGCGAAATTTGCGTGGACACCAACACAGGCGAATCGGCGAATCTGGGTTTTAGAACCAATAGCTTAATGCGAGAGGCGATTGTGAAGCCCGGGGTAAGTTTAAAGGTTTAATGGTTAGCGGTAGATAAGGAATGTACCCCTCCGCACCATCCATCCTTCGCTCTCTTGTGGGCCGCTGGACCCACTCCTGGTTAGAGATCGCTGAAGTCTGGGGAGAGGCATCCTGAGGCCAAAGGCCCAGTCACCTTTGGACGTTTTAGCCAGCGATAGCAACGTATTAAAATGTAATGTAAAACGCTGGCTTAGCGTGAACTTTGATGTTTTTTTAAAGATTCGGCACGTATTCATAACGCTTGGTCTTATGCATAGACGTATTAATAATCGACACAGAACGTTTCGTTGTGTTATAGATAACTTATACCAACGAATGCTGAACCTGTTGTCGCTTCACAAACCTATGCCCAACGATAGTCTAACTCATGCATTAGCACGCTTGCACGCATCGCCGACGCATGACGTTGGCGTAGTTATGAAAAGGACTGCGCACAACGATCAAATCATAACCGCCGCAGAAAATGGAAGTGTCAACAATCGCAATCACACTTGGCGATCTGGCCAACGCGTATCCGACCCTGAAACTCGTCTAAAACGCCTGGCGGGCACGTCGAAATACGGTATGGGTAAGTTGGTAATGCCGTGAATAGAACGCTAAAGTACGCTAATCATACGTCCTATTAAGTGGAGTAGTCTTGTAATTTTAAAGCATGTTGAAAACTTTTTACGACGTACATTGCCGTATGACCACACGTTCGCGTATGCGATGGGAATAAGTTGTATCGCACGATATGCGATTCGTTTGACACACATGACACACGTTACTTGAAAGGTACTCATAAGCTCGAACACGTCAAGTAATGGTTTTAGCGTCAGTGTTCCCCAGACTCCGTTTTTTTTTTTCTCGGTATGACGGTGTTCAGTGTACGAGTGCGGTTATGAATTTAAAATCGTGAGCGGCAGTCTATTAATTATATATATTACAACGCGCACTAGAAATCGAAGTGTCAACATCACCATCATACCGAAAGAAAGGAAGAAAAAAAAATTAAAAAAAAAAAATAAACACCAGGGAGTCCTGGAACCACTGACGCTACAAATTACCTGACGTCGTTTTCGACTCGAGTGTAACTTAAAGTAAAGTGTGCTCGATGTGTGTCAACGATCGTAACGTGCCTACAACACGTACTCATAGGTTTAATAAATAGTTTCGGGTACGCTAACATTAACCTCGAACGTGTTTCGACTTATGGATAACTTACAAGTAACGTGTGTCGACGTGTGTCAACGATCGCTACGTGCCTACAACTTATTGGCAGCGTAGGGAACGTGTGAGTTCATACGCTGGCATATAGTCGTAAAATTTCAAGCATGAAAATTTGAGGACACGCAAAGTAAGAGTTAAAGCCAGCGTACCTACGACGTATGGAAGTGTTTTTCAGCGTGCTCTAAGTATCAAAAACTTACCCATAACGTATTCGACGTGTCCGCGTTTTAGCAATTTTTTCAATCGCAATACGTTGGCTAAACGTCAAGGTGTGACGGGCCTTAGAATTGGGCCTCGGCACAGGACGCTAGCTTCCCTTATTCCCCTCGGGAAGGGGAACGTAGGGGTTGGGGAGTAGGCTAGGTGACACGGGATAGGTTACGCCGAAAGAGACAGTAAAAGGGGTTAGAGGGACGAATTATAGTGGGGAAGTGGGAGTAAACATAAAAAAAAAAAAAAAAATAATTGCATTGGGGCTATAATTCGTTTTTGACAAATTAAGGAGTGGGTATGGACAGTGGACAGCAAAAGGCGATAGGTGGGGAGGGAGACCTTAGGGTAGGTCGCAGCGCCGCTCTTCTGCGAGTGGCCGCACCACCGTACTCCCATCCACCAACCGCAACTGCACGGGCAGAGGCCGGCCCACTTCAATCGGCAGCTGTTGTTTGCTGCAAGGCCTGTGGCCGCCGGATCGTCCGACGACTGTTATTTACTGCATGGAGAGGCCGGCACTTCGCTGCAGCTGTTTATCTGCAAGCCTGTTGCCGCAGTTATCGTCTGCCGGCTGGTGTTCGCCTGCAGCGGCCTTGTCTGCAGGCCATGCTTAGGGGGGGGGGGGGGGGGGGAGGGGGGGGGGGGGGGGGGGGGGGGGGTTGCCTGCTTTACCTTTGCCATGCCATGCCCACTGCCCACAGTCATAGTTTTGCCCCGATTCTGTTCAATTTTGCTTTGCCCCCGCTTGTTCATTGGCATGTGCGCCAGGATCAAGCAAAACAGTTTTGCACAGCTGCAGAACGTCCTGTTGGCAAGCTGCACACGCGCCTGCAGTGGCGGCCCGTGCACCGGTTTTCTTTCTGACTCTTTTTCTTTCAACTGCAGAGTCCATTGATCCTGGGCCATGGTTAGTTTTGTAAATTTATAAGTTAAGTGATTAAGCTTGTATTGTAAATATGAGTGCGCGCCCCCGGCATGTATGTGTTAGCCGCGGCATTTTATTTAGTCGTCGTGTGAGTGAGTGTTGTTTTAGTCTAAGTTATGCAGCCCCTCAGGTTATTTAATTTTGCGGGACATCGATCAAGAATGTCGCCCACTCAGGGATCCGTAGGTACAAAGCGTACTAGGGAAAACTAACCATCATGGCCACACGAATGATTGACGACCTCGGGTCGCCAGTCTAGTACAAAAAGGGAGGGGTAGTGTTACGGCTCGATGAACATCGCAACAACATCAGTTGTCCCATCAGTGTATTTCATGAAGTACATGTGTAGTTAGCTCCAACACGTTGTATAGGGGAATTAATGGTGAATCATTTCGGGCTGCGATTCCTTTGAAAGTTAGGCGTTTTTCTGTCGACCTTTGTTTTGAGCCAACCACTAACAACCAACAATCAACAAAACGCCAGCAGCCACACCTACCGTTACTACCCCTCGCTACCGCAAAACCTCACATCACCGCCATTCCAAACAGGCGCCATGTGCCATCGGACACCGCCTGACCCTCACACGGTCTCCTACGGCCACTTCCGCACCACCGTGAGCACGGCGGTCGGGCTACCTCAGCGATACACGCGGGCCGCGAGTGCAGATGGCGGTTTTTTTCCGAGGAGAATTCGGATCAGGATTGCTACACACGCCCACATGCTGATCCATTCCAATTAGGAAGCGCGGGCGGCTTGGCCCCGCCTCCAGCACGGCATCTGAGAGGAAAATCGGCATATGCAAATTTCGAGGATCAAGGAAAGAGTCACGCCCTTTTCTCCATCCAAAGTTCGATGAGCGTGCTCCGCCCCTGAGGTCGTTTGGATCCAGAAATTTGCAAATGGTGGGTTCCTGGAGCCGATAAAAAGACGAAGCCAAGGCAAATCGGGCAAGAAGTGGGGCAGATGAAGTAGCGGAGGCGAAACGGTAAGGAGGCGAAATGGCATACGGAGGCGAACGGCTACGGAGGCGAACGGCTGCGGAGGGAGATCGGCTGGAGGAGAACCTGGATGCTCGCGTCCGGCGGCGAGGAAGTCAGCCGACGAGGTCGCGTTGACTCGCGCATCGTGGGACTCGAGCAAGCCAGCCATACTCCCTCCCCAGAGCAATCAAATTCCCTTTCCCCCCGCCGCTGAGCAAGAGTGCGAAACAAGGGGGCCCCGTTCCGCACTTTACACCCAGCAAGGTGCCCCACGAAACCGCCGTGCAGCGACATTTTTGGCGGCTTCGCCACGGGCACTAGGGTAGGACCCTTCGGTCTCGTGGACCTGGCGCTCCATTTCAGGTGTCCCACCGCATTAGGCCGCACGGGCCCAGTCTGACTCCCTTGCCTTGAGGGGGTCTTTCCTTTGCTTAGGTGTGAATGCGTGTTGTGGCGCCGGTGTCTTGTAAGGTAGAAAACTGTATAAAGTGTGCCGAGTGTTGCGTTTAGTCGGTCGTAGCTCTGCGTTCTTGTGTTACGGCTGTGGAAATTCGCAGCAACAGCCATCACAGGTCCCATAGTGAGGTATTTCCTGAAGTACATGTGTAGTTAGCTCAAACCCGTTGTAAGAGGAATTATGTAATCATTCGGGCTGCCGATTCGCTTTTGAGTTAGGCGTTTTTTCTGTTCTACCTTTGTTTGACAGCCAACCCACGCGGAAAACCAACATTACAAACGCCAGCCGCACACCTACCTTCAAACCACTTCGCTAACCGCACCTCACATCACAAACCCAGCCATTCCAAACAGCGCCTATGGCCATCGGACACCGGCCGAAAACCCTCCACCACCTCTCCTCCCGGCACTCCCAGCACCACCTGTGGACGAGCGTCGGCTATCTGCAGCGATACACAGCGAGCGGAGTGCAGATGGCGGTTTTCCGAGGGAATTCGGATCAGGAATCTACACGCCCACAACTGATCCATGCCAAATTAGGAAGCGCCGGGCGGCTTGGCCCCGCCTCCAGACGCGGGCCGGAGGGAAAATCGGCATATGAAAATTTGAGGACAGGAAAGATTCACGCCCGCTTTTCTCCATCCATCGGGCGAGCGTGGCTCCCCCCTGAGGGTCCGTTTGATACCGAGAATGTTGCATATGGTGGGTTCCCTGAGCCGATAAAACAGAGAGCGCAAGGCAACGTGGCAGAAGTGGGGCAGATGAGTACGGAAGGCCGAACGGCTACGGAGGCGAACGGCTTACGGAGGCGAACGGCTGGCGGAGGGCAGATCGGTCCTGAGGAGAACCTGGAGGCTGGGTCCGGGGCGAGGATGTCAGTCGACGAGTACGCTTGAATCGCGCATCGCGGACTCGAATGCAAGCCAGCCATACTCCCCTCCCCAGAAGCATCAAAATTCCCCTTTCCCCCGCGCTGAGAGAGGCGCAAGGGGGCCCGTTTCACTACTATTACACCAGCAGGTGCCCAGGTCGAAACCGCCGTGCAAGCGACATTTTTGCGGCTCGCCACGTAGGGCGCGGGTAGCGACCCTTCGCGTCTCGTGGACCTGGCCGCGTCATTCAGCGTTCCAACGCGCATATAGGGGGCCACGGGCCCCAGTCTGACTCGCTTGCATTTGAGGGGGTCTTTTCCTATTGCTTAGGTTGATGCGTGTTGTGCGCGCCGTGTCTGTAAGGTAGAAACTGTATAAGTGTTTGCCCTGAGTGTTCGCGTTTTAGGTCGGTCGTAGCTCTGCGTTGGCTTGCATTATTGTTTTTGTTTAAATTGATATATGTGATTTGCTAACTTGTGGCTTTAAAATAACCGTGCTATATGTGGTGCTCTATTGTGTGGTGAATTAAATGTGCTTACTTGTTGAACTGTGCCCGTTTCGCTTCGCTTTTTCTTTAATGAACCTCCATCTTGGCTTCACGTAAAAGGGTTCGTAAGTGGGTGGATACGCCCGAAATTAATCAGGAACGGTCAGGCCGACGATAACCCGCTCGTTATCCCGATAGCAAGGAACGGACCGCTTAAGCGGTCCGTGTCCGAGTCGAACCTGCGGCGAGTGCGATCCGCCCGGTTTCCCATCCGCCGTGGTACTTTAGGTAGGTCGAGTTGGCGAACAACCCTACTCCAACGCGGGTGGCCGTTTGGCACGAATCGTGGTGAAGGCCGAAAGGCCACCCGTGACTGGATCCCGCGTTACCGTGGAGGGTCACGATCTGAATTGTCCGTCCGGGTGGGCGAGGCGGTCGCGATTCGAGTCACATGGCCGATCGCACCCGACCGGCGGCGAATTCGCAACACGGTGTCAGGAGTGTGATTCGAATCCCTGCCCGTCTCCAGCTTAATTTCACGGGAATCGGTCCAGGGGTGAGAAAAAGCGACGCCCGATTCCCTCTAATTACCGAAAGCGATTAAATTAACCCTTACGTGGAATAAGATGGCGTCTCAAGGCGAGCGGGTGCCGGGGGTAGATATGGATGTATATGTTTAGAATCCCATGGCTCAGGATGGAACTCCCCATGCCAGGAGCATTGTGTGCAGGAACAGTTTCCCCCCCAAAGATTCGCAGGGCCCGAAATGGGTGCGGCGGCGGCAGAGGCCGCGGTGTAATAACACTCCCCTCCCCCTCTCCACCAAAACCCCCCGATCCTGGCCGCATCGGCTCAGCTGAGTGCACCCCGACATGGCCCGGCTATTCGCACGTGCTGGCAGAAATGAATCGACAAAATGGAATGGAAACGCACGCAAAAATAAAGGAGTGACCAGCAGATGGAAAACAAAACACCAAACAAATGGAAGGTGATGCAAAATGAAACGGAAAATAGATGGAAAGAACGAAAAAATGGATGGAAACGCACTCAGAATGGAAACAAACAAAACGAAATGAAGGAAGAAATAAAAGAAATGCGGGTGAAACGCAGCAATAGGCCAATGCCGCAAGGCGGCATGAAGCAACAACGAAGTGCGTTATGGCGAACGCCCACGTGTGGGAGCGAACGAGCTGGGAGGGGGTGAACGGTTGTCAGGCCCGCGGTGAAGGCGGGGTGAGAAAAAATAATTCGGCGAGACCGTGTTGGGCGAGAAGTGTGGAGGTGACGGAAAAAGTGACGGTAACCGAGAGGGAAAAATTAATTGGGGTGACGGAGACGTGCACGAAGGAAATAAAAATAGTGGAAGTGTGAGAAAAACCTGCAAGACATGACGAAGAGAAGCTGAAAGCTGGACTGAGGTAAAAACGGAGACAGAGGAACTGGGAAAGACTGATAGACACACAAGGGCAAGATGAAGAACAAGTTGGAAGGCCAAGCAAGTCGGAGTGTGCGGAGATGAGAAAAGAATTAGAAAGAAAACTGAGTTAACAGAAACCCAGAAAAGAGACGGAATTAACAAGACGAACTGAAGATGTTAAAAGAGGAAAGGAAGAGACACAGAAGAATCGTAAACGTTTAAGGAGCCCACTGAGGCAGATTGACAATTAGAAAGCGCAAAGCAAAGTTGGAGTGTGCGGAGATGAGAAAATTGGAAAAGAAAGCTCTGAGTTACAAAACGAGCTGAGGAATGTTGAGAGAGGAAAGACGAGACGGAGAAGAAACGTTAGGGAAGCCAACACTGTACAGATCGAACCTGAAGCAAAGGCAGATTGGGGAATGAAGATGCAAGAAAGAGTAATGAATGGAAGAACGAATGAGACCAGAAGAAGGAAATCGATCAATGGAAAGGAAACCAGAGATTGCAGAATGAGGAACAAGAATAGAGTACTGAAAAGAACAAGGAATGAGACAGGAGAAAGAATCTGTCAGTTGAAAGAAAATAACGAGATTGCAGAACGAGGAACAGAAAGACAGTGAATGAAAAACTGAAAAGAGTATGAATTTGAAACTGAACGACAAAGGAAAAAATAAGTTGGAGTAACGAGGAGAAGTTGAAGGAGCAAGGAATGAAGCAGGAAGGAGAAATGAGGAGATGAAGGACAACAAAACGAGAATTGGAGAGGGAAGAGGCGAGAGGAACAGATGGGATAGAAAAAAAAAGACACATGAAGCCGAGGTTGACCAATTGAAAGAAAAGGCAAGGCTGGGGTGCGAAGAAGGTAGAAAAAGAACAGCGAATGGAAAACACAAAAGGGAAATTAACTCACATGAAGAAAACCATGAAACTGCAGAAGGAAAGACAGGAGAAGAACAAGGAAGAGTAATGAGACAGAGCACTGAAACACAAAGGAGATAACCAAAATGAAGCAAACACGCAAAAAAACTGGAGAAGGAAGGACAGGAGAGGGAACAAGGAAAGTAATGAAGAGAAACAGCGAATGAAACACAGGAAGGAAATGAGTCCAATTGAGAAACGATGAGATTGGAAAGTGGGGAAGCATGAAGGAAGAGTGGGAGAGAAAACAAAACTATACGAGTCTGAATGAATGAACTGAAGGAGAAGAATGAAATTGAAGTCCAAGAGATGGAAAAAACTCCAGAAAAGAAACAGAAATAGGGAAAGGAGAGAAAATGTATAGAGACGTGGGAGACAGAAAAAGTATGAGGAGAGACTGCATGATAAAGACGGGGTTAAAGGAACAGAACACACACAATCACAGAGGTATGGAGGATAATGGGGTGGAGCTCGCGGAATGTGTGGGGACCCGGTGTGAGCACTGGAAATGGCCGCCTCCAGGAGGAGGGGAGGAGTATGCCCCCTGAGGCGAATCACGACCAGGTGGGTTCGTCGTGCCAAGCGGAGTGAAAGGGACGAGTGCTGTGGATAGGTGCACGTGTAGTTGGGGGGTATAGAGGCCCCGGAACCCTTGTGGGGACACAACCCTGGTGGTTTGTCGCCGGTGTGTGTGGTGCAAGTGTGAGTGCGCCCCCGTGGTGTGGATGAGACCCCAGGTGTGAGTGTCCGACCCCGTGTGTGAGTGGTGTGGTGGCATGTGTGCCGGAGTGCGTGCTTCCCAGCGTGCCGTGTGTGAAAAGGGGCACCGCAGGTGGATGAGGCACCGTGTGTGGAGGGAGCCAGCGGGTGAGGGTGAAAAGACCACGGGTGGGTGGAGCGGCGTGTTGCCGCCAGAACGGCACGCTGTGCGAAGCACGGTGTGTGAGAATGCGGTATGTGAGGGAGACGGTGTGTTTAGGTCGCGGTGTGTGAGGGAGATGTCGGTGGGCATGCGCGAGCAATGCAGCCGCGTCCCGTATGGAAGTGAGTTGTTGGATAATGGGATCTTGCGCGTGACACGCGGTGTGCGTGGGTGGAACGGAGACGACGGCGACAAGAGAGACACAAGCGGGTAGCGGCGCGTAGCTGTTGTGGGGACGCGTGGCCGGTTCACCCAGCAAGGAGCGCGAGGTCCGTGCTGTGTCAGCGCACGAGACCCCCACGTGCTCGCTTTGCGGCGAGTGAAGCCGGTCCGGAAAACGCCAGCGTGGATTTGCCGATCCCGCGGACGGACAGAGTTAGGCAGGTAGACGGGATTTGGACCGATGGGTTCTCCACGCCGAGCTGTGGTTAAAGCCCAAAACGGGTCAGAGCACAGTGTTCGGTGGGGAGCCCCTCGGAGTGCGAGGTCTGTTTTTGGGGGTGCGCAGGGTGACGTCATGGCTGCACGTGGGGTTGGGAATCCGGCAGGAGGGTGATCCTGCGGATGGAACGTCCAAGAGGGACGATGGTACGGCGTGCAGCTGCATGACGTCACGGCAGGTGCAAAGTGCGCGACTGTAGATTGCCGCCTGGTGCTGCGCGTAATTGGAAAAAAAACTTAAACAAAAGCAAGCCTCGCTTTCGGTGAACAGGAATTCCGGGTAAGGGGTGCAAAGACCCCCTGCCTGGGCCACAGGATGAAACTAGTTCGGGGAAGGGTTAGTGTTAAGTTAGAAGACCGGCTCCATGGGGCAGGGGTAAAGTCCTCAATGGGGCCCGTGGAATGGATTAGGTAAAGGGATTGTAGTGAGCTTTAAAGATGGGAAATGGAATTTTAGGATTTGGACAGTGACAGACTGTGGATTGTAGTGGGGACGATAGCTTTAGCACGTAGTGTAAAAGGAACGGCTATAGTTTAAGGGACTGACGTGGGAGCACGATAGTTAAGGGACGGTAGTTAGATAGGAATGGCAGGATTCAGCGATGTGTGGTAAGAGTTGGTGAGTTGTGTGGAAACGTGTTTGAGTGAGTGAGGCCAGCGGGTCTGTGTGTATGGAGCGAATGTGGAATGCATGGTGGCGATGAGTGATGGGGGAAGAGCGACTCCCGCCCAAGGGACCGCCCGGGGTCAGAGTAAAAGTGAGTTTAGGTGGGTTAGACAAATTGATTAAAAATGGAGGTCGTTTTGCTGTTGGTGGGAGTGTAGCTCGAACCCAATTTGGAGGGTTGAGGAGCCCTGTGAGGGCTGGGAGCGTGGCTGCGAAAGGTGAGTATCGCTGAGTGGGTACCCGGGCACCGGGTGTTCGGCCGTGGTAATGGGGCCAAAGGCCCATGGGGGGCCGGGTTTAGCGTAGTGGGCACGGGTGCGCCCGCTTGGTGCGGGGGCCCGGGGCGCCGTTAGCCGCGTTGGGCAAGTGTCGTGGGCACGGAATGACCTCGGAAGGGGCCGGGGCGCCAGCGCTGCACGTGTGCGTTTCAGGGAGTTGCCAATGGGGGCACTTCCCGGTGTTTAGGGAGCTGGTAAGGCTTCGGAGGACAGCTGTTCGCCCGGGGGTGCCATCGTGGGAGAATTCGGCAGGTGGTGTAGCCTGCCAAGTTGAGCCACGGCGCGCGCAGCCACGAAACTGTGGCAGAGCAAGGGAAAATTGGGGGCGCGGCCAAACTGTAATCGAACCAACAAAGGCGACGGGAATGCGTTTTCTAGAACCAATAGATTTAAGCAGAAACAGCTGTTGAAAAGCACCGGGGTAGTTAACAGTTTTAAAAATGGTAGGTGATAGGAACGTGTACTCCTCGCACCATGCCATCCCTTCGGTTCGTGTGGGCCGCTGGACCCAACTTTGGTAGAATCCTTGAGAACCTGTGGGAGCTCTTGAGGCTGATTGGGCCTCAGACACGATTCACTGCTCTTCCTTAATCCTTCCGAAAGGGAATCTAGGGTTGGGAGAAATAGACAGCGCAGGACGAGATAGTTAGCCGACCACAAAGACAGTAAAGGGGTTAGGGGACGAATTATAGTGGGGAAGTAGGGAATGAAAGTGAAAATAAAAACAAAAAAAAAAAAAAATAAAGTTGGGGCTAAATTGGGTTTTTACAAATTAAGGGGAGTGGTAGGTACAGTGACAGGCAAAGGCAATAGGTGGGGGGGAGACGTAGGGTAGGTCCGAGCCCACCTTCTGTTGCCACCACCAACCGCAACTCCCCTCCAGCCAAACTGCACTGCACGGCAAGAGGCCCGGCCAACTGCTCGGCAAGCTGTTGTTTTGCTGCAAGGCCTGTGCCCGGTCGGTCTCCGACGGCTGTTTTGTTCTTCAAGCCTGTGCCGGCCGTTCGTCTGCGGCTATGTTTGCCTCAATCGGCCTTTCTGCAGGCTAATATGTTTCCTTTAACTTTGCTTTTGCCCAGCCCACTGCCACACATCAGTTTGCCCACCGTGTCAATTTTTGCTTTGCCCCCCTTGTTCATTGGCCATGTGCGCCAGGATCAACAAGCAAACAGTTTGCAAGCTGCAGGAACTGTCCTGTTGGGCAGCAGTCTGGCAACACGGGCCTGCGGAGGTGCGGCCCGTGGCACAGCGGTTTTCTTTGACTCTCTCTTCTTTTTTCCTGCAGAGTCATTGATTCCTAGGGCAGGCCATGGTTTGTTGTCAAATTGTAAGTTAAGGTGTTAAGTGTATTGTAAATTGAGTGCGCCTCGTCCCGAGAGGTGCGCCGCCGCCATGTTATGTCTTAGCGCCGGCAATTTTATTTAAGTCGTCTGGTGTGAGTGAGTTTGGTTTAGTTAGTTACTCAGCCTCAGGTTTATTTATTTTGGGGAGCCGAATACGCATGAATGGCACTCAGGGATCCCGTAGGATAAAACGTAGCTGGGGAGAACTACCTGAAATGGCACACGAATATTTGACGACTCGGGACGAGTCTGTAAAAAGGGGAGGGGAGTAGTGTTTACGGCTGTGGAAATCGCGAACACCAATCCAGGTCCCATAGGTGAGGTATTCTGAAGTACATGTGTAGTTAGCTCAAACCCGTTGTATAGAGGGAATTAATTGTGATCATTCGGCTGCGATCCTTTGAGTTAGGCGTTTTTCTGTTCTAAAACCTTTGTTTTGAAGCCAACCACGCCAACAAACAACAACAACGCCAGCAGCCACAACCTACGCTTCACCACTCGCTACGCAAACCTCACATCACCCGCCGATTCCAACAGCGCCATGGCCATTCGACACCGCAGAAAACCCTCCACCACCTTCTCCTACGGCCAACTCCCGCACCACCTGTGGACACCGAGCGTTCGGGCTATCTGCAGCGTACAACGCGAGCCGCGAGTTGCAGATGGCGGTTTTTCCGAGGAAATTCGATCAGGAAGCTACACGCCCAACATCTGATCATCCAATTAGGAGCGCGGGCGCTTGGCCCCGCTCCAGACAACGCCTAGGGAAATCGGCATATGCAAATTTGAGGATCAGGAAGATTCACGCCACCTTTTTCTCCATCAATCGGCGAGCGTGGCTCAGCCCCTGAGGTCGTTTGGATCCAAGAATTTGCATATGGTGGGGTTCCTGTGAAGCCGATAAAAAAGACGAGCGCAAGGCGAATCGTGCAGATGAGTATTTCGGAGGCGAACGGCTACGGAGGGCGAACGGCTGCGGAAGGGAGATCGGGCTGAGGAGAACGCTGGAGGCTCGGGTCCGGGGCGAGGAAGTCAGCGACGAAGGTCGCGTTGAATCGCGCAATCGGCGGGCTCGAGCAAGCAGCCATACTCCTCACCCAGAGCATCAACATTCCCCCTTTCCCCCCGCGCTGAGAGAGGCGACAGGGGCCCCGTTCCACTTTACAACCAGCAGGTGCCCAACGGAAAACCGCCGTGCTGCGACATTTTGCGGCTCGCCACAGAGCGCCGCGGGTAGGACCCTTCGGTCTCGTGGAACCTGGCCGCTATCCAGGTTCCAAGCGCATTAGGCCCAAACGGGCCCAGTCTGACTCCGTTGCTTTGAGGGGGTCTTTCCTTTGGCTTCGGTGTGAATGCTGTTGTGCGCCGTGTCTTGTAAGGTAGAAAACGTGTATAAGTGTTGCAGTGTTTCGCGATTAGTCGGTCGTAGCTCTGCGTTGCTTGCATTATTGTTTTTGTCTTAAATTGATATATGTGCATTTGCTAATTGTGGCTGTAAAATACGTGGCATATGTTTGTGCTCTATGTGTGTGTGAATTAATTGCTTACTTGTTGAACTGTGCCCGTTTCGCTTCGTTCTTTTTCATTTTAATTGACCTCCATCTTGGCTTCACGTAAAAGGGTTCTAGTGGGCTGGATACGCCATAATTAATCAGGAACCGTCGAGGCTCGAACGAATAACACCGCTCGGTTTCCCGAATAGCAAGGAACGGACCGCTTTAAGCGGTCGTTCCGAAGTCGACCTGGGCGAGGTGCGATCGCCCGGTTTCCATATGCCTACCGCGCATGGGTACTTAGGTAGGTCGAGTTTTGGCGAACAAACCTATCCAACGCGGGTGGCCGATTGGCACGACGTGGTGAGGCCGAAAGGCCCACCCGTGATGGATCCCGGCGTTAGCCGGGAAAGGTCACGACTGAATTGTCCGTCCGGTGGCGAAGGCGGTCGGATTCGAGTCACGTGGCCGATCGCACGCCGACGGCGCGAATTCGCAACCACCATTGCATTATTGTTTTTGTCTAAATTGATATAATGCTGCATTTGCTAATTGTGGCTTGTAAATACGTGCATATGTGTGCTCTATGTGTGTGTGAATTAAATTGCTTACTTGTTGCAACTGTGCCCCCGTTTCGCTTCGTTTTTCTTTAATTGAACCATACTTGGCTTCACGTAAAGGGTTCGGTGGCTGGATACGCCCATAAATAATCAGGAACCGTCGGAGGCCGACGATAACACCGCTCGGTTATCCCCGATAGCAAGGAACGGACCGTTTTAAGCGTCCGTGTCGCGAAGTCGACCGGCGAGGTGCGATCGCTCCGGTTTCCCATCCGCGTGGGGTACTAGGTAGGTCGAGTTTGGCGAACAACGCCTATCCACGCGGTGGCCGATTGGCACGATCGGGTGAGAGCCGAAAGGCCCACCCGTGACTGATCCCGGCGTTAGCCGGGAGGCTCACGACTGGAATGTCCGTCCGGTGGGCGAGGCGGTCGCGATCTCGAGTCACGTGGCCGATCGCAACGCCGACGGCGCGAATTCGAACAATATACATAACAGTTAATCCTTCCCTCTTGTCTCAATGGACAAACGGGGCAAAGTGCGTTGCGTGGATCTCATAAGTCTGATTAATATCTCTAACTTTATTCTTCTCTCTTCTCTCTCCTGAGGTAAATCCAAGCCGCGGCCGCTGTAAACCCGTGGCCAGACGCCCTCCCTAAGAAATGCGGTCCTCACAGAAGGCCAAAAGGGAACAAAACATCCAAACGCCAACGCTGACAGGCGCATTCTTTTCAACCCATTTCTGAAAATCTAATAATTATAATTTTCTTTTCATCCAAGTCTAACATCTAATAAATATATCCAATATTTTACTCTGGTTCATGATGCGTCAGGGCTAGCACACGCGCCACCACCTGCCTTTGATAAATGGACCGCAATCGGAACCGGCCAACAGCCACCACACTCCTCCACAACCTCACGAGACCACACCGAGGCGGCAGCTTCATGTGCCGACCTGTTGCATTGCACCTTACCTGGTTCTGCATTTGCCATGCCTCTCTTTTTCTGCCTTTGCCTTGATCCATTTTCCATACCTCGCCATCGCCTTTATTGCATTACCAATGTCACCACTTTACATGTGGCCAGGACCATCTCTGCGAAAATGTTTTGCAAGACTACCTGCAGGCAGCCGCAATTAACCGGGCCGGGGACTGCATTGGGCAGCCCGGATATCTCCTTGTTGTATAAAGGCCAGTTCAAATGAACTGTGAAACGACGTGTGGCCTGCCGTGTTAGGGTGAGTTGCCTCCAGCAGCCAGGAAAAATAAAAAAGACCAACAAACGAAGGACCATTGAGGGCCCTGAAGTCGCCTGATCATCGGTTGCCTGCTGTTGCACTCATCCACGAATATTGACTTTATTGTGTTCTTTCCTCAAGTCACAGGTCCTGGGCCATGGGTAGTGTAAATATTAGAAATGTGTATAGCTCTGACCCACCTGTTGTTTGTTTAGTTCCGGAAATATAGTTAAGTTGTCCGAATGAGTGTTAGTTTAGTTACGCAACGCACTAGGTTATTTATTTTTAGGACATGTATTGAAAATGTCGCACTCAGGGATCCGTAGGTAAAATGTACGAGAGGAACCTACACCTGCATGCCACACGAATGTTAACGACTCGGGTCGAGTCTAGCAAAAGGGAGGGGGTAGTGTTACGGTTCTCGGAACCGTATGCATACAACATACAGTTGTCCCGAGTCAGTTATTTCATTAATATACGTGTAGTTAGGTCCCTACCTTTTGTCTAGTGGGAAGACGAGGGAGTGTGTTGCGATGGGCTATAGTTAGGATTAATAAATCATTTTTTCCCTTTTATTTTATCCCCTCCATTCCACTTTCCACTCTTCCACTGAGGTGAATTGCCTCGCACCCTCGTCTCGCTTACCACAGCGTACCACCGTCTATCCAGCGACTCGTTTTCAGAGGCAAAATCCCGACGTTGGCATCGGCTTCCACCTTTCCAAACCCAGACACGCGCGGCATGGGCAGGCCAGACCGGCGTCTGGCCGAAACCCTGCCCAGAAAGGCGGATCACATGAAGACCCGGTCCAATCGGGCGGGATGCTCGGATCGGACGATGACGTCAGTTTCGCCTAAGTCCTCCCCGAGCTCCAGGCTGTATAAAGCACGGACCTCCGAGTTGGAAGTCGTCATTGTCGTTGGAATTGTGAAGAAGTTGGGGAGGTTGAAGAGAATTGCGAGTTGTTGTGAAAGTGTTCTGGCTGCTTGGCTCTGCCGACGTCTCGCCTCGACGGCCCGCCTACTGTACTGGCCCTCGCCCACACGACCTCCACCAATCCTCTAATCTGGTCCTGCCTACTACTCATCTCTCGCCTCTTTGAACTCCGCCAACACGCATTACACACGTCGGCGTGACCGAACTGCAAGCTTTGTCGGGTGCCGCACCATGGAGCATCCTTCCCTCGAAACGCTCAGGTTACCAAAAACTGTGACTCAACTCCCTCCCTTCTGCTGCAAAAGTCCCTTTTCTTTCACTGGGTTTTATTGTCTGATGTGTTGGCGGCCTTGTCCGTTAGATAAGCTGTATAAGATTTCATTGTTGTAATTGTTTTGCTTTATTAATCTCTGCGTCAAGTCTGCACTGTGTCTGCTGCTTTGTAAGTTGCTTGTAAATTGCCACACCAACCTTCTCCTCTCTTTCGCCCTGCTAACACACCCAGAGAAACCTTTCTCCTGTGCACACATGCCTTTCCTCGCTTTATTGTAAATAAATAATTGTAGAAATGTTCCCAGCTCGTCTTGTCTTTCCTCCATTGGTCCAGCATGGTTCGGATCTGAGTTTAGCCGGGTCTTTATTCCCGATAATCCGTTCCTTCTAGCCGGTACGTCCTAGGGCAGTGCCGCTCGACTGCATCCGATCCAGAAAGTAGTCGGTAGTTGGTAGAGTGATCCGGTTCGGCAAGGCGTACCAAGGGCGTGGTTCCCCGGTAGTCGAAACCACGTGGTTAATTAGGTAACTTGTTTCTCCACAGGAGGACCTACGCCACGCGGTTGAAGGTATTGGCGTCCACGGTCGGTTAAACGACCCGCCGCGTCACGGAATTACTGTGAGCGACGGCCTACAATTCCGGGGAGTCTGGTGGGAATCGACTTAGTTTCCCCCACCTAGTGGTCGTTCTCTCACCCGACCCTGCCGGCCCGCAACAATATATTTGATAATCCTCGTTTTACACTGAAGGGAAAACTGAAATGGAAGGCATAACTATTGTCAATACTGGATAATACTTCTGCAAGTGGCTTGGGCCGACATGACTTGGCTTAATCCTGAATGAGCCCTTGGGTGGTGGAGGGCCCAAGGCACGTGTTCGGTGGTGGAGACTCCGTGGCAGTGAATTCTTCCAGAAATTTTTCCATAAGTCTCAATTGGCTGCATCTGGATGAGTTTGAGGGTTGTGGAGTAGCGGCTGAAAGCCGAATCCTATCCAGGCTCCTCCTGATGACTCCATCTTTCCTCTTTACTTCTTCAAATTCCCTCTTTGTCTTCCATTTCAATATATTGTCGTGCAGTGGGCCCATTGGTCCATTGGACCAAATTTTCATTTATCTTCAGGCTTCTGTCCCTTAGGCCTAGGTCACATTTGCTCTACGGCGAGGATACGGCGGCCGTACGCCCTCTGAATTGACAGAAACGGTGGCGGCCGCAGAGAAACTGAGGGGCCTCAGGGAGGCTCTACGCCGTTTGGCTATATTTTACAGGCCGTAGGGGCGCCGTGGAATTATATAGCGCGGAGTTATAACTTTTTTTCATTTCTACGTTTGCCGTAGCAATTCGACAAGCCAAGCTATGATGTAGATGTGTTCCACGTCGACGTTACGTAGGGCGTACGGTGGGCTTGCGTTATTCGTGCGGCTCGCCGTAAGCTCTTCTCAATGAAAAATGAATTTTCCCAAACCCCGCAAATAATTACGGCGCGTGCACACTATTTCCAACGGTCGCCGTAACGGTGGCTTGCGTCTGTTGTGACTACCTGCGGGCAACGCAGGGTCGACACACGGTTCCCTACGCCCGCCGTGCACCTACGTACGGCCTCCGTCGCAGTCTGCGTGGACCGTGCGTTCCACCTTGCGCTACCGACTAGAGATCGGAGTACTGTCATAGGTGTTTGCCTATACAGTGGTGCCTCCTAGAATCCCAATTTAATTCATTCCAGGAGGCTTGTTTCGATTCAAAAAATATTTTCCCAATAAGAAATAATGGAGTGAATTTAATCCGTTCGTGACGCCAAAGAAAACCACTTCAAGACATTTAAACTGAAATTCCCATGTTTAAGGTAAAATAAGATGAGTAAATGACCTTACGGATGGCGGTGTATTGTATGTAAACTGGTACAATCACCACATCCAAAATGTCCACTACAGGCTCGGTGCTCCGGCTGGGTTCCGATCGCTCGCGGCACTCTGCGAGAGCGCTGCCCCCAGGGCAGCTCATCAACATGATGCCCGCAGAACCACAATCACTTTTCATCAAACGCATCGGGCTGACAATCATGGATATTCCAAATTACAACTGGTTTTGCTTGTGAAATTCAATCCTTGCCCGACAGTCCGTCACACCCACGTCATCGATTGCTTTTTTTGTTATTAATTAAAACACAAGATGATTAAAAAAACAAACATCACCAAATGAAGGTGAAAAACACGAGGTAAGGCCGAAGTCACATTTGGCTCGGCGGCCGGAGGGTCTACAAAATGTACGGGCACTAGCAATTATAAAGCGCCGCAGTGTTTCCACGGTCACACAATGTAGCAGTCACATATGTTTATATTTTTCGGGTAGCCGCACGGCGTGTTTATAAATTGTGGAGACCGAAACGTGGGGGTGCCGTACGGTCATTGATTTTGATGTCGCATGGTGACCTTAGGGCGTTCCTGCGGCGGCCATAGAATTTTCAAGGCAGACGCAAGGTGCCGCCAAGGCGACACAAAGTGACCGCAGGGGGCCCTAAGCCCGAACGTGCGGCAGACGGACGGTAACGAATGGTTAATTGTTTTTTTTTTTTTTTAACCAGTTCTTTTGTTTCGGCTTGTCGAATTGCTACGGGCGAACGTAGAAATGAAAAAGTTATAACTCCGCGTTATAATTCCACGGCGACCTTACGACCTGTAAAATATAGCCATACGGCGTAGGGCCACCCTGAGGCACCTCAGTTTCTCTGCGGCCGCCGCACGTTTCTGTCAATTCAGAGGGCGTACGGCCGCCGTATCCTAGCCGTAAGCAAATGTGACTGAGGCCTAAAGTATCGATCGACACACGAGAGATGCTTTCACGAGTACTTCCACCGACGAACTGAATGAACAAAGCGCGAAGATGCGGCTCGAACAGGTGGGGGAGACACGTGAACAAACATGAACGCCACGTTGTGTTCGGTTTTTAAAAATGTATTAGGTTTTTAGGGCAAAATTTTCTCTAAAAAATTGTTCGGATTCCAATTTGTCAAACAATGGGGCGTTTGATTCTGGGGCCACCACGGTAATATTATAGTTATAGTATAATTCAGTTATATATACTGGTATATTTTTTATTTCAGTGAAAAAAAGAACTGGTATATATACCACTCGTTACCGTCCGTCTGGCCGCACGTTCGCCTTAGGGCCCCCCTGCGGTCGCCTTGCGGGCACCTTGAGGCTACCTTGCGTCTGCCTTGAAAATTCTATGGCCGCCGCAGCGACGCCTAAGGTCACGTGCGACATCAAATCAAACACCCGTACGGCACCCCACGTTTTCGGCTCCACGATTTCTAAATACGCCGTGCGGCTCCCCGAAAAATAAAAACATATGTGACTGCTACATTGTGTGACCGTGGAAATACTGCGGCCGTATAATTGCTAGTGGCCGCAGATTTTGGAGACCCCACGGCCGCCGTGGCAAATGTGACCTAGGCCTTACTTGCCTACGTACTGCTTGAGCATTAGCTTTCCATTCACCAAACCCAGATGTGTTTGGGCCAAGGGATTCGTTATTATTATTAATAACGTTCGTTATTATTATTGCCAAATGATTACTATTGTACTATTATTATTGAGTCCCCTGGACTCTGTATAGAATTGATTGATGATTTTTGTGTGGACAGTGGCGTGAAAACGGGAAAGCAGGGGGGGGCCGAAAAACACCTCAATGGATAGGTTATGAGCTGTAGTTGTGCACCTTGACACTGGTTTTTTGACAGACATGAAGTATGCGCGAAGGAAGAGA
>CM068954.1:143345903-143361691 GCA_035128595.1 Eptatretus atami
CGAGACGCCAACCATGATGACGCTGTAAACATACCCTTATTTCTGTGTTCCCATAACGGCCTTTAACAACAAGAACGATAGCTTCATGGTCCTAGGGATCATATTTTCAAAAGAACATACCCTTATATTTGTTAATATTATTAGAATTAATTAATATGTGCTTTGTTACAATGTTATTGTTTTTTTTTTTATTCTGTAATTACAATACCTCTTGTGGAAACTGAATTATTAATTCAATTTATAAAAATACCCCCGAGCGGGAGTGCCGGTCATCTCTGCCAGAGGTCGACAGAAGCAAAATCAAATTACAACTCGCAGAACTCATATTTTTGCCTAACTCAAAAAAGTTCAAAAAGTAACTCTGTGCCAGACTGGAATAGGCGCAGTCATAAAGTACGTACGCTCTACTTCCGGGTTTCAAAACCACCCACCCCCTCTGTATGCAGGCTAGTGACCACCCACCCCCATATGCGTCTCATATCACATCACAATACTTGAAGATTTACAACGAACTGTAGATTATCTCAAATGCATCAGTAATTATTAACTACGGTAATACAGTAATATGGAACAATTATTGACGTCCACGGATTCAACATCACGTCGAAAATGTTCCTGTGAACGGGGATATTTTTCCCCCTCACGATGACGACAGGCTCACTTCATCTTCTGAAACGCTTTCATGTAGTCCGACACCACTTTCATAAAGTATGTATGCAGCCGTCGTACCACCCACCCACCCCTGTACGCAGCCCTTTATGAACGGCTTATACGGGGCAAAAATATGCAAAATTTGCGCAGGACCGGAGCATCTTCAGAGATTGCGCCGGCCTCCGATGACCACTTCAAATTAGCACCGGACATGTAAGAATCAGAGCGAAGTTTGAAGGGCTATAAAATCGGAACGAGAGCAAATTTCAAAAAAATGGCTCGTGTTGTTCTAGATAATAGTCCATAGTATCTGAATCACTAATAACATTTGATCTCTCTTGATAAATGACGAGGAGATACGATTTGAAATCACGATTTTCGCAACTTTGACAGCCTCGTGACCTTGACCTCGACCTTGGACGACCTTGAAAGTTATATCGTTGTGCATGTCTCATCGACCTCTATCCATTCCACTATTGGTTATTTGTCTCCACTCGGTTTGATTTGGTGGACGGACGGACGGACGTACGGACGGGCGGACAGACTTCGAGACTGGCTTTATTAGGTCATCTCTACTGAGATGATAGAGATGACCTAATAATGTAAAAATGCAAAATTAACTTAGTTTAGTACTTTTAAGAAATAATTTCTTCTTCGTCTTCTTTCGGCTGCTCCCGTTAGGGTCGCCACAGCGGATCATTCGTTATGATCCGCATAATGATTTGGCACAGGTTTTATGCCGGATGCCCTTCCTGACGCAACCCTGGTCGCCTCTTACGACACAGGGATCTGGTACACCTATTCTAACCGGGGCATACACCGGGCCCAGTACACTGGTACTCACTTCGCTGACCTCGGAAGGATGACAGGCTGAGTCAACCTCCTGGTGTGTATTAATTCAAGCGGCCAACGGGGCTTGAACTCAGGACCTTTTGGATCCCAAGCCGCTACCCTAATCACTACGCCAACACCAGGCTTGCTTTTAAGAAATAATTTAATAAATGTATATGCTGAGAAAGCTAGTAATTTAACATTATTTATGTTATAATAATGTTATAATATGTGTTTATTATGTTGTAATAATGTAAAAATGCAAAATTAACTTAGTTTAGTGCTTTAAAGAAATAATTTAGTAAATGTTGAGAAAACTGTAAAGAGCAGAATACACACATTTCTCTGATTTAGTCGTAAACAATCTTGTAAGAAACTTTATCTATCCGGTGACCATCTTCGTCAGCAGGCAAAACATGACTCTCGCCTATCTCCCCCTCCCCACACACCTTCCCAAGGCTGTAAACAAAACTCCAAACAAACCAAAACCTCTCTAAGTAGCAATTTGAGGTCCACAAAGTTCCATCTGATATCGTGGTAAAAAAAAAAAAAAAATATATATATATATATATATACCGGGCGCAGTGGCGTGCGCCTGTAATCCGGCTACTCGAGGCTTGGGTTGGAGGATCGCTTGATGACGGGGGCTCTGCGCTGGGCCGCGCTATGAGAGGGTGTAGGGCAGCCTGGAATCATGGCGAAACCCAATCCTTATCCCTGTGTCTAAGAGGCGACCAGGGTTGCGTCAGGAAGGGCATTCGGCGTAAAACTATGCCAAATCAGTATGCGGATCATAACGGATTATCTGCTGTGGCGACCCAAAGGAGCAGCCGAAAGAAGAAGAAGATAGATATATATGTATATACTTAATATTCTATGTAGTTTTAAGTCTTCAGCTTGCAACTATGTAGCAAGTTGAGGCCTTCCTTCTGTGCACAGAAGTGTCTTGTATTTTACTGAATAAACAGCTTGTATTTGAATTATAGTTTCCTGTGACTAAAATTCCTCGATACTATGAAGCTGCCCTATGCACCTTAACCTGGTGTGCGTTTCAAACATGGCGATTCTTCCAGGTTCTTTGTCGCTACTTAGCGTAATCAACTCAGGAGATCATCACGATCGTTTTGGTGTATCACACACACATCAGAACGCTCCCATAGATCTCCACAAAAAAACACCACCACACAAACACACGCACACACACACACACACACACACACACACACACACACACACACACACACACCTACCTCATCCATTTATAGTAGAGTCTTAATGGGTCTTCGGGGTCTGCAGAAAAAATATATCGCATGCTTTGTGCAAAAGTACCCAGATGTACACGCGATACAAGCAATCCAGGTATTTGTATTTTGTGCCTGCGCATTCGTGAAAATCTATGTCAATGCTTTCCGATGAATTTAGAGTGTTTCTCTGCAAAATGCTCGTCAAAGTGTGTATTTTGCTTGTATGCACTCTAAATTACCTGATGTACATGACACACCTATTACTTTTGTATGACAGCTCATGCAAAATCTACTATGCTCAGGACAGTCAGTAAAGAATTAAAAATGTAGCATCAACAAAAAGCTTCATACAATTAATAATAACAATAATATTGGATGGCTTTGTGTCGGATGCAAAAAGGATACATTTGAAAGGTCGAGTAGCATTGGCAACATGGTGGGCTGGAGTACCAAGTTGTGTCAAACTGGAATGGAAGCTACCACCAGATAGGTGTGCTGAGGCTGGTTTACTACTTGAAGTAGTTGAAAGTGAGAACATGTTGGTCTTAAGAGATTTCCCAAAAAGGACAAAATCATCAGCAAACCTTGCTGTCTGCGCAATTGTCTCCAGTTGTTGCTCACCGCGTCGAAGCTGCAGATCAACATCAGCAATGGTGCTGATAAACCGGTCGATTACAACAGCTTCCGGCACTCACCTCGCATCCACAGCCTTCAAGTTAACATTGTGTCTAGTGAATAAAGTGAAATCATAATCAGGCACAAAACTCCTCAAAAGGTTTCCTCACCCTTCTTTGAATCAGGCCTTAAGTTTTTCCAGTAAAATTCAGGTGTTCGTTGATCGTGGCCAAAACATATCAAAGGGGAATGTTAATTGTCCAAAACACGAATGGAATCCTAATTTAACCCATGGCTTTTGAATGCACAGGTAGTGGACAAAAACCAGAGAGTTGGTGTCAAAGCCACCCAATGCTCGCCTGTTTATGCATTTATCGTTTTTAAAAAGACTAGTCTAATAATATTTTTTATAAAGCATTGCAGTGAAGTCTGATCCAAATAATTTTAAAGCAATATATGTATTTGTATATTGTAATCAGTAAACTAGTACACATATTAAATGAATGGCAAGCGTCTAGTATAAACAGACGAGCATTGGGTGGCTTTGACACCATCTTAGGTTGAAATTTTTTTTTTTTTTAAAATCATTTGTATATTTCAACTTCACTACACCAATAGTATACCCAAAGGAACCTCCATGCCAAATATCAGCATCCTAGTACACATATTAAATGAATGGCAAGCTTCTAAATAACTTGCACCAAAAACTTTAACGTTGATGTGCTACAAAAAAGTTAAGTTCAAAACAGGTCAAAAAATTTAAAAACATTTGAAATTATTTTTTAATTTCAACTTCACTACATCAATAATATACCCAAAGGAACCTCCATGCCAAATATCAGCATCCTAGTACACATATTAAATGAATGGCAAGCTTCTAAATAACTTGCACCAAAAACTTTAACATTTTCACGCTCACGCTGACGCTGACGCTGACGCCGGGGGTATCGCTATAGCTCTCTGTTCTTCGAACAGGCGATCTAAAAATGGAAACACCTGGGTAAATGAGGGGCACCAAGCAACAGCTTCCACACAGGTGTGGCCCATGTGTTAATTTAGCAAATAACATCCTAGCACGCTTAGGGTCATGTATAAAAATGCTGCACATGTCTGGTTGCCTATAATTATGGCTGGAAGAGGAGACCCTCCCAATCCACAGAGCACGTGTGGTCACCCAATGGTTTGATGAGCATGACAATGATGTTATCCATATGTCATGACCTTCTCAGTCACCAGATCTGAACCCAATCGGGCATTTATGGGATTTTCGAGAATGATGCCCGAGACAGCGTTTTCCACCTCCATCAAACAGGTGTGAATTGATTGACTTTCTTGTGGAAGAATTGTGCCGCATCCCTCCTGCAGAATCCCAGACGCTGGTGGACTCCAAGCCACGGCGCGTACAGGCCGTAACGTGTTGGCCCAACGTCCTATTAAATGACCACATCGGTGATTCCATTTTTTTTGTCCACTATCTGTACCCTGCCTGCATCCTGTAATTCACCTCCATTAGCGATTTAAAGCTGGGAACGTTACAAGAGCTGAAAAATAACAATATATCTCACCAATAGACACGCTGTTTAGATAAACAAAAGGCAAATGGAATCTTTTTTAAAAATCACTCAAATTGTTTACGTCGTTTTTCCCCAAGTCCGTTTTCAGACACCATTAATGAATGGGGGGAAAAAATGACAGATATTTTGATGTGGTAGTTAAAATGAGCTTCACAGGACAAAGACAGATCAAAAAACCTGAAAAATCACAGCACTGACGTCATCAATCGCTTATCTAACATTTCAGTTGCTATAATGCCAGACACAGCCTTCATTTCATGAGGACCTATTTATCAAAACAATTTTCCAACAATCCCGTGTTTGTGCATTTCACTCCTTTGTAAATGTCTTATTCACAACAATCAATTTGCTTCATCAACTAATAAGTAACCCACACTCATGTGAACACGTTTCCACTTCCAATGTATAATATAATCAAGCCATGTGCGTCATTGTTATATGAACACGAGGTCGTTAAACAATAGGGAGCAACGACACCATGTGATGACAAAAAAAAATTACTTTGAATTACCCAAACACGTGATTCAAATTCATGTCTGCTTAAGTTCATGGCTCTCTATCTAATCTGACACCATTTGATGCCTCCAGAAAGTCTACACCCCCTTTCAAATTTTTCACCTTTTGTTGTCTTGTATCCTGGAATTAAACTGCATTAAATCAGACTTTTTCCACCTTTATTTATGCATCGTAACCCCCAACTTCCAAATGAAAAACAAATTCTACAAATATCAGAAAATTAATTAAAAATACAAAACTAGAATATCTTGGTTGGAGAAGTCTCCACCGCCCTGAGTTAAAACTTGGTGGAAGCACCTTTGACAGCAATTACAGCTGTGAGCCTGTTGGGATAGGTCTCTACCAACGTTGCACACCTTGATTGGGAAATATTTGCCCATTCTTCTGTACAAAACTGTTCAAGCTCACTCAAGTTGCATGGGGAGCATTGATGGACAACAATCTTCAAGTCATGCCACAGATTTTCAATTGGATTTAGGTCGGGGCTCTGACTGGCCCAGCCCAGACTCAAGGACATTTATATTTTTGTTCCTTAGCCATTGCAGTGTAGCTTTGGCTGTGTGTTTCGGGTTGTGGTCATGCTGAAAGGTGAACTTCCATCCCGATTTCAGCTTTCTTGCAGAGGGCAGCAGGTTTTCCTCTCGGATTTTCCTGTATTTTACTTGCTCCATCCATTTTCCCTTGTATCCTGACAAGTGCCCCAGTCCCTGCTGATGAGAAACATCCCCATAACATGATGCTGCCACCACCATGCTTCACAGTAGAGATGGGGTTCTTTGGATGATGTGCTATGTTGGAATTGCGTCAAACGTAACTTTTTGCATTTAGGCCAAAAAGTTCCACCTTGGTTTCGTCAGACCACAAAACTTTTTGCCAATGCCTTCAGAATCTACAGAGTGTTTTTTTGAATAACTCAAATGGGGCTCAAGGTGGGCTGTTTTGAGTAATGGCTTCCTTCTTGCCACCCTACCCAACAGGCCAGACTTGTGGAGTGCTTAAGATATTGTATATGCCTGGTGTTGGCTTAATGGTTTGGGTGGTGGACTTGGGATCCGAGGATCCTGAGTTGAAATCCCACTCGGCTGTTGAATTAATACCAGGTGGGGATGACTCTGCCTGTCATCCTTCCGAGGTCGGCAAAATGAGTGCCAGCTTTCTGGTATCCTGTGTCGAAGTGGCAACCTGTCCAGGATTGTGCTCAATAACCAAGAAGACGGCTTAGGCAGCACCAATGCTCTGCACATTGGATGGATGGGATATTGTTGTCACATGCACACAGTGACCAGTCTTTGCCATAAAGGCATGAAGCTCTTTTAAAGTTGCCATTGGCCTCTTGGTCGCCTCTCTGATCAGTCTCCTCCTTGCTTGGTCATCTAGTTTGGAGGGACGGCTTGATTTAGGCAGGGTCTTGGTGGTACTATGAGCCTTCCACTTCTTAATGATTGTCTTGACGATGCTCCAAGGGATATTTAAGGCCTTTGAAATATTTTTATACCCACACCCTGACTTGTGCCTTTCCACAACTTTATCCCGGAGGTCTTTTAAAAACTCCTTGGTGCTCATGGTTCAATCAACCCCGCCCCCCCACCCCAAGTCATCCACACAGCTGAAACGCCCCCCCCCCTCACTCAGCAACACAGTCGTGCTGCCCCCACAACTCACCCGGATAGCTCCCCCCCCCAACTCAGCTGCGCTGCCCCCCCCGACTCAGTCAGTCGTGCTGCCCCTCCCAGCAAAGCTGTGCTGCCCCCACTCAGCCACACTTTTCCCCCTCCCCTTAACTCGGCCATAATTATTTACTTATTTTTTTGTATATGTGCTGTCGGTGCAGGAGGAGGGTTGATGGACCAAGCGTTTAGCTGACAGACAGTTTTGGAAAATAATTTTGCGAATAAGACAACATAAATGTCAAGGCTTGGGGAAGAGTGAGAACAAGAACGGATCAGTATGCACACAACAAAATAAACAAGAAAGAGAAGGGGAACACCCAATCGCAGTGTTGAGTGACAAAATAGAGGGTGGATTGCACAAATGAGGCTTGTGGGGAGGAATGAGAGATAGGGGAGAATGCATGGGATGGACGAGATGGATACAGAATCAAACTCTCAGGAGGGAGAAACTGGAAATTTGTGTAGGAGGTGGGCTTGGTGGGGTTAATGGGGTTTTTGATCATGGTTTTAAAAATCAATATAAAAGATCATGGTTTTGATAGGGGACGATCTGAGATGGTGTTGAACAGCTGTCTTGAAGACATGGAGGGAAGAATGAGATTGAGAGAATGTGGAAGTTGGTTGGTTCCACAGGTGGGGGGGGGGAGAGGAACAAATGGTTGGAGGAGAGCAGTGGTTCTGGATTTTGGGAGTTTCACAATGAAGGGGTTGATGGTGGATCATGGCATCCTGCAGAAACATGGGGGGTGGGGGTGGGGGAGTAGTAGATTAATGGGGTTTCTGAGGCACCCATGCAAATGAATGGGAAAACTATGAATTGATCCCGAAAACCCCTAAACGGGAGGCTAATTCCTCCCATACAAATGTATAGGGAGAACTCTCTGACTCGAGACCCATCAGGACAAAAAGAAGAAGTATGATTTTCTGCCATACAAGCTCATGTTAAATTGAGACTGTCTCAGGGTCCAAAAAAACCTCATACAAATTAATAGGGGAAGTTTTCTTGATCAAGGCTTATTTGGTCAAAGAGGAGAATGATGTCTCTCCCCCTCAGACTATTTACTCCACTCAAAGAGTGAGCCAACGAATATTAATCATGTTCTATTTGAGGTAATAAATTAATTTTCCTATTACATTCATCACCATCGAGTATGTTCACAAATATTATTTTAGAACTTAGTTCTTGGTCTAAGTAATCTTTGTTGAGCAGAAATAAAATGATAAACTTCTTCTCCAATGCTCTTGTTGACTACCTCCTGAGCCTCAGATTATTTTTTGCATAAGGCCCGCTACTTTTCATGAGTATTTTCATAAGCCACGCCACTTTTCATAAGTCCCGCCACTTTTCATAAGCCCACCCACTTTCCTAGCCCCACCCACTTTTACTAAGCCCCGCCTACTCTTACAACATTTACAGTTCATCTCTGACTCACAAAAAAATCACTAGAAAATTCTAGAATGTTATGGTTTTGAAAAATTCCCAACGAAGGCTTGCCTGGCTTGCCCAGGGAATTTTCAAAGAATCCTCCATTTTGGAAAAAAAATTCTCCATTCTAACAACATTACAACATCTGACTCACAGGCTTGCCTGGCTTGTGGTTGCCCAGGGAAACATGCCCACCAGTCTTTCTGTATATAAGCTTCAACCACAGACTCCATTTTAAACATTTTTTTACTGACAATGGAGTGCTGTGCTGAGCTTGGAGTTCCTTGGAGTTGTACTACTTGTATGGAACTAAACCTTCAAGTTGATGAACTGGATTCAAACCTCTTATCTGTTGAGGTAAGATTTTATTTTCCTATTTACAGAGTTGATTTAAGCATAGACTCATTTAATAATTAAATCACTTATATTAATACATTATTATTTTCTCTCACAGGAAATGTATCTGAAATACAAAATGAAAATACTGCTTTTGCCACAACTTGGGGCGAAATTGTCGGTTTGGTTGAAGACCTTATGAGCGACCAAGACCCACAGAACGAGTTCGTCCTTGATGACCCAAACAAAGAGTTATACCTTGAGGAGACCAGCAAAATCCTGAAAAGAGTTTTAAGCAATAGTACTCATTGTGAGTTATCAAGGACAATACCCCACTGAACAAGTTATACCTTGATGAGGCCAGAATACAAGTTTTACCTTGGAGACTCACAAATTTTGAAAAAATCAGTAAATGAGTTCTGCCTTGATGGTTTAAATAACTACCTTGGAGGACTCAGGAAAAGGGTTCTGCAAGATGTTCCAAATATGGAGCCTAACCTTGGAGACTCACAAAATTTGAAAAAATCAGTAAATGAGTTATCCTTGGTGGTTTTAAATGTGAAACCTACCTCGGAGACCTCAAAAAATTTTGAAAAAATCAGGAAATGAGTTCTGCCTTGATGGTTTAATTAACTACCTTGGAGACTCAGGAAAGGGTCTGCCAAGATTGTTCCAAATATGGGGCCTACCTTGGAGACTCACAAATTTTGAAAAATTAGTAAATGAGTTATCCTTGGTGGTTTTAAATGTGAAACCTACCTCGGAGACCTCACAAATTTGAAAAAAAATCAGAAATGAGTTCTGCCTTGATGGTTTAATAACTACCTTGGAGGACTCAGGAAAAGGTTCTGCCAAGATGGTCTAAAATATGGGCCTACCTTGGATACTCACAAAAATTTTGAAAAAAAATCAGGAAATGAGTTATCCCTTAGAGACTTGGAAGTTTGCCTTTATTTTAGAGACTTGAAACTGTGGGTTCTGGCTTGATAATGCACAATGTGATACATATCTTGGAAACGCAACAGGAATGTGCGTTATACCTTGGCAGACTTGGAAAGTTGGGTTTATTTTGGAGACTTGAAATGTGGTTTCTACCACTCTTTGGGATCTAAACCTATCGATGTAGTCTTGTTGGATGGTGCTTGATGAGAACAATCATGAAAGAAAAAGTTCTGGGAAGAAAGTGCAGGAAAAGTTCTTACTCCCCCTTTCTACATTCATCAAACCTGAAAGCTTAAAAGACAGAATTTGAGAGAGAAAAGAAACATAAAAAATATATATTGTTAGTTCTGGAAGAAAGTGCAGGAAGGTTCTTACTCTACTTTCTACTTCATCAAAACCTGAAAGCTTTAAAAGACAGAATGTAAGAAGAGAAAAAAGAAAAGAAAAGAACATGTGTTGGGTGAGGGTTGGGGTTGAGATTTGAATGTGAGGGTGGGGGTTGGTGACGGAGGTTGGAGTTGAGATTTGAACTGAGGTGGTCGGGTGAGTTTGATTGATGGTATGGCGGGGGTGAAATTTTAAATGTGAGGGTTGGGGGGGTTTGATTTGAATGTGAGGGGGGGGAGTACACACACACACACACCACACACCAACACACACACACACACACACCACACACACACACACACACACACACACACACACACACAACACACCAACAAACAAAAGTTAAGCCTTGACTATTCAGTTGAGGATTCGTGTTTTGAGTTCACAGATCTAAGAACGTCCCCCCTTGAGACACATTATTATGGCAGATGCCACCTTTATACACCTCGGACTTGGCCTTGAGTGTCCACAAGGTGTATAGTAGAGGGGAGTGAAGCGCCAACCCATTTGCTCCATGGGCATTATTTGCTTTGTTTTGTCTTTGTAATTCCTGTGAATAAAATGAACCTAAAATCTCTCCCTTCTAAATCATATATCTTATAAGTCCAAGGAATGTATCTATTACATCAACAATTTTAAATAGTTCATTCGTCCTCGCTTTGTAATAACCTTTTTCAAAATGAGATTTCCACCTATATTTTCTTACGATATCACCAACTTTGAACTTGGGCTTTTTGACAATTAATCTCTTTTCATATTTTAATTTTGTAAATGTATCTGATGTTTCATATTCGTTGACGTGTGAATCGTGTCATTATACATTATCCACAATATCCTGAATAAAAGATGACCATTGTTGAGAACCGAGTTGTGTGATTTATTATATCGTCTCTCTTTCTAAGGTTCGATTAAAACCGTTCAATAACGGCTTTTCCATTAAGGTACTGTATGTATAATGTAATACTGTTATTTTTAGAAAATTTCATTAAATGTCTTGTTATAAAACTTCTCTACCCTCATCAGTCACCACAATTTTTAGGTTTTCTCTTATTTTATTTAAATATTCTGTGAAGAGCTAACATAAGAGTATTACCTGTTTTGTTTTTTAAAGGGACAACCCACTCATATCTACTCCTCAAATCATAACGCGTTAAAGCATACTTGTACCCCTTATCATTATTGAGTTCAATCAAATCAGCGGACCAGATATAATCAACTTCCTTGGAATAAACCTTCCTTCTACGAAACTTTGTGAATATTAGGTTTATGTAATTCATCAGCTAATTGCTCTTCAATCTTAATGACATCATTAGAGGTCTATAAGTTTTTGAATTTCCAAGTCCAAGTTTAATTTAGCATGATAATCTTCTTCACGATGAACTAATCAACTTTTCTCTCAAGATGATTTTGATATCAGAGACAAATATTATACATTGAGCATCAGCCCACGTGTCCTCAAAGCCTGCTCTTTCTGCCTTGCTCAACCCTCTCTCTGTTCTATTCAACCCTCTCATTTGCTCAAGGTCATCTGCGCATCTGCTTGGAAAATCTGCTAACAGTCACTGCCCTGCATTTAAAAAATGGTGCAAAAAAACAGATCCCTGTAACTACAGACCAAATCAGCCTTCTCCCAATCATCAGCAAGGTTATGGAATCCATCATCGCTTCGAGACATGAAATCCTTCCTTCTCTCAATGGCTTGATTTCCGATCAATCAATTTGGTTTCAGACCACACTCTACCCTGGATATGCTGCTTCTGCTCTCCCATCAAATGGATGGAGGTCCTCAATGCCAGACATGAAATGCCGAGCCGTATCCCTGAACATATCACGTGCTTTTGACACAGTCATGGCACCCTGCACTACTCACCAAACTCTCTTCCCATGGTATCCAAGGCCATCTCCACTCATGGCTCGCAAGACTTCCTCTCCTGTCGCAGTCAACGTGTGGCCCTAAATGGAGTTCTTTCATCCCCTCTTCCTGTTGCAGGCTTGGAGTTCCTCAAGGGTAGCGTTCTGGGCCCTGTTCTCTTTCTTTCTGGTTTTCATCAATGATCTCTCCGACTCTCTGGAAAATCCTCTATATCCTTTGCCGATGACGTCCACCCTCTGCCGTACCATCTGTCATCCCTCAGACCGGCAAGCAGCAGCTTCTTCGCTCACATGCAGATCTGGATAAAATCACAAAACTGGTCCAACACATGGAACATGTCTTTCAATCCAGACAAATCTCACACTCTCACTATGTCTCTTCGAAAAGGACCGCTATTTAGAAAACCTCCCCATCCACTTTCTCAACAATCCTCTGGAAGAAGTCTTTTCTTTCAAGCCTTCTGGGTCCTCACTATCTGCCATGACCTTTCCTGGGAAAGTCACATTTCCAACCTCGCCTCAAACAGTCGCCGACTGGGAATCCTCCGTCGTGCAAAGTCCTTCCTCGGCCCTCTTGAGCTCCTGACCACTTACAAAGCTTTTGTCCGTAGCCTGATGGAGTACTGCTCTCCCCTCTGGGCTGGTGCTCCTGCCTCCCACCTTTCTCGGCTTCACGCTGTCGAAACCAGGGCATTTAGGATCATCGGCATCTCCCGCAATGAAGCTGAGTCTTTGGGCCTCTCACTCAATCACCGCACGTTGGTAGGTGGTCTTTCTGTCTTCTACCGTCTCCTCTCCAGCCTTGCCCCTCTGCTCTCTCTCCATTTGTCCACCACCACATTTGCACAGGGCGCTCAAGGTCCGCCAACAACCCCCTTCTGGTAAAACTACCAAATCACGAAACACTGCTCACCTTCACTCCTTCATTCCTCTTTTTTCCCGCCTTTGGAATAAACTCCCTCACTCTATTCTTTCCCATTCTTCCTCCAGGGCTTTCAAACAGCTGTTCACCACCACCTCTTATTCCCCCATCCAAATCCTCGCATCTTTCTACCCCCGATAATCCACCCCAAGCCCACTTCCTTCAATTCCCCTGCTTTCCTTCCTGAAAGTCCCTGTGAATGGCTCCATCTTTTCTCTTCCCCATTGTTCCCCGCTCCCATCCCCATCCCTCTCCCTTCCACAGATCACCTAATGTGTCTGTTCCCCACTGTTTTGTCCCTTCCACTCCCCCCTCTGTTCTCGTGCCCCCTTGCTGTGCCGTTGTGTGTTAGCTCTCATACGAGCCTCGACATGGTATACAAAAAAAAATAAAAATAAAAATAAATAAATAAATTTCTCTATCAGCTTCATGTTTTTCTTCCAAAGTTGTGGTATTCCCATAATCAATATCGTGCCTCATGCACACTTCATCAACACTATTGATGGGTTTACTCCATGGTTTAGGATTGTCTGCCTCATCTAATCTTATCCAAGTTGTGCCTGGACCACAGAAAGAATACCCTGGTAGATGTAATTCCCCTGGTATTCCAGTAGTTGTAAATTTACTTCCTGATAAAAAACTTTTGTATATCCCTCCACGTTTGTGTTTTGGAGATAAAGTGACACTTTTTTTTGAAATCACCACCGAACATGTACCTTTTTGTATAACCCTGTTATTTTTACTTTTAAAATACGAGATATTTTTTAGTAATTAGTTTTCTTTTTACATTTGAGACAATAACCTCATTATTTATGAGCAAAAATTCCTACAGAGGTGCAAAAACCTTTTTAGTTTCAACATGCACATTTGAATCTTGATTTTAAAACATAAAGAATCCTTAGAAATGCCTTCACTCTCTCCTCCATTTATTTAAGAAAAAAATGAAAAAATTTAATCAAAGTTAATCACGATCACATCATCAATAATATAATATTTATCTCCACTTTCTCGTTTAATATCTTCTCCCTGAAAACGATGTCAATAGCCTTGTCGAAAATATTTGCTAATAGACTTGTCATTGCGTTGTTTTCTTTCCTCGGTGAGTTGAGATTTATTATTTTCTGTATATCCCCAATCTTTTTTTAATCTCACCAGTTTCCATATTTATTCATTCTCGCTCTTTCCTCCCTCTCCTCCTTCCTTTCTTCTCCCTTTCCTCCCTCTCTCTCTTCTCCCTCTCCTCCTTCTCTCTTCTCCCTTTCCTCCCTCTCCTCCTTTTCCTCCTCTTCTCTCTCTTCAACTCCTTCCTATCCTTGAATCGCTTCACCCCATATAATATTATTACATATATTCATCGGGATTTCTTGTTAATTCCCTGTATCCAAAATTATTTTTTTTTACAACAGGAACACGCATATAAAATGTCTTTTCATTTCTAAAAGACCTTATGTTTTTCTTAACCTTTATAATTTTTTCATTATTTTACATTTTAATTAAATCCAAAGTTGTTGCTTATCAACATCAGCATAATGCCAATCATTTATTGAAAATACCTCATTCTTAATGTTGTAGAACGATATTATTAAAATACCAAAATCCCTTTTCTTGAAGGTTGCTTTGGACGAGCAGAAATGAAATTTCTTGAAAGCCTTCTTGCTCGTCATTTATGTATTAGAAATATTGAACAGAATAATATTATGACACTGAACACACTTCCCGATCTTCCATAGTTAAATCATTTTGTATTTTCCTTACTTATTATATATAATGCCTGTTTTTTCTGTTATACATGATAATAAACTAGGGCAAAAACCATTATTATATTACCCGTTATTTAAATCTTTTTATTTGTTTGTTTTCTAATCCGTGCTCCAAAAACTCATCTCTCTATACCAAGTTGGATAATATTCTTCCTTACGAGACTGCATTTAATTGTTCCAGGTCTTCTAGGTCAATTTAAAATGACAATTTATATCCTAAATCATTCATTATCATACCCCCATTGTTCTATTCTCTTACTAAACGATATCGCCTTCTTTATAAAAATTTATTTTAATAGAACTTGGTGAATTTCTGTATGTACCTGGAAGATAAAATCAACACTTCTGTATCTTTGGAATTACACGGCCATTTTATTTAATGGATATATATTGTGATAAATTCACTTAATCTCACCAAGTCCCATTTCGCGTCCAGTCGGCTGGCATAATTTTTAATTTTAAGCTATTTCATATTAACATTTTTTGGTTATACTATATTTCTGTCCGTTCAGCCTGTGCCCTTTGTGGAATATGTTGCTAATCAATATCCAGTTCTTGGATACACCAAAGATAAACCATCTTTACCAACATTAAGTCATTTATATTAGATTAAAAATAATGCTCCATAAAAAAAATTTCTTCTTTTATGTGAGTTTGAAATAACACATATAAGACCTACATTGACCACAAACACTTGGAATTTAAATTCTTGGATCTTGACCAAATGTTGAATTTAAACACCATTCTGTAGAACTTTATGATTCAACAGGTTGGTGGAAGACCAAAAACTATCAAAATAAATAATTTGTCTGTTGACGCTATTAAAATACAACCCATGAAACCGCTTCCATTATTATCTTCTACAGTTTATAAATAATATTCTTTGTATGTTAAGGCAACATTGTTAATTCATCTCTGCATACAAATAACCACATATGAATTTATTAATTTCTTACAATATTTGACAAAGTGTGTAAATTTGATGTTTGTATTCTTTCCAAATTCTTAAACCACTCCATCAATGCTCAATTTAATCTCTCCA
>CM068954.1:143362691-143383382 GCA_035128595.1 Eptatretus atami
GTGAGGTGGGTTGGGGGCTTCTCAGACCTGCTTCCCCGGACCTATGACCGTGAAGCCTACCGAGCCGCAAATCTCCACAGCCGACAGGTTTGCAAAGCAACCACAGACATCGTCTGAGACAATTTAATTTAGGTCGGTCCTCGTTTTGCCCAATCCCGCATTAACTTCCGGCAATTAATCACCCCAGATAAGGACTGTTTACCAGCACTCCACCTATAATACCAGCACTCCACATTACCAAGTCGGAATGGCTGGTGATACTGTTAGTGGACGGTTGGCTTATAACTAACCATTTACAAAACTCGGGGCAGAATCCCATCCACATCACCACAAACTTTGTCGGCAACCAATGGAGAAAAGACGACGGGAGGTTTTGGAAACATGATAAAAGATTTTTGCAAAGGACATGTGTTTACAGGCAAAAGCGATATTTACAAAACAAAAACAGTGTCACAAAGATAGATCTTCTGCCTAACACGCAAAGCCCTTTAGTCATCTTATCTCGAATTCAACACATACAGGTGCCTCAATCATATCTGGGGAAGGAGAGAAGAAAAGTCGTTGATGGACAGAGCAAGCAAAGTACTTGGGGATATGGTATTCAACCACAGTCTCTGTTGCGGTCGGTGACCAGTGGTTGGCTCACGTTATTAAGTAGAACAGGTGGTTCTAAGCGGTGTGAGGAAAATTGCAGAAGGGGAGGTGCGGGTGTTATGCGGGTATTGCGTGTCATGTAATTTTTTGAAAAGAACTGGCGTGGAACTTCAGTTGTACTCTTTACAACAGGACGAGGTTATTGAGGTGTGTGTTGCTCTGGAAGGTGCGGAATGTAGGATGCATGTGTAAGACGTGTAGGAGAGAAGTCAGTTCTGGGTGAGAATCACTGTTGACCATTTTTAATGCTCGAGAGTTTGTGCGTTTGTCCTACAAGGCAATTGGAGGAACTGTCCCATGGGGAGTGGGCAACTTTGCCTGGCATGCTTGGCCTCCTTCCATGCTCCGTTCCACTTCGTCCTCTGCATTTGGTGGCCCACCTTCGGTCTCTCCCCTAATCACCAACCAAACTCCCGAACTGAACTTTTCCACTGCTCTCCAGAATGCAACTGACACTCGGAACTCTCCAAGGAACTGATAACAAACTTCGAAAAAGAAGTTTAAAAATTTTTTTTAAAGAGCTCTCGGGAATTTCTACTCCTCCCTGACTAATAATACTTTTTGTATTTTATTTTTCTGTAAATATGGAGAAGGAGGGATCAAAGCTTGCTGTCAATTAAATATGCTTAGATTATCGAATCGCTAAAATTTTCAGATTTCACTTCAGATTTCGACACCTATTTACTCATGAGCTACGATCCTCAAATCTGGAACAACAGTTTTAATATATATACTTGTTGGTCCATGAGAGTACATTTGTGCGTTCCAAGGCAAGGCATTTTTAGAGCCAAAACAAATGGGTGGCTTTAAAGACCCCTGTGAGGGGAAAGTGGGCTGACAAGGGTAAGCCTGTTTTGGTTTTTTCATGATGGAGCACCCCATTAATTTATCTCAAAAGGGGGTGCTTAAAATTTACCCAAATGCCCAGTTTTCATTCAAGTTTCCTTGGCCATGCATGCAAAGATTTTAGGCCACGAGTTTTCATGGTTATCGAAGTTTATACAGGACGCACGCACACACACTCTGACATTTATTATTTTATAGATTATCTTGATCAAGCTCTCCTGTGCCGAAGTTTGAGGCAAGTTTCAGTGTGATGATTTGTACCGCGTGCAAAACAGACAGGAATTGATTATACTGTGATTGTAATGGGCACGACGTTTTTTTTCACCATTTGCGTTGAAAGGTGAGAGAGAATTGGTGTTGTTATATCAGGTTTTTTTTTAATTTTTAATTTTTTTATTGGGACTATTGTGTTTCTGATAAAGCGAGGTCCTTACATGTCGATAATTCAGACCAAATCGTATGAAAATGTGTAATCTTTCAGTTTCACGATAACACACACCACTATTTTCATTATCAAATGGTGCTGAATATCGACAGTTTTGAAATGCCACATCCGTTGACGATATTTTTTCAAACATTCTTATCTGGCGAAATATGAGATTATGCCCAGCCCTCGGTCTTCAGCCTGGCCGAGTCATGCCGTTCAAAGCTTTTTAAAAATGGTACGTGCTGTTCTTGCTTGAGCTCAGCATTCAAGAGGATAGACCTGGACAAGCAACAAGATGGCAATCATTTGTGCAGGCTTGATAGGCCCACAAGGCCTTCCTTGTAAGGGATATAGTACTGTATATATATATATATATATATATAACAGTATATATATTATATATGCCTTTTTTTTCTTTTTTTCCCCTTTTTTTATGTGCTACTCTGCAGGCATTGGTGCTGCTGAAGCCTTTATTGCAAGGTTAATACTGGGTGGTTTGCCATTGCCTTCGCAGTCTTTTGTCTGTGCTCTCGCCTTTTAAATAGAGTGTCAAGCAAGGAAGCAGCACGTACCATTTTGAAGTCTTTGTATGACGGTGGCCGAGTTTGAACCACCAATCACCCAAATTCAGAGTGCACGCTCTTCCATTACCACCACGTATATACAGTATATTTTGTTTGTAGCCCACTTGGGTTCGTTTAGTTGCCCTGTACAAATCCGGGCGGGTCTTTCAACACGTCGTAACGTGAGGAAGAGACTAAAGCTCGGTGTCGCTTGGCTGTATTTTTATTGATCTCTCTGTTACTGCTCCCCACTTGGTCTCTACTGATCGTTGTTGAGGCGTGAATGTGTCCTTGTATTCGCCAGCGCTCTCCACAACCCCTTGCAAAGATGGTCTTTTGTATGCGTGTCCAATCTTGTAAACCTTTTTCGAGCTCCATTGGTAAACACATGTGGAACGGGCCATTAATGAGGTGATATGCGCATTAATGAGGGTGATATGCGTTTAAATTACAATGAGGATTTAAAAGATCTTAAAATATGAATTGGAAATGGGAGAAAGAGACAGACACGAGACTAAAGATGACAGGGGGAATCTAAGTATCCTGGATCTATTCTCCTGGATTCTCTCCATTCCTGGATTCTCCTGGATGCTAATTGGGATTTTACATACACTTATGCTGAGTACTCATTGGGCAAATAACTATTGCATAATTAACCCCCAAGTAATTTTCGGGGGAACATATACCTATCAAAGGGCCAATCAAATTTCTTCATTGTAATTGGAGGGGAAACAAAACAAATCGGCTCTTTTAATCCCTTAGCCCACAGTTGGGGATAATTTGATTACTGGCATATTGATGGGGTGTTTCCTCCAATTATGGGTGAGATGTGATTTGGGCCTTTGATGTTATATGTTAACTGCTTTTTGCTATCGGCATGTTGTACATGTTTGTAGCGTCGTGGTGCACGTTTGTTTCTTCACTGTCACTAAACAACTCAGCCAAAAAGTGATGAACCGTTCGGCAGCGATGGCGGCATGAGCTTGGGATTCTCATGCATTCTTCTTCAAATGTCCGCAGGCTGTGGAGAACACAGTATAAGGTTTAAAACAGGAAAGGGCTTTCCTTGTTGTGGCATTTTCTTTGGTTGCTTTATGCAGCTTTCTTTGATAGAAGGACCATGGGGTAACTATATGATTAATCCTCCAAAGTGGGGCAAATTAATGAGGTGAGAGCTGATTGGTTGTTCCCTTCAATATGAGTGAGAGGCTTGATAAATGTAATCCATTGTGTGTAAAATGTTTGCAGTTTACCAATTTCCTTGTTCAACTGTTAGTATTTACAAGCTTCTCCATGATCCTTGATTGCTGGAGAAATGTAATTTTACCACATTTTCAATCAGCAAAATTAGAAATTTCAACTATATATTTTTTTTGCTTACAGACTGGGTTATGAATTTTTGTTTTAACTCTCCAGGGTTCAAGTTCCCAAGCTTCTAGCTGTGTCATGTGGACCCTTGAACATCGCTTTGAGGCTCTCCTTACAGCTGGGGGAATTGAAACTGCATTACCAGCGGCTGTAGAAGCAGAGGTAAACACAGCCCACAAGGTGTCGTATGTTTTTTACACAACACTTTGAAGCATGGGATACTTCAGTTGCAGTTTCTGTGGACTTCCATAACCTTGAACAACCTACTGTGTCAACAAACACGCATGTTATAGTCTAATACTCCATTGTAAACTTCCAGCAACTTATCTTGTCATTTTTAAAGAATGCCTTAATAATAATAAAATAAATAATTAATTGTATCTGATTTGCTCTGCATCCATGTATTCGATGTTAGTCTGAGCAGAAGTGGAAACAGCTGGCCGAGCTTGGCGATGCACGTTGCCAGTTGATTTTGGCACAGGAGTGCTTACAACGAGCTTCAAGGGACTACGTGCTTTGTTACTTTTTGGCGACTGCCTCAGGAACGCAGATACTGTGCAATGCTGTGAGGTGCAGAGCGGTGCTGCAACAATGTGGGCCTTCCTTGCCCATTTCCTGCAAGGAAAGTAGGTGGTGGTTTTTTTTTTTTTGGGGGGGGGGGTGCGGGTTGTCAGCGAGGACAAATTTTTGGCCAGTTATTATCGTATTGAATCAAATGTCATGTCTCATAAAATGACAAATCGAGTCTTTTTTCTGAGGAAGATTTTTAATTTTTGAAATTCAATGCCGGCTAATTATGAAGATGAAAGGATGATTTACACCGCAGACTTTCTGTGCGCTTTTGTCACTGGAACCAATATTTTGGTCACAGATGAAGTAGTATCTTTACTCCTGAAGGCTAGTGTCATCTGCATTGGCAGTCAGGTAGAACAATGGATGGGAATCAACATCACCTTGATTGAGGTATCGATGCTAATCTTGCTTCCCATACAGTTAAACATTACTTCAAAATCAACGCTCTGTCAGTGTCATTCACTTTCGTAATATCCACTCCCTCAAGGATTGAGGAGGATTATTTTTTTGAGTTTTTTTTTGGTTTTTTTAAGTCTAGCCTTTTTTTTTTTTCATTGAAAAGGAGGAAGACATTAGAATGGATCAGGATTAACAGAACAAAGGAACAGCAGAGAGAGAGAGAGGAGAGGAAGAGAAGACACACAAACAGCAGATTGAGGGACAAAATAGAGCTATATTTAAACAATTAAGATGAGAGGGGTAGCGGGAAAATGCATGGGGTGGAACATGGATACAGAAGCAGCTCTTACGAAGGAAACTGGAAATTTGGAGGAGTTGTTTCAGAATTGGAGTAATTTCCCCACCCTCAGTTACCACCTCTTTCCCAAGCCGTTTTTTTATTATTAGCTAGAAACATTCTGCTGGAAGGGGGGGGGGGCGGGAGGCAGAAGGGATGCGGGGGGAGTTGTTTTTGCAATATACTTTGTGTCGTGGCACAAGTAATCCTACCCCCCCCCACCCCCCCCCCCTTCTCCAGCAGGGGTCAGATTACACCGCATGCCATGTGTACACTTTTTTTAAACAATAAAACCTATTTTTAAACGACATGGGAGATATTTTTTAAAGCTTGAAATATTTATTTATTTAAACGAGCCACATTGTACAGGTAAAAATTGTAAGTCGCCTCCCGCCTCGCAGAGGGGGAGGAGTTGAGGATTATTATTCTGTGCCCTGATCTGACCTTGGGTACCGGCCAATCACATCGAAATGAATAAATGTCATTGTGGTGTGTAAGTGTGTCTCCTCCATACTCCAAAACTATTGAAATCGAAGCAGCCTGGAAACTTTTGCATCACACTGAAGAAACCCCAAGGAAGTTGCAATGACTTGAAAATTGGGTTGTTGGGTTAATAAACAACCCCTTTTGAAGTAATTAAACAGCCTTTATTTAATTATATCCTTTATCAGGTGCCATTCTTGGACACCCTTGGGGGTACCAAAAACTTTGCCGCACTTCAATGGGGCTCCTTATTTCGCCATTTTGGTTCGCCATATTTTCAAGCATGCCTCGATTTTGGAAAACACGATCTACGATCACGGGACTAATTAAAGTATATAATTGAAATATTATGTCGGATCTTGAGAATCGGATTCTTGGTGAAAAAAAGAGATCGAAATCTGGAGTGAAATCGAAATATTATCCAAGTTAGCGATTTATTATAAACTTCATGTATTTATTTGAAGCAAAGCATTCAACTTAACTTTTTTCTCCTGTTCGATGATTATATTGAGTGAGAAAAAGATTATGGAATGTGCTAGAAAATGTTAACTTTCATTTGAGTGAAATGCCGTGTTTTCATATCCTGTTTTTGCGATCCATGACGCACAGTCCACAGGGGTCCTTTTTTCTTTTTTTTTTGACGGATTACATACGCCAGTTTGCTCTTTCCCATTTTGGGTGAATTGCTTACATTACAAAATATTGTTATGTGTTGAGGTACTGTAGATGGAGGAATTTCATAGAAAAACGGTTAGGATTGTTATGAGTTGCTTGGTCTGTGTGGACGTGTTAGAGACATCTTGATGTTAAATTAAGTAGGAAACTGTGAGCTTAATGTTAACATGTCACCACATGGGGGCGGGGGGTGTGGTGCTGTGTTTAATTAGTTAGGGTTTATGGGATAATTTGTCTGACCATGCTGACCTCCTTGTCTTTGCGTTTACAAGACGGGCGATAAAAGGATTCACATCCTAAAAACAACCACCAAAGTCGGACATTTTCCGAGCAGGCGAAACCCTGCCTCCAGGAATGAAAAACTTGCAAATCCACACCCCTGAAGTGGATGATTAATAGGCCGTGATTGTCGAGGAGAGGAGAGGAAGTTGGATCATTGACAGGAGATAAGTATTGAGGGAGATGGCGGTTGGAAGAGAAGGATCATTACACGCTTTCCCTGACAACCGGCTGAGAAGGCTGCTACAATTCTCGTGTTCATCTGAGGAAATTGCTGGCGTGATGGAGAAAGATGCTGGGCCAATTGACTGAGGCCATTGGTCGTGTGGACCGCACCTCGGAGCGTCGTGTTGTGCATCGGGAGAAGGTGACGCCATTTGTGGAGGAGTTCGTCGGCAAGTGCGATTGATGAAAGAAGCTGCACGCAGTTTCTGAGCCCTGGCGTTGGAGTATCACTGACCCTGAATTGCCCTCCTTTACGTTTCCTTCAAAGAGAGAGAGGCTTAGCACCATTTTTTGGGCATGTTTACCCATGCAGTGGACGACCGCGTTTTGCGAACCTCAAAGCTCCAGGAACTCATTCTCTGGGCACACAAGATAAGGCTGAGAAAAGGGAGGATTTTTTTGCTTTTATTATTCTGTCCCCTTGTCTGCATTAAAGTCTGTGTTGAGCACCTGTAATAGGGAATTTAGTTTTTACTCGCGTTCCGTTTTTATTATTCACTTTGATGATTACCTCCGCCACCGTTCATGATAGTTGGTTATTTGATTTCACCCCTTTTCTGCCTGTTTGTCTGTCCTGTCTGTGTGTTTGTTTGTCTGTTTGTGTTGCAGGATATCTTCAAAAATTGTGGACGGACTGGATGAAATTTTGTGGATTAGGTGGGTTGTGTGACAAGGACGAACTGATTAGATTTTTGGTGAAGGTGAGGATCCGGATCTGGACTACTCGGGAAATTTTTAAAAGTCTTATTCTTTACCATGAGACATCGGGGCCAAAAACGATATTATTAGCACGATATTTTTCATAAAAGTTGTGGACGGATTCAGGATGAAACTTGGTGGACCGGTTGGGTGTGTGTACGAGGAGAATTGATTCGATTTTTTGGTGACGATCTGAATCCAGATCGGATACCAGGAATTATTTAATCTTAAAGTTGATTCTTCACCATTGAGAGAATGTCAAAATTGACATAGTTACTGTATCGCCCAATATTTCAAAAATGTAAATGGGCCAGATATGTTCTTTCGTGGCTCAGGCATGACGTAGCAGAGTATGCGCTATACGGAGTGCCCTTCTAGTTTCATTGTTAAATCTTTGATTTTATTTTCATTAAAACCCCGTATTTATTTTAGTTTCTTGTGTTGTTGTTTGCTCTGTGGGTTTTGAGTATAAACCTCAGTGCCCCCGTCCTTGCCGCCCTTCCTTCTATTGCACTGCCATAATCTCCAAGGATCACGTGTTTCACCTCCAAGGGAGCTTTTGGCTATCCGTCCTGGTCGGCAAATAGTCCTGCAGTGATAGTTCTATATTCAGAATCATTGTTCAAATTTGATAAAAGCACCAAAATTGGTACAACATGTAGATAATTCTATCCGAACAATTCTAGATATTGAGCCACCTGAGATTTTTGCTGGTCAGCTTCGGGCGACCATTTTCCAAAATGGCCGGCCATTTCTACTTATTAGCGAAATTTAAGCTATATGCTCTTATTTTCTTCATTGTATTGGTCGGTAAGATTATAAGGAAAGTGTAAAATTCAGTAACGATTGACCATGAAAAGGTGTATTCAAAATTAATGAGCAGTATTTTCGGTAAAAAAGGCCATTATTTGATTTGTTAATTTGCTGCTCTCCTGAAACTTTTACGTTTGAAAAGTACCCCATTATTGCTCGAGAACAAGGAGGTCAAATGATATTATCACATTCAATTGGGTTTGGAATCAACAAAAATTGCATTATAGATTACATTACTTTACTCTATTTTGAAAAGGGAACTGATATTCGTGATTAATGACAAACTCAGAAAAATTTGTAGTCAAATTATTGCACACTTTCACTATTGAAGCGGCTACGTTTACTGTCTACTACCATTCTACCAGGACACATGGTAGCACGCATACATCGTTCTAGTACAATATGAGTTCTGAGCTCAAGTGTTACTGCTCTTGGAATCAAGAAGTCAACACTTTTACAAGCCAATGCGACTTTGCATTGGCACATTTCTAAGCTAGGCCGATAGCTCAGTCTGGCTACTGCGATCTGTCTACTGGCATTCTCCTTCACAAGCACACAGTTTTCCCAAGTGGCATTGCAGCTTAGCCTTCTTGCATTTGCAGCGGTTTCTACAGCCTTTTTGCAGCCGCACGACACCAGCTCGAAGCAGCTTTTGAGCCTCAGGGAGTGTGGTCCAGGCGGGTTCGGTAGGACCCATCCTCTGTTTTGCCGCCAGCCCCAGCTGTTGTGATGAAGCACGGGTGAAGGGACCAAGAACCTGCCCCCAGACATAGCAACCCTGGAAGACTGATCTCTTCACTGCTGTTCCAAGCATCGTAGGTAGGTTGGGATGCGCTGGACGGAGTTCCTCTTTTGCGAAGTTTCTTTCTGCCTCGTTGACGTCCGTATATGGGACTGGTTGCGGTCATAGAGGAGCACACAAACAACCGATGACTCGCACAGTAAATGAGATACCTGTCAGTGAAATCATTATCATGATATTACAATCGCCATCCAGAGTCATCGATTAACCAAGTATCACACTAATTACTTATTACTACTACTACTACTACACCATTTACCAATTTCAACACCACTTACCACACCACAACAAAATATTCGAACCTGTCACTGATGCTGTGTGTGAAAATGGATTTTCCCTAAAATGACCATTTTCCCCAATCAATGGTTGGGAAATATAATAAATCAAACACAAATGACATTTGTATTGTTTTCCTTTTTTAAATGCACATCACATTGGAATATTTATCAACCTCTGAGAAACCTACAAAAGGGAAACAATGACAGATAATCCCCATGTTGTTAATAGAAATGGCGGAAAATGCCGCCAAGGCTTGACCAAGGCAAAAATCTCGAGTGGCTCCATATCCAGAATTGTTCAGAATGCATTTAGTCAACATCATATTGTACCCAATTTGGTGCTTTTATGAAAAAGATCGAAACAATTGGTTTTGCCTATTGCTGCAGTACCTAAAACCCCTGGACCTGACAATATTAATATACTATTATAGTTTCTGCCAAAAATATTAAGAGTTGGTAGTTTCGCAAGCGAAGAGGAACTTTTTTGTTACTGCAAATGAAGAAGGCTTTTTTTTTCATTTTAATTTTATTAAAACCGCCCGATTTTTATATAGGAAGACTGTGGTTAGAAGAAAATTGCTGCTGTTTGGGTGCGTATTTATCGCTCAGGTAATGCCTGGTATGCTGCCTTCCCATTCCCTCCCTCAAACACTTTCCCATGCCATTCCCTCACGTTGGCCTTTCTCATTCCCTCTCCTCACCAGCCTTCCCATTCCTTCTCCTCGCACTGCCTTCGCATTCCCTCCCCCTTCGGAACTGCCTTCCCCATTCCTCCCCTCACACTGCTTCCATTCCCGCCCCTCACTTGCCTTCCCATTCCCTCCCCTACACTGCCTTCCATTCCCTCCCTTACCACTGCCTTCCCATTCCCTCCCTCCACCTGCCTCCATTCCCCTCTTCTCACCACTGCCTTCGCATTCCCTCCCCTCACACTGCCTTGCATTTCCCTCCCCTCGCACTGTTCTTTCCCATTCCCTCCCCTCATGCTGCCTTCCCATTTCCCTCCCCTCGCGCTGTTTTGCATCCCTCCCTCACAACTGCTTTCCCATTCCCTCCCCTCACACTGCCTTCCCATTCCTCTCCTCACACTGCCTTTCCCACTTTCCCTCCCCTCACACTGCCTTCCCATTCCCTTCCCTTACACTGCCTTCTCCATTCCCCTCTCCTCCACTGCCTTCGCATTCCCTCCCCTCTTGCTTGCCTTCCCATTCCCCTTCCCCTTCTTTGCTTGCCTTCCCATTCCTCCCTCTTGCTGCCTTCCCATTCCTCCTCTTTGCTCACTCCCATCCCTCCCCTCACACTGCCTTTCTTCATTCCCTTCTCCTCACAACTGCCTTCGCATTCCCTCCCCTCTTGCTGCCTTCCCCATTCCCTTCCCGTCACACTGCCTTCCCATTTCCCTCCCCTCTGCTGCCTTCCCCATTCCCTCCCCTCACACTGCCTTCCCCATCCCTGCCCCTCTTTGCTGCCTTCCCATTCCTCCCCTCAGCTGCCTTCCCATTCCCTCCCTTGTTGCTTGTTTTGACATTCCTCCCCTGGCACTGCTTTCACAATTCCCTCCCCCCCCCAACCTAGCTGCCTCCACCCCACCCCCCCCCCCTCACACTGCCTTCCCTTCCCTCCTCTTCATGCTTAACCTCCTCCTCCCCCACCCCTGTCCATCTCCCCACCCCTGTCCATCTCTCCACCCCTCTACCAACCTCTTCCCACCCCTGTTCCACCTTCTCCACCCCCGTCCCCCTCTTCTCCCACCCCGTCCCTTTCTCTCCCACCCCTGTCCCCCTCATCTTTCCACCCCTGTCCCCCTCTCTCCCACCCCTGTCCCACTCTCTCTCCCACCCCTGTCCCACTCTCTCTCACCCCTGTCCCACTCTCTCTCCCACCCTGTCCTCCCCCCCCCCCCCACCTAATATTCCTGTCGGCGAAGCGACCGGTTGTATTTGCTCGTCCACATATTTTGGTGGAGATTGACGCAGCTGTTTTGGATTTGATGGATCAGTTGTTTTGGTGTGTTGTTTTTTGTTTGTTTTTTCATTTGGGGTGGTGGGTGCGGAGGGCTTAACATTAACATGTCATTAAGTTTCCAAATGAAGATTTTATGTTTTTTTCTTTTGGTTAAAGAAAGCCATTGTTCAGTTTGCACAGCACAGGGGGAATGACCAATTTTGGAAAATCTCTGTTCTGTTTTTGGCTCATCATCCATTTCTTATTCACAGATGTGTCGCAGAAATGTTCTTTTAATGCTGTTCCTTTGCTTGAAACCTTCTTCAAAGTTTGCTTGTTTTTTAAGGAAACTTTTTCTTTTCATAATCTTCCTTTCTCAGAAACACGTTTGAAATAACGTCTTTCCCTCAAGCCGAATTCTGCTTGCAGTTGTAATGTGTCTTGAAGAGGATGAGCTGCCATGTTTAGTATTCTATTATGCAGTTTGCATTGCTTCACAATGCCATCTGCATAGTTTTGAGTCGTGTAATTTTTGAGCGGCACTGATAAAGCCAGCTCACACGAACTTGTGATGACCATTTTGAAAGTGAGCTTGTTTTAAAAGGGTTGGTGGGCTAGCATTGTTTCTGCTTGACGACAGGATATTGGAACTTTAATAAATAATTCAGCAAACATTGACTGTAGTGCAACGTTTTTGGAGCTAGATCAATTTTAAGTGGAGTAGTAGTAACTTGGATTTTTCATTGTTTATTTAAATATATGTTCATCCTTTTATTTACCGAAAGGTGGCTTGTCCCTCACAGTAAAAGTGCATCGTCTTTTTTTGCCGGTGTGTTTTATCAATTTCGAACCTCCGTCCACTGAAGGTGGACAGAGGTTCATTCTTCACCCGTCTGTCTGTTTATCTGTCCTTTCTGTGAGCAGGATATCTGAAGAAGTTGAGGACAGATTCAGGGCGAAACTTGGGAACGGTTTAGGTGTGTGACAAGGAGACGAATTTTTTTTTGTATCTTGTCGAGGCTCGTATGAGAGCTAACACAAACGCACAGCAAGGGGCATGAGACAAGAGGGGCGGGAGTGGGAGGGACAAAACAGTTGGGGAACAGACACATTAGGAGATCTGAAAAAGGGGAGGGGATGGAGACGGGAACCATGGGGAAGAGAAAGATGGACATTAACAGGGACTTTCAGGAAGGAAAGCAGGGAGATTGAAGGAAGTGGCTTGGGTGGATTATTTATCGGGCGGTAGAAAAGATCGAGGGATTTGGATGGGGATGATAAGAGGTGGTTGCTGTGAAACAGCTTTGAAAGCCTGGAGGGAAAAGAATGGGAAAGAATAGAGTTGCAGGGAGTTTATGCCAAAGGCAGGAAAAAAAAGAGGAATGAAGAGTTGAAGGTGAGCAGTGATCTGATTTGGTATAGTTTTACCAGAAGGGGGTTGTTGGCGGACCTTGAGCGCCCTGTGGAAAGTGTGGGACAAACTCGCAGAGAGAGCCAGGGGCAAGGCGAGAGAGACGGTTAAAGACACAAAGGACTTACGACCAACCTGCGGTGACTTGAGATGAGAGGCCCAAAGACTCAGCTTCATTGCGGGAGATGCCGATGATCCTAAATGCCCTGGTTTCGACAGCGTTGAAGCCGAGGAAAGGTGGGAGCAGGAGCACCAAAACCAGAGGGAGGCAGTACTCCATCAGGCTAACGGACAAAAGCTTTGTAAGTGTCAGGAGCTCAAGAGGGCGAGGAAGGACTTTGCACGGACGAGGTTCCCATGTTGAAATGTTGTTTCCCAGTTGGATTCCCAGTTGGATTCCCAGTTGGAAATGTTGAGCAGTTGGAGGATGGAAAGTGACTTCCCAGAAAAGGTCATTGGAATAGTGAGAGCCAGAAGCTTGAAAGAAAAAGACTTCTTCCAGAGGATTGTTGAGCAAGTGGATTGGGGGGGTTTTCGAAAGGTCCTTCGAAGAGACATGTGAGAGTGTGAAGATTTGTCTGAATTTGAAAGACATGTTCCACGTGTTGGAACCAGTTTGTGATTTTATCCAGAATCTGCAGTGAGCGAAGAAGCTGTCTGCTTGCCGGTCTGAGGGATGACAAGATTGGTACGGCAGAGGGTTGGAGTCACCAGCAAAAGAGATTATAGAGGATTTTCCAGAGAGCGGATAGATCATTGATGAAAACCAGAAAAAAGAACGGGGCCCGAACGCTACCTTGAGGAACTCCAGCCGTGGACAGGAAGAGGGGATGAAAGGAACTCATTTAGGGCCACACCGTTAGACTCGACAGGAGAGGAAGTCTGCGAGCCATGATGAGATGGCCTTGGATACCATGGGAAGAGTTTGGTGATCAGGGCAGGGTGCCAGACTGTGTCAAAAGCACGTGATATGTCAGGGATACGGCTCGATTTCTCCTGTCTGGCATTGATACCTCCATCCATTTATGGGAGAGCAGAGCGCATTCCAGGGTGAGTGACCGGTCTGAAACCAAATTGATGATCGGAAATCAAGCCATTGGAGAGAGAAGGATTTCATTGTCTTGAAGCGATGTTGGATCCATAACCTTGCTTTGATGATTGGGAGAAGGCTAATTGGTCTGTAGTGTTGCAGGGATCTGTTTTGGCACCTTTTTTATGCAGGGCAGTATGTTTGCAGATTTCCAACAGATGGGCAGATGACCATTGAGCAAATAGAGGTGAATAGAACAGGGAAGAGGAGGGGTGGAAGGCAAGAGCAGAAAGAGCAGGCTTTTTGACGACACGTGGGCTGATGCCTTCTGGAGGACTCCGGTTTGCGGAATCGGAGTCGAGGTTTGAAAGCAGCTCCACCTTGTAGGAGAAAAGGACACCAGAGTCCCAGGACAGTTGGGTGCGACTGGGTAAGGGTGCTAGAGAAAGTGCATGGTTTAGACACACAGATTTAAGCTGAAAACACCGAGTTTTAGGCATTCAGCTTTTTCACGTGCGTATCGCAGTTGCGGCATTTGAGGTAAGGGAGGGGATGAGGGGAAACATACACCAGAAACAGATTTGATTTAAAAACGCCACCAGGATTTTGAGGAGGGAGAGAGGTTTGAGAGTTCAGACTTGAGATGAGAAAGATGTTTTTTTGGCTCTCGCTTGAGGGTAATACACACTTGTTCCGAGCTTTGTGGAAGGAAACTGAGATTTCCCTCAGTTGGGTTTGCTGTTCCTGAGGCACAAGGCAGTTGTTTTCAATTGGATTCATATTGGTGAAAATCCGAATCGGGATCCAGATGTCAGTAATTTTTGACTATTAAGTGATTCTTCCACCATTAGAGATCGGACCAAACATTAAATTAGCATGATATTTCAAAATGTTGTGGACGAGTTATTGAACAAACTTGGTGGACTGAAGTTGGTAGGTGACGAAGAATCAAGACGATTCGATTTTGTGAAGGTACGGATGCCAGATCCGGCCTATCAGTGGAATACAAAATGTAAACTGGCAGGCCCGATCGGTGAGGTGTCCTCTCCTAAGTGCTGTTTTAAGTTTGTTGTCATGAATTTTCCTTGACATGAGGAGGATGTTTCTGTGCCTGACGCCTCGTTATTACGAAACGGTACGTAGTTCAATAATGCAAGCAAAATCGTTAAATGAAGCAAGTGCTTGTACAATTTATTTCCACAAATTGTGTAAATGGTTTGTGTATTGTGATCATAAAAATGCTTTTTCTTTCCTTTCGTATTGAACAAACTCTTATCGCAGCTCTGGCAGGAAATATAGAGCCGGGTAAACAGAGCTCGGCCAAAACCAATTATCATTGTCGGTGTAATTTTTTTTCTTGCTGATTGTTTATTTTTTCGGGGCTAATTAACCCCAATGTTTGAATTTTTTGTTTGTTTTGTTTAAATATTTGTGGTGTGTTGCTGTCATGTAGCTGATATTCTACAATGTCAATGGATTTCCACACCCTTTAAAATCTACCATCCTCCCATTCGCACCACTACCATTAATACTGATGTTATCTCATGTTTGTTATCTTGCCAAAACGAAGTTTTTGCAAGATATGTTAGTCAGTCTTGTATGTTTTTTTTTGTGTTTTTTTTTTGTTGTTTTTTTTTTTGTTTGTCGTAATCACGTATAAAAAAATTCTTGCAGAGCACAGTTATCATTGGAAATTTTGTACTTCCATTTATCAGAGGCCTATAGAGGTCCCTTCAGCGCACAAATTTGAAGGTCAAGGTCACTTTGTCGCAAATCAGGGGAGTCGCCTAAACCCTTCATTTTGAGTATTTTGATCGGATCGTCTTTCAACTTTCATGGGAATGTAGTATATAGTCTGGCAGCTCAGCTGATTAGTTTTGGTGGCGATTGGCTCCTTGACCTTCATGCGTTAGCGCCTGAGGTTCAACATATTTGACCCAAGGTCAAATTTTTACAAGTTTTAGGAACCATATCGTGTAGTACCATCAAATTGAACACCATCGATCGATGCTTTTAGATATTCAAGTTGAGACATTATGAAACGTCATTTGTGACGTTATTGCAGGCAAACACATATTTTTCATGGTTACTCTGTTGGAAGATTTCTCATCGGAATCTTCGTTGGCAGATATTCTCAAGAGTCGCTCCTGGTGGATTGCAGCTCTGTTCACCTCAGTGTGACCTTACAAGAAGTCAGCAAAAAAACGTGGGGTTTCCACCTTTTGGCAAGAAACGGGTCACCCCTGCGGGTGAATTGGTTTTATTTAATTGTTTGTTGTTTGTTTGTTTTTTCTCCATTTTCAATATGTTGTGCTGAATCATTTTCCGATTGACCTTCCTTGCTGCTGTGGTGTGACGTGAGGGACATGTATTTTCTTCTTTTCCTGCAGCTTAGAGAAGTGTTTGGAAGTTTTAATCAGTACAGACAGACTCCCTGAGGCTGCTTTTCTTGCCCGGACATACCTTCCTAGCCAGGTCTCCAGGTCAGTTGGTAGTGTTTAAAATAAATAAATAAAATTGTCACCACATGTTGACCTTTGCTACTGAATTCTTGCTTACTGTGTGTATTTGTTGACTTGTTTCTCTTTTTGCTTTCACTGGTGTTGCACATAGCAATGGTGCTTCTGGGAATGTGCTTTGAGTTAACGGTCCCAAATCGATTTAACAACTAAATGAGTTATTCTCTTTGTTGTTGCACTCAGGGTGGTCCAGCTCTGGCGTGATTCTCTCGTAAAATCAAATTCAAAGACTGCAGAATCTCTGGCTGACCCGACTGCTTACGAGAACCTTTTTCCTGGTTTGCGAGAAGCCTTCAAGGCCGAGGCCTTTTTGAAACAGCCGGCGACTCTTCGCCCTGCAAGCGACTACCCGCTGGTTACGGTAGGTCATCATGCACTCACCATATGTGCAAACGTTTCTCTTTTGGGGTGTTTATCAAACTTGTTGTCGATCGATTGGCCAACATGTCTAGGGAGCTGAAGGTGAGAAAATGTTATTTTGCCAAGAGTTCAGAAAGGTTTGAAGGATATTGATTTCAAAATTAAATTCGAGAGTTCACAGAACACCTTACTTGGGAAGGGAAAAGTCTTGGGAAAACAAGGGTATGGGCGGGATCTGCGAGCTGCAAATTTGATTGGTCGTGATGACATAAAATGCCGTAATATTTTGTCCCTGTACTGCTAAACAAGTGTTTTGAAAGTGCCAAAAAGGGAATTTGTGTTCTATGGTGTTCAAGTACTGTTTTTAATTCAATTGAAAAAAAAAAAAGATTTTATATGTCATAGAAAATAAAAATTCCCGAAGTTTACCGCTGTTGATGCAGCGTCTTTTACACCATCTTATTTAACGTGTGACATGAGTTCTTCGTACCCGTTTGTGTCCTTTATGACAACCTTGAAAACTAATTTTCCTGTTTGGATTGATTTTCAATTTTGTTTGATTGCCAGGTAGGCAGACAGAGGGGGAAAAAAAACTCACTTTTCTCTGCTCATGCACGATCGGGATAAATTCAGAGCCAAAGTACTGTTCAACTACACGTTTGTTTTCCGATTCATGTTCAAAAAATCACATTCAATTGAGATCAAGTTGTTACTTGTTCATAAACTGACGTTCGTACAAAGACTGACAGACAAAGTGAACCAATCGCCTGACTCCGTTTTTTGCTTCGCGTACGTGGGGTAATCACAAAGATTAATAGATTTCTATATTAATTATTAAAGAGAAGAATCTCCATTAGCATAATCTTCATGGCAAAATACCTCAATACGAACCCGACATAAATCCATAAAACATCCATTTTACCAGAATTCGAAAAACAAACCGAAGTTTTAAGCGTCCTAAGCATCGCAAAAACGAAGAACAAATTAAAACGAAGTTAAAATGAACCGTAAACGTCGAGCAGCAAAATCGGCATTTTCTCACCAATTATTTATATTTTATCAAGTACAAAAACCGAATATCGGCATCACCACAATCTTTACGAATACCGACGGCTCAGCGAGTAGCCATGCGACGAGAACTTTTGGGATAAAAATGACTTTTAAACACCACTTTATTGAAAAAACCGTCCACCGCGCAACACGGAAAACCTTTACGCTGATCAACGCGCGTTGCCTCGAGCGCACTGCATCATGGGAGACCCGGACTCCGAGCGCCACTGGCAATCATGGACACCCGTGAACCGTCTGCTCGAGCGCACTGCAAATCATGGGACGACCCTTGAACGCTTCGAGTGAAATATTTTTATAACAATCTTAAAACGTCTCCAAAAATCCGATTTTTACCAGAATTTCGACAACCGAGTTTTAAGCCGTCCTAAGCGATCGCAAAAAAACTGAAGACAATTAAAAATCGAAATAAAAACGAACTCGTAACGTCGAGCGAGCAAAAAATACTCCATTTCTCCACGTTAAATGTACGGAATAATGTTTGACCACTGTGAACTTGACCTTTGACCGATTTTGGAACCAAAATTAATCAGCACTAGCCATCGCACCCTCCTGAAAGGGTGTAAATTTTGACATTGGTAGCTCTTTCCCGTCTCAGAGTACGTGCCCTAACAAACAAACATACAAACAAACAACAAACTATACAAACAAACCAAACAAACAGAAACGTAGTCACATAATACTTAATAAATCTTTGGATTTTCGTAAAGAAACAAACATACAAACAAACAAAACAAAACAAGCAGTCATAGACTGTACTTACGAAATCGTCAACTTGACCTCTGACCTTTTCTAATAAGCGTCTCTAGGAAGGTAAGCGACGCAAAGCAGAAGTTTCTACGATGATTCTGTACCAACCATCAAAAATCGAAATGTTTTGGAATGTTTGACCTCACTGTGACACTTGACCTTTTGACCGATTTTTGACCAACAATCCTAATCAGCACAGCCATCAACCTCCTGAATCACGTGGTGTATTGACATTGGAGCTTTTCCGTTCTCGATTTATCGGCCTACAAACAAACAAACACAAACAAACAGAACGAAGTCATCAATATCAACTACGAAAATTTCTTATTAAAAATTATCAAATATATCCAATTTAAAAAAAAAAATCCATCTAATAAAAAATAATTAAAAATTTATCTCAAATAATAATTTAATTTAATAAAATAAAAATCTAAATAATAAATAATTAATAAATAAATATAATATTTAAAATTATAATTTGAAATGAAAAATTACTCATAATTAAATAAATTTTAAATATTAATTAATAGAAAATAATAAATAAAATTTCATAATTTAATAAATTTTTATTAAATTTTAAAATTTAAAAAATTTATCTTTTATTTTTAAAAAAAATTTTTAAAAAAAATTATAATATTAAGAATAATAAGAAAAATTCTTCTTAATAATAAAATTAATAAAAATCTCAAAAAATCTATTATAAATTCAAAAAAATCATTCTATAAACATATAAAAAAATAAAATAAAAAATTCCCAATCTCCCAAATAAATAAATTAAATTTAATAAAAATTCAAATAATCCAAATTTAAATATTTTTTAAATAAATTTCTTTAAAAATCTATAAAACAAAAAAAAAATTAAATAAATAATAATTATTTAAATAATATCTTAATTCTCTCCAAAAATTTTCATAAATTTTTATAAAATTATAATCAAATAATCCCAATCCCAATTAATATAAAAAATTATTATCCATTAAATAAAAATTATTTATTTAAAAAAAAAATATAAAAAATAATTAAAATCTTTTTTTTAAAATAAAATAAATTCTTCAATTTCATTTCCTTTCTATTAATCTTTAGATTTCGTAAGTAACAAACACAAAGCATATAGACTGGTACTTTACGAAATCGTCAACTTGACCTCTGACCTTGTCTAATAAAAGCTGTCTCGAGAGAAGGAGCGACGCAACCAGAAGTTTCTACGATGATTCTGTATCAACCATCAAAATCGTAACGTCGACCGAAGCAAAAACTCCATTTCCTCCACGCAATTATACCTAACGTCACTCACGACGCGTATGCTCGAGCGCACTGCATCATGGGAGGACCATGACGTGTCGAGTGAATATTTTTTATACAATCTTTAAAACGTCTCCAAACATCCGATTTTTACCAGAATTTCGACAACCGAGTTTTTAAGCGTCCTAAGCGATCGCAAAAACCGAAGACAAAATTAAAAATCGAAGTTAAAACAAACTCGTAACGTCGAGCGAAGCAAAAAATCTCCATTTCTCCACGCAATTATACCTTAACGGACTCAACGAGCGTTGCTCGAGCGCACTGCATCATGGACGACCGTGACGCGTCGAGTGAAAATTATTTTTTAATACAATCTTAAAACGTCTCCAAAACATCCGATTTTTACCAGAATTCCGACAACCGAGTTTAAGCATCCTAAGCGATCGCAAAAAACCGAAGACAAATTAAAATCAAAGTTAAAACGAACTCGTAACGCCGAGCGAAGCAAAAATACTCCATTTCTCCACGTGAATTTACGGAATTATTTTTGACCTCACTGTGACCTTGACTTTGACCAAAATCTAATCAGCATAGCCATCACCCTCCTGAATCACGTGGTGTAATTTTGACATTGTAGCTTCTTCCGTTCTCGAGTATCTGTACCAAACCATCAAAAATCGAATATTTGACCTCACATGTGACCTTGACCTTTTGACCGATTTTGGCCAAAATCTAATCAGCACTACCATCAACCCTCCTGGAATCACGTGGTGTAATTGACATTGGTAGCTTCTTCCGTTTCGAGTTATCGTGCCTACAAACAAACAAACAACACACAAACAAACAGAAACGGAATCATCAATATAACTTACGAAATCTAAAAGATTCGTAAGTAACAAACAGAAAAGGGGTGAAAACAGTAACCTCCGATCTTCGATGGCGGAGG
>CM068954.1:143393524-143407243 GCA_035128595.1 Eptatretus atami
GCCACCAAAACTGATTTATCTGATGTCTGAACTATACTCTGGTACTGAGGGTGCTGTGAGATGTGGTGGTACAATCTCTGACTTATTTCCAGTTGTTACTGGAATTCGTCAGGGGTGTGTACTGGCCCCCACACTTTTCAGCACTTGTACGGACTGGATTGTGGGGAGGATGTCAGAGAGATCAAGCTGCAGTGCATCGTTTGGGAATGTCAAGAACTCTGACCTTGATTTTGCAGATGATGCAGCCATCTTTGTGGAGACTCTAAATATCCTTTTGGGGGCCTTTGAGCTGCTGGGATTATGGGTTTCCTGGGTGAAAACTGTCCTTGAGTGTCCTTTCAATGTCGTTTCATTGACATCTTGGATGCTGCTATCCTGTCTGTACCCGTTTGTGGCGAGGATGTTGAGGTCACGGAGAGATTCACCTACATTGGCAGTGATATTCATGTCTCTGCTGGCTGTGAGCCAGAGGTCAATCGACGTCTGGGTCGGGCCTGGGGAGTCATGGATTCACTGGATCATGGGGTTTGGCATGGTCGGTACCTGTGCAGGAGGACGAAAGTCTGAGTCTTCAGGTCCTTGGTGCTTCCAGTCTTGCTCTATGGATGTGAGACTTGGACTCTAATCAGGGATCTGAGACGGAGACTTAATTCCTTTGGTACCAGGTCTCTTCGGAGAATCCTTGACTATTGCTGGTTGGACTTTGTGTTAAACGAGCGGTTGCTGAGAAAGACTCAAATGAGATTTGTTATCTGCATCGTCCGTGAGCATCAGCTGCGGCTGTATAGACATGTGGCTCGTTTTCCTGATGCTGATCCTGCTCATCAGATTCTCTCGGCGAGGGAGCCTCGTGAGTAGAGGAGGCCAATGGGCTGACCACGTGCCTCTTGGTTGCAGCAGGTTGATCAGCATCTCAAGGAGATGGGGATGAGCCAGGCATCTGCCTGGGGGATGGCCAGACGGAGGCCCCTGGAGTACCGGCGGAAAGTGGACGCAGCGACGCGCTGCTCTGGCGCTTGCTCCCACACCTGACCTGACCTGGGCTTATCAGAGATGTGAGGAAGGGTGCTGAAATTGTTGAAGGACGTGAAGCGGATTTGAGTGTCATGATCAGACAACCTCTGCAAACTGGACTTCTTAAGACTTCCATTCTGGACATACAATGACAAAGATCATGAGATGGGTGGTAAGAAGTTTCGTTGAAGGCACAGCGAAAGGTGGTGCTGAAAGTGTGGGATGAGGGTTGATGGACCAAGCCGACAGACAGTTTTGGAAAATAATTTTGCGAAGAAGCATATTTTGTGGTGAAGAAAATGAAAACGTAAATTGTTTCAAAATACTTTGAAGGGAAATATATAGCTCAGGATCATGAATAATGAAGCATTATTAAAAGCTTTAAAATTTCCTTCTCCATATTGATTTCAAAAACCCTGTCATGTCTCCCACACTTGGTTGAAACTATTATTTCTTGTAATCCATTTCCTAATCTTAAAGAGACTTCTCTTTTCTTCATCATATCCAGCTATTTGGAAATCTTAATCAACACAGGTCAGATTTTGCAGAAAAAAACCCCAGAAATAAACCATTTGTCTTATTATTTATGTGCATCACATGGCTGTTGGTTGCATCATTGCTCAGAGCGCAGCTGTGCCGTTGATGGGTGGTTTGCCATCCCTCTTCCAGCAGTAGTTAGGGCAGAAATTATTTGTTCATTGCATTAACTCTGCGCTATCCTATTAGACTATTGTTTTGGTTTTCGATTGCTGAACAGCAATAACGCAGACCAATTTTGCATTTAATTATGATCATATTTCATGCCAAGGAAAGATCCTACTCCAGGCACGATGATGTCGCTCGTTTTCATATAACGCAGTTTCAGGGTGCGACCATGCGGTTCATCAAGGTACAGTCAGTGCCACAACCATAACCCCTCAACCATCCCGGAAGGATCCACCAGGGTGCGTTTCTCAGATTATTGGGACAGGGTAGCCACTCGGTTTTCACGAGTGCAGTATATTTAATGAAGTGTTGTGCAAGATATCAGTTCACTCGTTCATTTCGTATGTAGGCTGCTGGTTGCATCATTGCTGGGAGCACGGCTGTGGTGCTTTTTAGGTTAAAGCAGGAAGTTTGGATTTGTTCATGATGCTGGCGATAACTCGTCTACTCTTCGGAAAAGACACCGTGGGATCTTTAACATCCATCAATTAATGCTAGCAAACGGGACAACCGGCTTCATATCCATCCGAAGGACAGCACACACATTGATGAATCACCCTTCCTGTGAAACACCGGAATGAGAGTTGATAGTTACCTTCACCACCGAAGGTGAATGGGGTTACGTTTTCACCATTTTCTGTCCGTTTTTGTTACTTTAAAACTCGAAGATTTTTCAAGGATATTGGTCAGTCGATTTTGTTATTCCGTCTCTGTCACCCGCAGGCCACAATTTTAAACCAATCTTCACAAAACGTCACCCCATGGAAGAGTTTGTCATAAGGAAGAAACCGATTGTTTTTGAGGTTAAAAGGTCAACAACTTTGGTGACATTTCTAAAATGCTCAATTTTCATCCGATTGACTTGAAATTTGAAATCACCATTTCCATATCAGGTCGCTGAATTCAAACACCAATTATTTTTGAGATAATCATAGGCCAAATTTTCCGAAATCCTAAATTTTCATCTAATTGACTTGAAATTTGAAGAGCATTAACATATCAGGTCGCTGAATTCAACCCCCTATTCGTTTTGAGGTCACCACAAGGATTCAGCATACCATGGGTGAGAAGAAGGGTAGGATAACTGAAAATGAGATGGGTGAGAATGAGTGTGTCATGGTTATGGTTAGACGTTTTGCCATTATAATTCAAAACTAAATTAATAGAATGGATATCAAAACAGGACGGATGTGTGGTCGGCGCCACATTGACTGATGCCATTGTGCAGTGCAGCAAGTAATCAGGTGGCACAGAGGTTCAGTCGCCAAAATAGTGAAGGTGATATTCGGATATCCATCCATCCATTAGGACCATACTCTGTACAAAGAAAGCATCAGTGCTTCCGAAGCAGTCTGCTGGGCTATTGGGCACAATCCTGGACGGGTCGCCACTCCGACAGATATAAACCGACAATAGATAGGTTGTGAACTTAACTTTTGACTTAGAATCCCACTCCAGGTAAAACTCCCCAAATCTAGGCTCACTGCTCACTGACACTCATTTGTTGAGAAACAGAGCTTTTGATACGACTCTCATAGATAGATGATAATGAAAATGCGAGGTGATAGAAGTGAGAAGGTATCACATTGGCACTGGGGCAGTCAAGCGGGATGTAACAACCAAAGGCGTGAACAAACAGTATTGGAGAAGGAAGGAAGGAAGCTTTATAAACTAGAGTTCATAGAACACCTTACACTGCGCAGTCTTGAGAAAAAGGACATGGGAAGGGTCTTTTTAACTCTTGCTTTGCGTTTCCAAGCACGATCTACAGAAGCTTTATTTATTTATTAATTATATTACATAGTCAATGCTCCTGAAAGAGCTAAAACGCAGAACAGATCAGGATGCAACATAACAAAAGGAATAGCATAAGAAGGGGGAAACACCAACAGCTTGGTGGAGGGAGAAAATAGATGGAGATAGACAAATAAAGGATGCAGGTCACGATGAGGGGTAGGGGAGAACGCAAACGGTGGACAATACGGAAACAAAAGAAAAATTTTGGAAGGGGTGGGGTGTGGTTTAAGAAGGGGTGTAGAAAAGATCATGGTTTTGGATGGGAGATGATTTGGGGTCGTGGTGAACAGCCGTCTTTCAAGAAGACCTGGAGGGAAGAATGAGTTTGAAGAGTGTGAGAAAGTCGATTCCACAGGCAGTTTAAAAATAAATATAATAATAATAAATATGTATATATACGGGTATATATATGTATATATCTATATATATCTATATATATATATCTATATATATATATATATATAAATATAAATATAAAACGACAGAGGAACAAATGAGTGGGTGAGCAGTGGTTCTGGATTTTGGCAGTTTCAATTGAAGGGGGTCGATTGTGGATCATGTACGTCCTGCAGATACCGGGAGGGGTGGGGAAGAGCCAAAGCATGGGGAGGGCAGAGGGTGCAAGACCAGAAAGGAGGTGGAAAAAGACAGAAACCACTGACCTGTCGGTGACAGCAGAGTGATAAGCCCATAGACTCAGCTTCATCAAGAGAGATTTCAGTGATCTTGCAGGCCTTGGTTTCCACAGTCAGGCTGAACAAAACATGAGGCAGGGCACCAGCCCAGAGGGGAGAACAGTACTTCATCCAGCTGTGGATGAAGGCCTTATAGGTGGTTGGGAGCTCAGTTGGGCCAAGGAAGGGTTTTGTACGATGGAGGATGCCCGATCGGTGACTGGCTTTTGAGGTCAACTTTGAAATGTGGTTTGCCCAAGAGAGATCATGGCTGAGAGTGAGACCCAAGAGTTTGAGTGACTGAACTTCTTTGAGAGGGTTCTTGACAAAGGAGATAGGAGGGTTTGTTGTACGGTCCTTTCGGAGAGCGCGTGTGATTTCTCAGGTGTAATTTGGGATGCATGGTTAAAAGATGGTCCATATTGGCAGAGAGGGGGTGATGAAAATACAGTCATCCCTGTTAAGAGGACGGTAACAGAAAAAAAAGGAGGTAGTTGCGGAGGGGAAGCGCAGCCAAAGGTACTCCTGTGGATTCGGAGGGGGAAGGGGAGTACACGGAAAATGGGAAGTGGAGTTCTTGACAAACTGTACCTCTGCCACCGGAGCGAGGTTTAGGCCGTCAAATGGGAAAAGACAATTCCCAGGGAGAGACACTGAGGAATCGGGGACATACTGTGGAGGAAATATTCTGTTAGGCAGATAATGTCAGGTTGACCAGTGGAAGCTTGGATTGAGAGATCTGTTAAACTGGGGTGAAGACCTCAGATAGTGTTGGAGATCCATAGAGTTAGGGAGGAATGAGGTGGTGCTGTTGGCAGGGGTGAGATAGAGGAGGGACACTCAGGAAGCAAGAGAGAAGCAGCAGGATGCTGGGGAAGTAGAAGGGGGGAAAGGGGGGGGGGGGTTTGAAGCGGGATGCTGGGGAAGCAGAGAGAAGGAGCAATGAGAAACAGACTGGGAGAAATGTGTTTGGAAGCAAGTATGTGGGAGATTGAACATTTTAAAATGGTTTAAATTGATAGGATGGAGGGGAGGAGGAGGAGGACGAAGAAGAAAAAAACAAAGAATTTTTTTTGTAACTTATTTGTACAGATTACTCGTCCCATGGGTGACCTTGTCCCAAGCATGCAACACATTCTTCTGACACCTCCCTTTATGTGGATGGTGCATAGGCAACATATCGCTGCTTCAAAAATAAAAATAACCCAGGTTATGTATATTCGCAAAAACATGCATACTGTGCATGTGCATATATATAATACATGGTTACATAGCTCGGATAATTCCAATTGCACTGGGCCATAGGCTCGTTAGAGGCCTGAAGCCTGCAGTCATAATACACTGTAGCCTTCACAAGGCCCAGGACACCCATTGGCTCCAAGTTTTCCATATTTGATGATCCTTTTAACAGTCATTGAGGTTTTTTTATACTGAACCAAAAACTTGTATGGAGGGCATGGGCGATTGTAAATATGATACTTCCAAAGAAGTCTTCGGCTTACCAAAATGTTGGACATATGATTTTTTCAGGTTACAATTGTGGGTGGTGACCAGCTGTCCAACCATGCAACGTTTATAAACACTTGCAAAGTTTATAAACAGTGCTCCATTACATGAAGATTAAACAGAAGGTATATGCCTGGTATTTTCTTAATGGTTGGGGTCGTGGCCTTGGGATCCTTGGATCCTGAATTCAAATCCCACTCGGCTGTTGAATCAATACTAGGTGGGGTTGACTGCCTGTAATCCTTCCGAGGTCGGCAAAATGAGTGCCAGCTTGCTGATAAGCTTTGTCGGAGTGGCAACCCATCCAGGATTGTGCCCAATAGCCAAGGAGACTGCTTAAGCAGCACCAATGCTCTGCACAGAGTCTGGTCCCATTGGATGGATGGATACAGAAGGTATGGTACAAGGGAGGCATCAAAGCGAGGGTGGTGGATAATGGGACAGATGTCGTGGGTATGAAAACAGTTGGGGTAAAAAAAAAAAAAAACCCCTAAAAAAATAAATAAATGGGTAGGCGCAAAACTAGCCGAGCCCGAGATGGAGGATCGAAATAAGTGGAATGAGCATGCAAAAGTACATACAAGTGAGCACTCAATGCACAGAACAATCAACACAGAGAACATAAAAATCTGCAGCAGCACAGACTAATCTGAAACTTTGTAACGATGTGCATCAGGAAATATTGAGTAGCTTTGCTTGAATGCAGGTTTCAGCTTTTGAATTTTATCCCAACATTGCTCCACAGAAAAATGTATGCATGCCCTTGGGTAACAGCTGTGCCAAAGTGCAACTAAACAGTTTTCATTTCTCAACCTTGCTGCTAATTCAAGCCTGCATGTTCTCTTCTTCCCAAAGTTCCAGCAACATTTCAATTTCCAAAGGACACCAAGAAGAGCTTTCATTGCATTTGTCCTTTTGTCATATTTTGTGGTTCACAGGAACTTGAAGGGTACTCGGTTATAGCACATACCTCCGACACATAATGCCTGATCCACGAGAACATATCGGGCCCAATACATTTTTGAAAGATCATGCTATACAGTACTATATCGTTTTTGGCCCTGTCTCTCAATGGTGAAGAATCACTTTAAAAATTTCTCGTATCCAGATCCAGATTCAGATCTTCACCAAAAATCAAATCAATTCGTCATGGTCACACACCCAACCTGTCCACCAAGTTTCATCCGAATCCTTCCACAACTTTTTGAGATATCATGCTATACATCATTTTTTGGCCCCATCTCTCAATGGTGAAGAATCACTTTTAAATTTCTGGATCCGGATCTTCACCAAAATCTAATCAGTTCGTCCTTGTTACACACCCAACCTGCCCACCAAATTTCATCCGGATCCGTCCACAACTTTTTGATATATCCTGCACACAAACAAAGACAGACACAGACAGACAGAAGTGAAAACAACGTTTCGTCTTTGGTGGCAGAGGTAATGAACTGTTTGTTACACCCACTGGAATACGAGAAAGAAACGCACAGAAACATGATCAGCTTTGTTTTCCTTTTTCAATACTTTGTTTTCCTTTGATTAGGTTTCCTTGTAGAAGTTTGCCAAAATGTCCTCATTCACATGGTGAACAGTAGCTTCCAGAGTGCATTAGAAAGTGTTGAAGCATGCATGGAAAGGAATGGTAATGTACAAACTGCCATGTCTGCATATGTACTTTGTAAATTGTCATATATCAGCCAGTCAATGGCTCCCAATAACCCAGGTTATGTATATTAGCAAAAACATGCATACTGTGTGTGTGTGCACACATGTAATATATTGTTATATAGCTCGGATAATTCCAATTGCACTGGGCCATAGGCTCACTAGAGGCCTGAAGCCTGCGGCCTATACACACTGTATAGTGTGTATAGTACAATGGATAGACAGTAGATCACTGTGTCTGGTTTCCCCTTTACCATACTTATTACTTACGAAATCTAAAGATTCTGTAAGATATTGATGACTTCCGTCCTCTGTTTGTTTGTGTGTTTGTTGTGTGTTTGTTTGTAGGCACGATAACTCGAGAACGGAAGAAGCTACCAATGTCAAATTACACCACGTGATTCAGGAGAGTGATGGCTAGGCTGATTAGATTTTGGTACAATCGGTCAAAAGGTCAAGGTCACAGTGAGGTCAAACATTCGATTTTTGATGGTTTGGTACAGAATCATCGTAGAAACTTCTGGTTTGCGTCGCTACCTTCTCGAGAACAGCTTTTATTAGACAAGGTCAGAGGTCAAGTTGAGATTTCGTAAGTACCAGTCTATGACTGCTTGTTACTTACGAATCTAAGATTTCGAAGTAATTGATGACTTCGTTCTGTTGTGTTTGTTTGTTTTGTTTGTTTGTTTGTTTGTAGGCAGATAACTCAAGAACGGAAGAAGCTACCAAGTCAAATTACACCACGTGATTCAGGAGGGTGATGGCTAGCGTGATTAGATTTGTGTCAAAATCGTCAAAGGTCAAGGTCACAGTGAGGTCAAACATAATTCCGTAAATTCATGTGGAGAAATGGAGTATTTTTGCTTCGGTCGACGTTACGAGTTCGTTTTAACTTCGATTTTAATTTTGTCTTCGGTTTTTGCGATCGCTTAGGACCTTAAACTCGGTTGTCGAAATTCTGGTAAAAATCGGATGTTTTGGAGACGTTTTAAGATTGTATAAAAAATATTTCACTTGCGCGTCACGGCTCGTCACGTGGTGCAGCGCGCTCGAGCAGACGCGTCGTTGAGTCACGTAAAGGTTTTCGTGTGCGCGCTGACGGTTTTCGATAAAGATGGTGTTTAAAAGTCATTTTTTTTATCCCAATAAAGGTTATCGTCGCATGCCTGACTCGCTAAGCCGTCGGATTATGTAAAGATTGTTGGTGGATGGCCGAATATTACGGTTTTGTGACTTTGATAAAATAATATTAAATAATTGCGTGGAGAAAATGGATTTTTGCTCGTCGACGTTACGAGTTCTTTTAACTTCGATTTTAATTTTGTCTTCGGTTTTTGCGATCGCTTAGGACGCTTAAAACTCGGTTGTCGAAATTCTGGTAAAAATCGGATTGTTTGGAGACGTTTTAAGATTGTATTAAAAAATATTTCACTTGCCGCGTCACGGCTCGTCACGTGGTGCAGCGCGTCGAGCAGAACGTCGTTGAGTCACGTAAAGGTTTTGCGTGTGCGCGCTGACGGTGTTTTCGATAAAGATGGTGTTTAAAAGTCATTTTTTATCCCAATAAAGGTTATCGTCGCATGCCTGACTCGCTAAGCCGTCGGATTATGTAAAGATTGTTGGTGGATGGCCGATAATTACGGTTTTTGTACTTTGATAAAATAATATTAAATAATGCGTGGAGAAATGGAGATTTTTGCTTCGGTCGACGTTACGAGTTCGTTTTAACTTCGATTTTAATTTTGTCTTCGGTTTTTGCGATGCCTAGGACGCTTAACACTCGGTTGTCGAAATTCTGGTAAAAATCGGATGTTTTGGAGACGTTTTAAGATTGTATAAAAAATATTTCACTTGCCGCGTCACGGCTCGTCACGTGGTGCAGCGCGCTCGAGCAGACGCGTCGTTGAGTCACGTAAAGGTTTTGCGTGTGCGCGCTGACGTGTTTTCGATAAAGATGGTGTTTAAAAGTCATTTTTTTATCCCAATAAAGTTATCGTCGCATGCCTGACTCGCTAAGCCGTCGGATATGTAAAGATTGTTGGTGGATGGCCGAATATTACGGTTTGTGACTTTGATAATATAATATTAAATAATTGCGTGGAGAAATGGAGATTTTTGCTTCGGTCGACGTTACGATTTTTGATGGTTTGGTACAGAGTCATCGTAGAAACTTCTGGTTTGTGTCGCTACCTCTCTAGAGACAGCTTTTATTAGACAAGGTCAGAGGTCAAGTTGACGATTTCATAAGTACCAGTCTATGACTGCTTGTTATTTAATATTCCCGACAATTTTATGTCGCTCAGGTAGCGAGGAGGGTTAAGAAGTCACGGAGACGTTCAGCAAGGCAAGGTGTGCTCTGACCTGCCCCTTAAAAGAAAAGGTGAGGGTAGGGGCAAATAAGACAGTTGAAGTTATCAGAACAGGATGAAGAGGGGGGAAGAGGAAGAGAGACCAATCGGGCCGACTGGGGGTGGCAAGAAATTGCTAGGAAAGCTCCTGAGCCTGACCTCCACACAACACACTTGCTCTGTGCAGCCCGGGGCAGGACAAAGTGGCTGCCATTTTCCCAATGGGACGGGGTTTCTTTTATTAATTTGTTCGCTCCTCCACACTTTTGATTCATTTGCTTTCCCATCTTCCCAAATCTTTCTCTGGTTATCCAACTATCTGTGGTCATCATGGGTGTAGTAGTGCATACGTTTTGTAATCATTTTGGCCAATATTTTTGCTTTTAAAAAATTGTTTAGAAAGTTTATGATCGATCCTACCTTCTCGCTGTCATCCCACAAGTCATTAAAAAACCCCCAAAAAGGTTCAGGCACAAACTAGGAGGTTACGTGGGCATTACAACACCCAGTTCAAATTCAGGCAATCAGGTTGCTCAACAGGTAATTGAGGTGAAATGCCCGAGGTCGTGGTTCACCAAAACCCAGTCACATTACGGTTCTCTATCATAATCAAGTGCGTGCAGTGAAATCTGACACCCGAGATGCATGCCAAAGCAGAAGTTATTTGGTAGAGAAAAAAATTGCACATTTTTGTTAACGCACCAAATTGTCTGAATAATTTGAATAAATAAGTCACAAAAAACCCCAAGGTTCTTCACTCGAAAGACCAAAAAACCAGCAGGCGGGTGAACTCCAAACCTGTCCCTCCCCACTCCCCCTTCCCAACCTCCAAATGAAAGGGAGTGGGGGGGGGGGAAAGAAGCTCGAAACTGACCTAGCACCGCAAGGTACACAACAAAGCACCTTTGGTGGCAGAGGTAATTCAGATGTTTTCTTATAATGGGCTCAGTGGATAATATATATTGATTTTAATAAGTTGTTTAATATTTCAGAATATTTATGACATGGAGAGATTTTGATTAAAAATAATGAATTAAACGTTCAGAGGATGGGATAAAAACTCGGGATCTCTTGTATAGGAAGCAATCGTTAAATTACGTTATAAACACAGTCTGCTCTCTTTCTTCAAGGGATAGTTTAAGGGATAGATAAAAATGTGCAAAACACTATGCATAACAGGACCAAACCAACAACACGACTATACTCGCAATAATCATTACAAAATTCCAACCCACTGAGAAGGCTACCAGTTAGTGGAGTTACTAAATCAAAATTGTAAGTTTAACTATTTAATTACCTTTTTTCTGCATGCACATAATGAACCTTTAGTTTTGTCTTTTGAAAAAAACAACAAAATGAAAACTGCTTTGAATTTTCGCTCTTTTTGAAGAACTTCATCGTTCTGCTTCAGTTGTTGTTACCTCCGCCACCAAAGGTGGATGGAGGTTATGTTTTCACCCATGTCTGTCTGCTTGTGAACAGGATATGTCAAAAAGTTGGATAGATTCGGCCAAAATTTGGTGGAGAGCTTGGGTGTGTGACATGGACCCCCCCCCACACCCACACCCTCCTGAATCAAGCGACAAACTGTCACCCTGGTGTTTCACAGGCAGGGAGATTCAATGTGTATGCCGTCCCTCAGATGAACGTTAAACTGTGCATCCCATCTGCTGGCTGACGTTAAGGATCCCATGGTGTCCTTCGCGAATCGTAAGCGAGCTATCGTCAGCATCCTGAACAGATGCCTGCCCCAACCTGTAGAGGCTACTGCCTCAGCGGCACATCCACATCCTTAGCCTTGTGCTGCATACAAAAGAAGACAACAAATTTTATTGTATTCCCAACCTGGTCTTTCCTCTTTATTCTAGTTTTATTCCAGAACTGTCTACCCACTCCACAACCTACCTCTTCACCTTCAAGTGTGCATGTTGGAAGGCTTTATGCTGATCGTTTTCACCTCTGGAATTCACAAAAGTAACAAAATTCAGACAGACAAAACTATTCTGCAATTCAAGGAGAGGAGAAAGTTCAATCTGGTGGTTTTCATTCTCAAAAACAATGGAGAACGAGGACATATACCAATAATAGCCAACTTTGTGCAATTATTAGTTTAATTCCCATGTGAACTCAGGATTTCCAAGTGAACACCACCGCCTGTTTGAACACGGGCAACGGCATCCTGATTGAAGGGATCAAAAATATACAAACGAGAATACGAAGTCATGTTAGATCTTTATTATGTAGGGAGTTTTTACACTGATTATAGATCAAGACCAAACCCCTGACAACCAACATCTCATGTTTACGTTACATTACAACTGTCCAGCCAAATGTACACAGATGTACTATATCAATGTAAGCGTCCAAACATTTATAAAAGGGCAACGGTGTCAACGTGCGGTGAAAATAAATCACAGCACATTCGGATGCTAAAAATAAATCTGAAAACTTACCAATGTGTACAGAAAACAAAACGATTTAACAAAGGGAGACAAACTCCGCCAACTCTCCTAACATTCAATAAGTTTTTTTTGTAATTATAATCAAACAGTCACATCTATCCCAAAAGAAAAACCAGTGTGTAGACAGTATTACAAATTACCGCCAAACAAACCATTTAAAGAAAAAAAATAAAAAAGAAGCCCCAAACATAAAAGGGGTGTTTGGACCATAAGTGAACAAACCATGTAAAAGGACTGGATCAAGATGACAGCAAGAGCAAATGGAACCTCTCCAGATGCATGTACTCATTCTTTCCCCTATATTCAGATGTTTTGGAAAAATGGAAGGAAATGGGGAGAGAGAGAGAGAGAGAGAGAGAGAGAGAGAGAGAGAGAGAGAGAGAAGAGAGAAGAGAAGGAGAGAAGAGAGAGAAGAGAGAGAGGAGAGAGAGAGACAGAGACAGAGACGAGACAGTGAGAGCAGAGACTCAGAGAACTATGAGGAGACAAGTAGCCTTTCAGCAGTGTTGCATAGATCGGCGACACACCATCTTAGTATGAAAAGCTCGACTCATACGCTATCTGTGCCAGAGGTGACTTGGATAACCTACCGTGCTTTTGGATCTACTTGCACTTCAATATGACACCGAGTGGGAGTGAGAGGGGGAGATTAAAATCCCAAATTGCAAAAAAGATTAAATAAACAACACAAAAGCCAATAAATACACAAATAAAAGTGGATAGAAGCAGAGCCGGTCGTGGAAAACAATGACGAGAAGCGAAACTTTACATCACGCAGTGCAATTCATTGTTTATCCATTTGATCATTTCTGAGATTGCACTACAATAGCAAAATAAAACACAGCATTCCAAAAACCATACACATCTGCTGTATGCACAAATCCATGAGGATCACGACCGAATGCCACGACAAAGGAATCGACACTGAGCATCAATTAATTTTTAATGCAAATACAAACCCATTAAAGATAATGGCTTGGAATTTGTTTAAACAATTATTCTTCAATCACTGCAGCAGCAAATTTGTATGCCCTTCATCTGAAAAGATTCTAAACTTTCCCCAAGAAAAAAAAAGAAAAGAAAATATTCAAACAGCCAAAAATCAAAAGTAAAAACAAAAAGGACAATTCACAAAAAGCACGTTTTAGGGGGACCTCAAAAGGTACTGTTTTGTTTACAGGACAAAGCTAGAGGAAGGTTTGGTAAAGGTGGATCGATATGTACAAAGCACTAGTCTGCAGGCTTCTTCATTCTTCAGCTTGCCGTTGGTAGAAAGCAAACCTTCAACTATACTGGGAAACTGTAGGTGATGTCAATGGACGAGATGAGTTTCAGTAGTGAGGAAGGAGAGAAAGGATACCGTGATTGTAAACATAAAAAGCACCAAAAGTGAAAGCAAACACCAAAACAAAAGAGGGAAATTTTTTTTTTTTTTTTGCAGAATCTATTCACCTTACTTGTTCAGTCTCTCTCCACTGCTCCCACACTCATCCCTTCCCACAATTTACACCTTGGCTGATGTAAAAATAGAAGAAGAAAAAAAAA
>CM068954.1:143411456-143422598 GCA_035128595.1 Eptatretus atami
GTCCGATCTAATTGAACTTGCCAGGTATGTTGCTGGCGACCTGAGGATGTGCCTTTTCAAGTTTGATATTAATCGGACAAGTGCTTCCCAAGTTATGGCCATTTATTTACCAAACCAATGGCAAGACACGTTGTTGCGTGGGCGTGGCCGATGGGGAAGGGAACCTCACGCCGCGTTCCCCATTACGGGTTACAACGTACGGGCTTCCGGAGGTGATGACTTCGTGTATTCTAATAATTTCTCGATTTCTTATGCGCATTTATAGATAACACAATGGGCCCAAGTTATGATCGTTTTTTATTAGACTGTATAAATTTCGGGAACATCAGAGTGCTGGTATGCTCCGAACAAGGAAGTAAATTTTTTCCTCTCTTCTCTTCTCTTTTTGTTTTTCCTTGCCACGACATTGCGAAAGGTAAAATACCTTGGCGCTAATTGAATAATTGCGGGTATTAAAAATAAATTGCGAATAATCGTAACTGCGAATATATCGAACTTCCGGGTCACGCACGTATGGGCACGTGAGAGCGAAGAAACGGCCTGTGTGGTTTATTTATTTATTATTATTATTTTTTTTATTGTGTTTTTTTTTTTTACAGGCAGTACTAGTACTTGATATGATGATAAACACTGCAGTGTGCCCCGTTATAACGGAATCGTTGAGGTCCATAAATGTCATCGTGAAAAAACCGGGGTCCGCGAAAAATCGGGATTCAAGAAAATCAGCGTTCAAACTGACCAAATGTTAGCCTAACATCCTAAAACACCCCTATTTTCGTCCTCTTTGACCAGTTTTTTTGCACGTTTACCTTCTAGCAAGTAAATTACTTTGAGTTAAGAATTCTGCAAATAATAGTTGTTGTTACAGTCGAATGAAAACACAAATTAGTTTTTAGTAAAGCTTTTTATGTTGTTAAAACATTTGCACTGCTCTGAAAATATATCACACAACTGACAGGTGCTCGATTCTTCATTTGTAAATTATAACATCGATGCAATGATTACGTATTTATAAATCCAAACGGTTTATTTATTCACCTTTCGATAATAATCAATGCGAGAGGAGATTGTAAGCAGCTGCTAACAACACCCATGGCCGTCATGAACAGCACAAATGTAAAACTAATGCGTCTTCCGTCGATCTTGGATGTGTGTTACAATTGCGAACAGTATTCAGTACAGTAACATGCTGTACAGGTTTGTTAGGCCGTTGAGCAATAGGCTATACCATATAGCCGAGGTGTGTAGTCAGCTATACCATCGAGGTTTGTGTAAGTACACTCCAAGATGTTCGCACAATACGACGTCGCTTAACGACGCATTTCTCAGAACGTATCCCCGTCGTTAAGTGGCGCATGACTGTCTGTGTGTGTGTGTTGTGGTGTGTGTGTGTGTGTGGTGTGTGTGTGTGTTGTGTGTGTATGTGTTATATATATATATATATATATATATATATATATATATATATGTATTGGAAACAAATCAAGGCTCATGGAAGAGCGAGAACACAGAATAGAATAGGATGCAACAGAACAAAAGGAACTGTAGAAAGAGGAGGGTGGGGGAGGGGGGACACCAACAGCTGGGTCGATGGACAAAAGAGAAGAGACTTGGCCAAACAATGAATGCAGGGAGGAATGAGGGGTAGGGAGACTGCATGGGGGTGGACAACATGGATACAGATGCAAACCCTCAGGAAGGAAAAACTAAAAATTTGGTGGGAGATGGGCGAGGAAGAGGGGGTGGGAGTTGACGGGGATAGAAAAGATCACGATTTTGGATTGAGGACGATCTGAGATGGTGGTGAACAGCTGTCTTGAAGACCTGGAGGAAATAATGAGATTGAAGAGAATGTGGAAGTTGGTTCCACAAGCAGGGAGGGGAGGGGAGGGAAGAGTAAGGAATGAGTGGAGGTGGGCAGAGATCCTGGATTCTGGGAGTTTCACGAAATGGGGGTTATGGTGGACCACGTGTTATGGTGGACATGGTGGACAAAAACTGATGGGAGGGTGCAAGACGAGGATGGAGGAGACAAGACGAGAAGACAGAGACCACCAACCTGTCTTTGATGGGAAAGTGCATAGGCCCAGATATTCAGCTTCGTCACAGTCGATTCATTATGATATTGAAGGCCCAATTCGAAATTCCAGCAATGACTTCCTCGGTCGGAGTGGCAACCCACCCAGGACTGAAGCCAAGTAGCTGATTCAGCCAGATGATGGACGATGATGAGTTTACAATTTAGTGTAAACAGAAATGCAAGACCACATATTTGAGGATATTAGAGATTACCCCTTTGGTGTTCCTGCAATGTGCTGTGAACCCAGTTTCTAGTCTTGGACACAATGTTGCTTTATCCACCCATATTCTATTCTTCTTACACTCATGTAAAAGTACATTGATAACTCAAGCTTCTTCACTGAGCATTACACACAAAAACCCATTACTTACTCTATTGTGATAGTTAAAAAAACAAACAAACAAAAAAAACTCCATTTGCTACGACAATTTTCAAACCCTCACGACCCCATTCATGGCCCCTTCACTTCAGCTGCTCCCCTCCACGCTAAACAAAAATACCAAACCAACTAGTTTATTTTACATGATTAAGACTACATTTCTTATCACGATGGGTGAGAGCTTTCAGTGAGCAGACTCGGGATACGTAAGAGAAGCAAAAATGACAACAAATAACTTCCATTCAATAATATAAATAAAGTTGAAGAATGAAGGAAATGTAGAAATAATATAAAACGACAATGGAAGCAAATAAAACAAGCCAAAGCATACTTACTAATGATGATGACTATTATAACCACGAGCACAATTGCCAGAATGGCCCACATCTGCGAAATGGAAATGCAGGTGTTAGATGGAACAGGAAGTGTTGCGCCACGGTCTGTCGTAATTGCCTCACGATGGTCAGGGCAAGACCCATAAAAACACTGCTTAAAGCAAATCCCTTTGAATTTTTGTATCAAGAATGCACACCAATGTACAACCAACACCAGGGGTGCAGTTACTAGTTGTGTAAAAACAGGGTTATCAAGTCGAATCGGTTTGGAACCAGAATGGAACGCAAATGACCACTTGGGTGGAGGCAAAGACGGACAAACCGCAGCGCTGGGATCGACGGCATATACTTACGGATGATCACAAGAACAACCAGGGCACAGATCACCCCAAGAATTATCATCATCTGTCAGCAATAAGGCAACGAGGGACAAGAGAAGAGAAGAGAAGGAATACGCAGCGTTACAGAGCAGCAGTGATAAAAAGCAGGAAAGCCTCATCGTGTCGTAAAAATTCTACCGGCACTACATTTGGCAATGACCCTTGTAGCTAATCATGTATTCTGCATGGCACATCAGGCGTGTGCCCGTTCAAAACCTCCGAGGGCCGGAAGCCAAACTCTTAAAATGCATTTTTAATGAATATAACAAGCTAACCTGACCACGATTCCTGTGACCATGGCAAATGGAAGAAACCATTCGTTTGTATTGTGCAAAGTACGAAACAATCCTGTTCCATCAATTAATAGATTTGATGAAACCGGCAGAATTTTTTTTTTTTTAAAGTCATGTTCAATGCATGACACACCTCCTTGCTCAGTATTGCTTCCAAGTGAGCCGTTTCATTGCACATCTCGTATACCTCTTGGAACGCTGATTCCATCACGGTTGTGTTGAGACTTCAAAAATGCAAATGATGTCACGATTTGACTATTTTAGCGGTGAGCAATCAAAGAATCAAAGAAGTGTCTCACTCAAACAGAGACAGCAGGCTGAAACAGCACGCAAGCTCTTATCGAGTGATAAAAATGTCATGGAAACAGAAGTGGGATGTACACGACTGAAATCAAAACTCAAAACGCTCTCTCATCAGGTCTCATGAAGAACTCATGGAAAAGGCATACGACAGGTTGAGCCAAAACTCCGATCGAGGGCCAGATCAAGAAAATGAATTGTATGGGTTAGTCAGAAATGCAGATAGTTAATCTTGTCATCGAAAGAAGCAGAGTTGCAAGGTTAATAATAAATAATAAAATAAACTAGATGGCTGCATTCGCTTGCAGCGAATACGTATTTGGCAACGTCATGAACTTTGACGCCTACGATCTCAGAAGATATGGTCACACAACTTTGGTCAAATAAGATTTTTTGTAGGCCCTGTTGTGACCTATCAGAAATGTCAGCGGCTAACCTGTATCTTTCCGTGGGGCGAAGACATGGGGCAAAATGTGTTTTTGACCAATGTCATGAACTTTGACCCCTACCGATCTCAGAAGGTATAGGTCACAACTTTTTTGTAGTGAGGTTTTTTGTAGGCCCTGTTGTGACCTATCAGAAAATGTCAGCGGCTAACCTGTATCTTTTCCGTGGGGCGAAGATATGGGGCAAAATGTGTTTTTGTTGAACTTTGACCCCTACCGATCTCAGAATATATAGTCACACAACTTTGGTCAAATAAGATTTTGTAGCCCCTGTTGTGACCTATCAGAAAATGTCAGCGGCTAACCTGTATCTTTCCGTGGGGCGAGATTGGGGCAAAATGTGTTTTTGTTGAACTTTTACCCCTACCGATCTCAGAAGATATAGGTCACACAACTTTGGTCAAATAAGATTTTTGTAGGCCTGTTATGACCTATCAGAAAATGTCAGCGGCTAACCTGTATCTTTCCGTGGGGCAAAGATATGGGGCAAAATGTGTTTTTGACCAATGTCATGAACTTTGACCCCTACCGATCTCAGAAGGTATAGGTCACAATTCTTTTGTAGTGAGGTTTTTTGTAGGCCCTGTTGTGACCTATCAGAAAATGTCAGCGGCTAACCTGTATCTTTCCGTGGGGCAAAGATATGGGGCAAAATGTGTTTTTGACGTTTTGTGTGACCTTGACCTTGAGAATTTCAGGTCAAAAGTTGACACTGCACTTCCTTGAATGCAGCCCATTTCAAAGACATAATTGTTAGTGCTCCTAGACAAAAGCCCTAGAAGGAGTTTTAGGCAATGGATGTGTGACGAAAATAAAGAATAATAATAAGTGTAATTTGGCGGAATTGCCAAATACAATATATAATAATATAATAATAATAATAATAATAATAAAGAATTCGAGTAAAAACAATGTATTGTGCATGGAATTGCCAAATACAAATATACCATCAGAGATGGGGAATCCCCACCATTGAATGAAAAAGGTCATGCATATTCCAGATAATGAGGAGGTGAATTGGAAACAAGACACCATTTGGTCATCATCTCGAAAAAGTTCCCCAGGGGTGGGAACGTAGTAACCAAAAATAATTGAAATCAGATAAGCGGTTTTCCATTTATTACAAAAAACATTTTTTTCAAGATGCCGCCCCAGTCGGCCATCTTGGATCCGGCCACGCCCAAAATCAATAGGGTTCTTCCTTTTCAGGTGGTACATGTGTGACCAAATTTCAAATCGATATGGCAAACAGTTTATGAGTTATCACACTCAGCTATAAATGTTGACGCCCGGACGGATGGACGGCCGGACAGCCGGACGACCCGGGTGACAACAATATCCCCCTTCCGCCACGCGGCGGGGGATAAAAAACAGAATGAAAGCTACAGTATGAGCAAGAAGGGAAGCAATCTCAACTGAGCACAAATGGACCAAGTAAATATGTTGTTGCCCTTTATATAAATAGTACTCTCCCTCTTCCCTCCTTCAAAAATAGAAAATTGCCATGAGACGAGGACAAAGTTTGATTTCTATTATACTTAAAGCAAACCATTGTATTTGGGTTGCTTCGAAGCAGAAACGCACCTTGCAATTCTTCCACCAGTACTTCCTCTTCAGCTTGGCTGCACTAGTCTCAAACTGGGATGCACCTTGCTGCAAAGCATCGGCCCGATCGTCCAGTTCGGACAGTTTCTGGTCACGTTCAAGGACCTTGTCCACATTCACACGCATTATGTCCACCACCTGTCAAGAGACATCATGAACAATAAATAGATTACCACGAATTTAAATCACAAAATATACACTGTAATTCGAAAAGTGTGTTTGTTTGACTTGTATGCACTCCTGAACTGCTGGATGAAACGAGTTGAAAACTGGCAGTTCAACTCAGTGAACAGGGGAAGCTTTAAAGTGATAAATAAAGAAGGCAGCGATTGTAATCTTAGAACAGCATCGAGCAAGGTTATACAATGTCTGCACAGCATACAGCAAGACCAGGTGAGGACTTGTGGGGACTTAGGCACCAATAACGCTACAAATGTGTTTTTCAGGACTTTATGGATGCTTTGAAAGCGCTACGAACAGGCATGGCAGTTTTGCTGGGGGCTCGCAAAGGACCACGGGATAAACTGCCTCGTGTGTTGTGGGGAACCTCCGGATGGAGGCGGGGCAGACGCTGGGAAAAGCGCCACCCCCCCCCCGTGATGTACTGGGGCGTGGCCAATGGACACAGCAATTGGCAGTCCTGAGGAGGATGGCATAAACTGTTTCCTAGACATGTGTGCTCTGCCTCGGTTTTGTTCGATGCCAGAGGATGTGTTAGAGAGACCGAACAGGCCACCATATTCTCATCTCCTGCCCTTATCGTGAACGCTCCTCATTGCCATTTTTCGCATCAGAGCTGCACTTCACCTTTTACCACATTATCCTGCAGCCACAACCGGCACATGCCTGTACAAGTCCTTGCCCGTTCCCCTTGATTGTTCGAATCCGGTATTGTGGCATCTTTGTTTTCATTGTACACAAGATTGCACATTCCCTCATCCGTACTTGTCTGTTGACCGCCAGATCTGTACTGTTTGGGCATCTTTTCTACTCTTTTTTTTTCTTCTGCTGAATACTTTGGAAATAAACCCAATTTTAGTTATAAGAAGCATCTTCCAACCTTTTTGTCTACCCTGCATTTCACCACTAAGTTTGGCTTTCATGTGGGTGATCCTTTGAGAATGGTAAATAGCATTACTAATTGAAGGCACAGTCTGTGTACCCCCAGCACAGTCTGTGTTAACGGAGGCTTTCTGATGCGCCAATATAAATGTGCATCGTACAGTGCCACTTGGTAGAAGCCGATTTTACAAGCCATCATAAAATAAGTCACAAAAGTGGGGGAAAAGAATCCATCCACGAGGATGGGTCCATTCTCGTGTGTAACACACACAGACACACAGACACACACACGGTTGCAGAGATAGACGTCACAGATTTGCTGTCTTGTCAATTCACACCAATCATGTACCAATCTTTTGGGACCTCGGTGACTTTTGGGTCTTCAACAGTTGAAACGTACATTCCAATAGTACGTAATTAATAGATATATGTGTGTGAAGTCAAGGTGCAACTGATGTTCAAACAATACGTAAATGATAGACATATAGTCACACAGCTTCACTGTGAAAGGAACATTCCAATGGTATGTTATTGTAATTTATAGACGTTCATGTAGTCTGCAACTAACGTTCAAACAGGACGTGATTAATAGACATATAGTCTTCACGGACTGACTCACAGCATCCCTGCCTCAACATCCTCTTTGTGTATATATAAAAAATATTATGTGGAAAGGGAGGATCCATAGCAAGACTGTGGTAAGTGTAGTATGGTCTGTGTGCTTCGAGAAGGTTAGATTACCATGTAAAAGGGATCTGTCAGAGTAAGTCGTTTGTTATACGTGACGCCAAGGAGGCAGAATTGCGAATTTATAGACAGGGTAGAGATAAATTATGTATGCTTAAATACCTCTCACTTGAAAGTGGGGCTAGATGAGGGCTTCCCATCACAGAGGCACATGTGTCACGTGTACAACTCGGCCGATTATAATCTCTGGCTCATGTGTGCCAGCCATGTCGGTGCATTGGGCTGTGGAGCCTGGAAGAAAAGATGTACATATATTTTATTGGGGCCGCCCCATGGGTGGGACGGCCCAGAGAAAGAGAACCAAGTCCAGGGCAGTCGACCAGGAGAGAACCAAGGGAGCCTCGTGTGGAAGGAGGTCGAGCAAGTGGTCCACAGAGGAACTTGCGAGGCAGAAATTATTGTGGTCTTGTAGAAGCTTTGGGATAGACCCAAGCTGGTATCACTGTGCTTTGAGAGAGAGGAAGAAAGACCTCAGACAGGAGAGCTCCACATGCACGGAATGCAAAGAAGCACTTTGAGAAGGAAGTGCCGACTAGGAGGCCTTGTTGGGGAAAAGAACAAGGACCACCACATGGCCTGGTTGAAGGCCTACTTATTGCTGGCCCTGCTTGTGGCTGTGTTACTTTGTCTTTGGACACCATCACTGGCTCTTATCTCCCTCCCGGTTTCTAAAGTTGGCTATCAACCCACCAGGTTCGCAGAGTTATCCGCAGCTGATGGCCTCAGGTCTGGGTGTTCGGGAGGAACTCGAGTGCTTCCACTCGTGGCGAACCTCAAACCCTGGGCCAGAACAGTGTGTGTGTGTGTGTGTGTAAAATGGTGGAAGGGTTATATCAAAAGTTTGGAGCCGATAGGGGTCAAGGGCCTTGGAAAGGTGACTAGGTATTGGCCTCAGCTTATGGGCCAGTGAAATTGGAATCATCTGAGCTATACAACTCAGATGTATTATCTCTATTATAATACCAAGCTTGCACACTAAAAACTCGGCTCGCCGTCACACATCCCATAAATTTGCTGCGGCACTTATCGGACATGCCGACAATGTTTGGGAAGTCTTGGCGTTCCATAGTACCACTTGCATTTTGTACAATGCGTATTTTTGTCATTCCCCATACGGTCTGTCGTCTGCTACCAGCTATGTGTACTGCTATCCCGTGCATGTGCATGGGTATCGCTAGTATACATATATATGTGTGTGTGTGTGTGTTGTGTGTGTGTTGTGTGTGTGTGTGTGTGTGTGTGTGCACATCAGCAGTATGCATGTTTTTGCTTAATCGAAGGAACCTGGGTTTTTTTTTCTCTTTTTTTTCGGGAGCGATTGAGGTAGCGGTATGTTGCCTATTCACCACCCAAATATAGGGATGTGTCAGAAGAACGTGTTGCACGATTGGTAGGGAGGGTACTCTGCTAGTCCATGATCATAATAATATAATGGAGCTGGAACATATGTGTGCATGCATGTATGTATGTATGTAGCCAAAACTCCAGGGATTGCATTTTTTATAAATAACAAGGACAAATGTGTCCAAGAGCAGCGTCCTAAAGTTTTGTCGGCTAAAAAAAATAAAAAAACACAACAACTTCCGATATTTTTTCACGTGCCTTGATTAAGCCAATAGCGAGACCCGTCATAGTGTATTTACGTATTACGAAATATAGTGTATTTACGAAATAATAATGTATTTACGAATTTACAATACATTAATGGAATAATCTTTAAATAGTAACGTGAACTTTTCGAAACTTTAAAGCAAATGTCCGAATATATTTAAAAGTTGATGATAGACGCTCTCAAAGGCACCCTCAATGCGAGGATGTGTACAAGTGCTTAGTATTTAAGGAGATCCGGATCGTGTATATAAAAGAGCCGAGTCCGAATATAAAGGTTTTGTTTCAATCACAAGAAGAAGAAGAAGAACAACGCCGAGCGTTCTTAGAGCAGCGTTCGCTACGCGAGACGCTGCTAAAAATGAGTAAATGACTTTTTGTTTGGGAAACTTAAGTTAGAATTAAATTGTAAAGATATATGTGCATACAAAATAATTTAATTTGAAACCAATTAAACACAAAGGCTGCGATCGGAGATCGTTGATGGTTCCCAGTGGAGCCAACTTGTAGCACTTGAAATTCTTCCTCAAAATGATAAAAACAACAAAAAACAAAAAAAAAGCAAACAAACCAAAAACTTAAAATAATGGGGGAATTAAATAATTTTGGAAATGGAAAAACAAATGAGAATTAAATAATTTAAAATTTAAAAATAGAAAATTGTGAAAAATTAAATATTTGAAAATTACATAATTAAAGTTAAAAAAATAGAAAAAAATAAACAAAGTAAGTAAGTAATGTTAAAATTCTTCTTCAAAAACCACGACACCACAGCCACCAAGACAAAACACTTAATGCCCTCCGGGAACCATAATAGTGCAACTATCACAGAAAATGGTCACATGAGCTGAAAGGATATTTATGGCATTTAAGGGGACCCATCGGAGACCCGCACTTCAGTGCTAGTAATAATAAGTGTTAAAGAAGAAGAATCAAAGTTAATAAAAGATAAACTTCTCAAGCTGCTTCCATCCAAACTTTAAAAAGCCAAAATGCTTACAAACATGTCAAAAGCATTGAAAGCTTGCTTTGTGATATTGAAGACTTTGTTTTTCGCAACAATTATGCTGTTAGACAGGACAGAAGCCTTGTGTACACTCACAAGCCCACGAACACACACATACAACTGTTAAACGATAAAATATGGTTGTAAACTAAAGCCTCATATGGGGGCATACGTAAACGACATCGATTCATGTGGAATATTTAAGCCCGGCACAAACGAGAGGATTTGGTGCAGGCACATACAATATATAATTTAATGACTTGGTTAAACAAATGTAGAATTTGACAACAAATTTAGTCCTAATTATATTCAAACCCTCCTTTTGGTTGCTTTAAACACAGATATGGAGGGGTGGGAGACTTTCAACATGTTACAGTGCAAAGTCAAGTGAGAAGAAAAACAACCGAGTACAGTACTTCAAACCACCAACAACCGAGTACAGTACATCAAACCACCAAGGATAAACCAAGTACAGACACCATGCATCTCTTCAACGACAAAGGAAAGATTATGAATAATTAGTGCTGATGAAACTAAATTAATAAAACAAACAAAATGTGAGGAGTTTGACAAGCATTTCAGTTTGTATGAAACAGCTGTGCCCAGCAAGTGAAGAATACTGCCTGGAGTAGCCATCAAAGGTGAGAGATATAAATGGCATGAACTCAAATGCTTGTTAATTCCTGAAAACGAATCACTTTTCAGAATTGATAATTGTAAATGGTACAAGCTGTAAAGCAACAAACTCCAATGCTCCAAGAGAAAACAAAATAAAAATTTAATCAAAAGCTAAACTAGAAAGTACAATGACGTGAATGCTTCAATGGATATGAAGTTCAGTTCTATGAAGCAGTGTCTGATTGGGTGGATGAGGGAAAGGCAGTGGACATAGTATATCTCG
>CM068954.1:143427039-143439440 GCA_035128595.1 Eptatretus atami
TGGTTTGAAGTCGATATGACCATTTTAGCGGATGTTATTGCGAAAATAAGAATTTCGGTTTTTCGGTGACCTTAACCTTGACCATTGACCTCGATTCACCAAAAACGACAAGTGTCGAAGTTGGACCATAGCCGACGTCTGTACCCAGTTTGGTCATGATCGCTGAAACGGTGTGGCTGCTACAAACACACAAAACAAACAAACAGACATGACAGAACACGACGAATGACACACCAAAACCGACGAACATAATTGCCGAAATCCTGAAGGATTCCGCAATTAACAAAACAACAGACAACAGAAAGGGGTGAAAACATAACCTCCTTCACCTTCGTGGCGGAGGTAAGAGGCCGGAAACAAATGCAAAGTGTCAAGTGATTGACAAAGATCTACAGAAACACAAAGAAACAAGTGATTGTTCTTGTGACCGAATGCAACGCCCCTGTTGCGTAGATCTCCACCCGAAGGGTGGGTATACCAGTGGAGTATTGGGTAATGGCCATAATATCGCAAGTTCAGTAAACAATGTATTTTTTAGAAATAGCACCAAGCGAGACTATGCTCTCTACGAGTGCCATTCTAGTTTCAATAAAAACAATAAATCTAACAACTAAGACTATACATTTGGTAATTCCATAAACAATGAATTTGTTAATACAAATTGACTTTCAGAAATTAAAAAGAAACATTCCTGCAGAAGGTTATTGCACTAACTGGACACTAAACTGGTAATGCCTTTTTCCATTCCATCTTGACTAATTTGACCATCCAGATTTTTAGCCATTACTATGTCGTGCTAAACTTGAGACAATCTCAATTTACATGATTCATTTTGTGGATGCCGGTGTGTGGCATAAATGGCTCGAGTGGGTCGGCTTGGATTCCTAGGTGGTCCTGAGTTCAAATCCGCTTGGCTGTTGAATATAATCAGTGGGGTTGACTCAGCCCTGTCATCCTTCTGAAGTGGCAAAATATTCCAAACTTGCTCGTATCCTCTTGCTGGAGTGTGACTGGTGACTCGTCCAGGATGTGCCCCATAGCCCAGGAACTGCTTTTCGGCAGCAAGCGACTCAAATCCCGCACAGATGTGGTCGCCGATGGACTGGATGATGGATTTTGTGTGTTTAAAGACTCGAGAGCAAATGAACAGAAAACCCTGTTCTATTATGTTTGCAAAAAATATTTTGCCTTGTACAGGGTGATCCCCACACTCCTTTGGAAGAAACGTAGCAGGATGCCCAATACAAGTCATGACCGTTTTCTGAACCTGAGAATTAACTTGCAAAGGCATTGATTTGTGTTTCACAAAATCAAATTAAACTGTGGAAGGTCAACCACTTCTGTCACGTGGTACTGTCAGTTAGGCAGGAATTTAGATTCGCCAGAAAGACAAGGGGATCTGTATTTTTCACAGAGAATGCCCGCACACATACAACATCAAGATTAAACATCTCTTTGAATGACACACAGTCCAGATTAAGGTAAAGGTAGTGCTTTACTTACTCAGATATCGCAGAAATTGCCAAAAAATGCATTGCACTACATCATTTGTGCTTTTGCACCTTCGGGATAGAGCATGAAGTGCATATTCTCCAGGTGAGAAACGTGATTATTGTGGCTGTAAGGCCTTTCGTCCAATTATCTCCAGATCCGTAAATAGACCATGTCTGTTGTGGAGGAGTTGTAGTGCAGGAGATGGACAGTTGGATTCATCTCTGGTAACTGGTACGTCAATCTTCACTAACAAGCAATTCCAAGTGTCTCTGATTCTGCAAGCTGCATGCAGCAAAATAAATAAATAAATAAATATAAAAAATCCTGACCGACATAAAGCGCTCTGAATTAGTACAAACGCTGACACCGTTCTGGACATCATTCCTCGTGTCAAGAAACATGGATGTGTAGTAGGAAAATCTCTATCCCTCTTTGACAGTTGCCTCTTAAGGAATTCCTACAACTGAGCATGTCCTCATCAAATCTGGGCTCGAGTGAACTGTGAGGCTTGTAACTTGGAAAACGTCAGATCGCAGCCAGCTGAATGGACAAAAAGACATTTACAGGTCATGTTGACACAACCAAGCCAGAAGTAAAGGAAAAAAAAGGTGTGTAATGAAATATTCATCTGTTAATGTAATTAAATTCTTGTATTTAGAGTTTCCAGAGCAATTACGACGAGTTCCATGAAGATAACAGAATGTGCAGATCCATCGGACGATGAAACATTCGACTGAGGGGATGCGTAATTAATCATTCAAATTGTTATATTTTTTTTAATATGAAAAGATGCTACCTGAATGTGCGACATGCGAAATACCATGAGAGAAAAAACAACAAGATATAACGAGAAAAATGGATGGAAAATTTTGCTAGTGCTCTTAACCCTCGTAAACAGGCGCAGGCTATCTGGCGCTATATGGAGGCCGTGAAACATCGGCAAATCGACCGATGTTTAACATCAGGAAAATTTCCATTTAACAAGCTAAACATGAAACTTAAGAATCAAATGTACAGCAGAGAGGAAGTTAAATAATAATCTGTAGAAAATAATAGGGAATAAGACATAGTTGCTGTCGCTTGCAGCGTGGTGCCGGTACTGTAAGGCTTAAAGCCAGCATGACGCAAGCATTAAAGAGAGACACTATAACTATAAAGTTACTAACTCTAAAGGAATATCAGCCAGATCGTAAAGCAAAGGGGGGGGGAGGGGAGGGGGAAAAAACAGAATTTGACTGAAATGCAGTCAAATGGACATGTCCTGTCCACATAAGTCAGATCCACGGCTAGTTTGATCCTCAATGAGAGAGAGACAGAGAGCAGAAGAGAGCAAGAGAGAGAGAGAGAGAAGAGAGAGAGAGAGAGAGAGAGAGAGAGAGGAGAGAGAGAGAGAGAGAGAGAGAGAAGAGAGAGAAGGAGAAGGAGGAGAGAGAGAGAGAAGGAGAGAGACGGAGAACGAGACGGAGAGAGAAGGAGAGAGAGAGAGAGGACGGAGAGAGACGGAGAAGAGAGGAGAGAGAGGAGAGGACAGAGAGAGAGAGAGGAGAGAGACGTGAGAGAGAGAGAGAGACACGGACAGAGACAGTACGAGAAACAGAGAGACAGAGACAGACGACAGAGAACAAGAGAGAGAGAGAGAGAGAGAGAGAGAGAGAGAGAGAGAGAGAGAGAGAGAAGAGAGAGAGAGAGAGAAGGGACAGACAGAGAGAGAGAGAGAGAGAGAGAGAGAAGAGAGAAGAGAGAGACAGAGAGAGACGAGAGACAGAGAGAGAGAGAGAGAGAGAGAGAGAGAGAGAGAGAGAGAGAGAGAGAGACAGAGAGACAGAGAGAGAGAGAGAGAGAGAGAGAGAGAGAGAGAGAAGATGAGAGAGAGAGACAGAATGAGACAGAGACAGACAGAGACAGAATGAGACAGAGACACAGACAGAGACACAGAGACAGACAGAGACAGAGACAGAGACAGAGACAGAGACAGAGACAGAGACAGAGACCGAGGACGAGACCGAGACCGAGACAGAGAGCGAAGCGAGAGCGGAGAGCTGAGCGAGCTGACGAGCGAGGAGGAGAGCAGAGAGAGAGAGAGAGAGACAGAGAGATGAGACAGACAGAGAGAGAGAGAGACGAGAGAGAGAGAGAGAGAGAGAGAGAGAGAGAGAGAGAGAGAGAGAGAGAGAGAGAGACAGAGAGAGAGAGATGAAGGAAAGATGCATAAATGTTGTGGTAGGAGAATGATTTGAGCAATTAACAAGGTGCAGGTTAAGTATGTAGAGAGAGGGAATGAAGTTAAAGATTAAAAAGTGGAGGATGACCAAGCATCAGTGAAATTTGAAGCAACATCAAGTTGCTGCTCATATAAAGCCAATGCGTACATAGAAATGTAAAAAAGCAAAGGGGTGGATCAACAGAGCAGTAAGGATGCGCAATATGCCCCACACTAACACGCGTTGAAAACAGACAAAATAAAGAGCATAATTGGATGACATCACTTTCCTCGTCCAGTCTGATCTTGAAACAGTTGAATACCTCCATACCTCGGTCCCACACCACTTGCTCCATCCATCCCATTCCTGTCTTGCCCGACAGTCTGCTCGCTCAGACGCCCCCACCATCCTTCCAGCATCCCGGCTGCCAAGCCCTCCCTATCAGCAGAACACCCAATGCCCACACCCATCACCCCACCCGCATCTCCTTTCTCCTCAGACACTGAATCCCACCAGCTCATTCTGCTGCAAATAGTCTTCCACTTTGCCTCTACCAAAGCCAATTTCTCTGTTGTTCCTGATTTGTCACTGCCGTATTTCTATGTATTTTATTCTCTGCAATGATCTTAACCAAAAGGAGAGAATAGCTATGTTGGCTTCTTGGCTGCCCCATTGCCAAGTTGCTATAAGAGAAGGTACAACAGCAACGTCTGCCCATTTTGAATCATGTTTGCTGCAAGTCTGGCTGATCCGTGTGTTAGCAGTTTTGCAATGTTTTTCCATCGCATTGTTTTCAGCCCAATTAATCGCGTTTATTTTTGACGGCAGTTCACCTTTTCACCACATTTCTCTCGTCTTGCTCTCACCTGCCACAATCCCAATGCAAAATTCCACAATTAGGCCTTTGATCTCTTTCTGATGTTAAAATATACAGATATCTTAATGAAGTCATAAAAACCACACAAAACAAACGCAATATTACATTCATTTTTTCCTCTGATCGATGTTTATACACATAGCTCAATTATTTACATTTGGTACAATTCCAAATTTGGGATCAAAATCAGGAATCTTGCATTTATTGTAGAACCTTCAACTTAATTATTTTCTCTGTTGACACTTTTTAACGTTTCCTTGTCCCGCATAACCGACATTCCGCGTTGGCTGGTTGGCTCCAAATAATACTCTGTCTAGCACAACAAAGGCTTTTAAGGAGTCGTAACATTTTTGCATCCAAAGCGGAAAACAAAATCTCCACAAGTAACCGTCCAACTTGAAAAAAATTTCTTTGCCGAACTTCAAAGAGAACGGTTGTATTAATTTTACACAATGATGCACATACCCCAATCAAGAAGCTAATGTGTGGATGGAGACATTATGAACATCACGAGTAATAAATACGAGCGGAATTGTGGTTGTTGAGCACGTGGCTGTGCTTCCATGACTCTACTGCTGCTGCAAAGCTTCCACAAACCCCTCCCTTTTAACACCAAGCCAGCAGAGGTCACCGATTACCTTGATCATCGCCCATGTGGCCCAGGGAAGAGGAGTGAGGGGCTCGAGGAAGGGTGATTGTGAGTCAAGAAAAGGGTTAAATAGCTGAATAAATTTATTCAAATTTGGAAAAAGGTGCTTGCTTATTGAAACTTCATCATATATACAGGTTGTACTCATATTTGTGCGGCCATATTCTAAGGTATTAAGAACTCATTTGTATTCATCAAGCTGGTTTAAAAGACATAAAAAAGAAACGTTGTCGAGGCTCATTTAAAGCTAACACACAGGAACAATATAACAAAGGGAGGCAGGAGACAAGAGGGACAGGAGAGCGGGAAGCATAAAGGCAGGAGGGAGCAGAGGCATTAGATCTGTGAAGGGAGAGGGAATGGGGGCAGGGTGACTGGAATAAACAAGATGCGACATGACGGACTTCAGAAGGAAACAGTGATTTTGTAAGGAACGGTGGTTTGGGGAAGTTTAACGTGGGTAGAAAAGATCCGAGGATTTGGATGGCGGGGACGATAAGAGGTGGTAGTGAACAAGGCTGGTTTGAAGATTTGAAGAAGAGTAGGATTGAAAAGCAGTGATGGAGTTTTGTTCAGAGGTTGAGAAAAAAAGAGGAATGAAAGAGGAAGGTGAGCAGTGATTCTTGATTTGCAGTTTTTCAAGGTGATTAAAGACCTTATGCGCCCGCGGAAATATTAGGGGGACAGAGCACAGACAGAGCATGGAGTTTGCAAGGACGATTAGGAGACTAATGAAGACAGAAAGACCACTGACCTGCCTGTGGTGAGAGAGTGAGAGAGACACAAAGACTCATCTTCGTCAAAGTGAGATACCAATGATCCGAATAGGCTTGGTATTCCAACTGTGTTAAGCGAGATAGGTGAGCAGGAGCACCAGACGAGATGGAGTGAAGTTACAATATCAGGGCTACGGATGAAAGTTTGTCTGTTGGTTAAGAGCTCAGGCTGTGCCAAGGAAGGACTTTGCATGATGTGGGATGCCCAGATGCGTGACTGGCTTTGGAGCGCCAGCTTGGAAATGTGGCATTTCCCAGGAATGATCATGCAGATAGAGAGATCCAAAAGCTTCTTCAAGATGATTGCTTGAGAAAAGTAGATTGTGGGCGGGGTGGGGGGGGTGTTCCAGACATGTTCCTTTTGGAGAGACATCGTGAGAGTGTGAGATTGGTCAAGGATTTGATGAAGAACAGTGTCCACGGTTTGACCAGTTTTGTGATTTTATCCAGCGTCTGCATAGAGTTGAAAGAGGGCTGCTGCTTGCTGATTGTGAGGATGACAGATGCGTACGGCAGGAGGTGGTCATCAGCATATGAGATCAAAAGGTTAATTTTCCAAGAGTCAGAGAATCATTATGAAAATCATAAAACTAGACGGGCCCAAGAACGCTGCCTTTGAGTAACTCCACAACCTTAGGACAGGAGAGGGAGAGGATAATTTTAGGAAGCCACATGTTGGCTACGTGAGATCGGAAAATGTGCATTGGAGGAGGTTATGCTTGGATGACCAGTTAAGAAGAGTTTGGAGCAGTAGCAGGATGCCAAACTGCTATTCAAAACTCAACAAATATCTAGGGAGATGGCTCTGATCTCATGTTTGGCATTTGAGGATCTCCATCCAGTGTTGCGGAAAGCAGGAACAGCAAGTCCAGGTCTGAATCGTTACCATGATCGGCAATCAAGCCATTTGGAGAAGACAAGGATTTATGTAACTGAAGTATGATGGGTTCCATAACTTGCTGATGATTGCGGAAGAAGCCTGATTGAGTCTGGATGTAGTTAGAGGACGGTTTTTGCACCATTTGTGTTAATCAGGCCGTATGGTCTGAACTTCAAAGCAGATGGCAAATGACTTTGAGCAAATTGCAGAAAAGATAGAGGTGGAGCAAGAGCAGCAGAGCAGTTTTTAGACAGATGGGCTATGCCATTCTCGACCGGATTGCGAATCAGAGTCGCAGGTTTGAAGCAAGCAAGCTCTCCACTTGTCGGAGAAAAGGGACACAGAGTCCAAGAACAGCTGGTAACTTGGGGTAAGGTGGGTACACCCAAGCAATGGGTTTTGGACACAAGATTTAGAAGCAAACACGGAGTTTTGGCGTTCAGCCTACACGTCGTGCCAACTGTGCAGCCATTTGAGGTAAGGAGGGGATGGAGGGGGGAACATACACCAGAAATAGATTTTAACTAGACAACACCAGGATTGAGAAGGGATGGAGGGAGGAGGAGTTCGGCGAGAGTTAGGAGGAGGTAGATTTGAGAGGTGTGGTGAATTGGCTACTGAAGATGGACATAGAGAATGACAGATGAATACAATATGCATTGCAAACTGCGGGTTCTTGCGATTTTCAAGTCAGAGATACGTTAAAAACGTTAAAGGAGGTTTGGTAATAATGGCGAGTTGAGAGAATGGAGAAAGGAACAGCTGTAAGAATTGGATTTTATAGAGATGGAATGTATGAGATCAAAATTGAGATTGCTTTTTGAAGAGGCAGAAGAGCAATGTATTTTTGATAGAACAGAGCAATCCACAGGAAAAAAGAGGAAGTTGATACATTTCGAAGAACCGATTTTTTTGTTTGTTGTGTTTTTTCAGGTGAGGTAAGAGGAGGGCGAGAGTAAAGGAAAAAGGTGCAAGAAAATATCTGTGAAGATGTATGAGAATACTTTCCATGATCAAAAGTGGGAAGGGAAAGGTGGATCGGGGGGGGCAAATTGGAGGAAGAGCAATTGCTGATATAGATAGCGAGTGTTAAGGAAAGAGAGGAAAGATTCGTTTTTTTGTCGGTAAAAAAACATACTTTTAGACAATAAACAGAGAGTATAATTTGGAGGAACTGAAAGAGTGGCAAGGGATTGTTAGTGAAATTAAAAAGCTGAAGGATAATTAAGGAGAGGGACACATTAACACGACCGTGCACACCAACTAGGAAAAAGTTAGCCTCAAAGAACCGCATAGAAAAGTCCGACCAATTAATTACAAATTTGGAACAAGTTTTAAAAACAAAAGCGAATAACAAATACGCGAGTAAACTGGAGACAATAAAATAACAGTATAAATACGACAAAGAAAAACGACTGGAAACATCTTTTGAGAAAGTCGGCAGAGACGGGAAGACACTCCCAAGGTTTAAAAACCGCCGAACAAGGAACAAGGAAATCCAACACAGGTGAGGCCCTTCAGCCATCATGCCTGCACGAACACTACGACCAACCCCATGTACAAAGATCCAAGGAAAAAAATAAATGCAAATAACTAACATCGATTTTAAATGAATGAAAATTAAAAAAATATGTTTTTTTGTAATTTTTTTTCCCTTTTCTTCCCCAGGGTGAGGGGCATGGCTTGGTATTAAAACACACTATCAACCACACACCCCCTTTCAAGACCACCCCACCAACAGCACTCCCACCCAATCACCATCAATACTCAAACTACCCAAAGTCTTATTAACATCCCCATACCCTCCATCTCCATAACTTTCAGGTACTATCTAATTCTAATTTAAACTATCTACTTTTCTGCTGCCACTGACTTTCCAGGGACTTCACTATTAACTACTTCTGAGTAAAGTCCCTGCCTTCTACCTCTTAATCTCTCCTTTTTACTCTCAGCGTGGGCCCTGGTTCACACGTCTATCTGTTGAATATTCATCTGCACATTTTACTTTACCTTTCATTATCTTGAACATCTCTATCATATATCCTCGTAACCGCCTCCTTTTCTATGAATAAAGCCCCTGTCTCCTTCAGCGCTCCTTTAGCTGAGTCTAGCTATCGCCGGAATCAATCTACGTACTCCTGAATGAACCCTCTCTATGGCATCGATGTCCTCCAGAATGTGTGTGACCAAAACTGCACACAATATTCTAGATATGGTCCTCACTAAATTCCTGTACAATGTTAACACCACCTCTTTTGAATTTATTAATGTCCCCCTCATACAACCTAAACCCTATTTGCTTTACCTAACTGCCTGCACTGTGCTGCCGCTTACCTCCAGTATCTGAACCACCCCCAGATCCTTCTCCTGTGTGCACGCTCCAATTACCCCTTGCATCCTTAATCTCATTTTCATTGTTCTTTCCCATTCCCAACACCTTACACTTGCCTCAGGTTAATCCATCTGCCAGTCTTTTGCCCAATCCTACGTATCAAACTTTCTGTATCTTGTCACACACCCCTCTGCTATCCACCTTATCAAGCTTTTGTCATCACAAATTTGGAAACCGTACTCCTTACCCCACTTTCCAAATCGTTGATGTAAATATGAATAGTAATGGTCGAGTACTGATCCCAGGTACCCCTACTACTTGCATCCTCCCAGCAAACATCCTCCACTCACGCCACTCTGCTTCCTATCACTACCAAGTTTGCAATCCAATTAGCACTGAGCCAGCCATCCCAAGACCTCACTTTGGCTAACACCTCCGATGTGTACCTTATCAAATGCCTTCTTAAGTAACGATATACTATGTCCACTGCCTTTCCCTCATCCACCCAATCAGACACTGCTTCATAGAACTCGAAAAAGAATTTGTTAAACAGGGAACTACCTTAGTAAACCCATGCTGACTACCGTTTAATTAGTTTTGTATTTATTTAAAATGGTTGCCTCATCTGGGTCTTAATTGATATGTCTCCAAAACACCTTCCCACAACTGCGTCAAACTAAAAGTCTATAGTTTCGCAGATTCTTCTGGATCCTTTCTGAAATAGTGGTGTTTATTACATTTGTTCCTCGGCCATTCCTCCCGGTACTTGTCCTGACTCCAGTGAGCTGGTTGAATAATATCCGTTTAACATTCTCCCTTACCTGCTTCAGCCACCTCCATCAATACTCTCGGTTTGCATAATTATCTGGACCCTGAGCCTTATAACTACCTCTTAGTTTACCTGGCTGTTCCTTTACTTCCTCCACTCGCAACCTGGATCTTCTTGTGAAAGCCCTTTTCAACTCCTCGATAGATACTCTCATCGCTATTGACAATTCTCCTTGACTTTGCTGCTGTTAAAGTTGAAGAAAAATACCTAGTTTTAATTAAGCCTGTCATCTCACTTTTCATCAACCTAACTACTCTCCGTGCTGTTGCTCAATGGCCCACACTCGGTTCCGTACCTGTTCTTTTCCGCCTGATATACTGTAAAGAAAGCCTTGCTATTATGTTTAATATCTTAGCCATGTCCTTCTCATGACTCTCCTTTGGCTTGCGAGTTAGTTTTCTTAACTTCCCTCTGTTTACTCCGCCAATGATATTAAATCTAACTCCATTCCTGTTATATTAAAACTAAAATAAATGCCTTCTGCTTCTCCTTAGTAGTATTCCTTATCTCCACTACTCAACCACCCCGACCTCTTTCTGCTTCAGTTTACAACCTCATTTGAATGTACTTTATCTCTGCCACTCTACAATTTGGTCCTTGAAGGTTTCCCATTTCTCTGATGCCTGATTGACCTGTTGTTGGAGTCTCCAATCTACATCACCCAACTCTCTCCTCATTACCCTCAAAGTTTGCCTTCCTGAAAAATATAATAAGCCTTACCCTACATCGTGAAACTCTAACCCTCAACAGAAATCTTGCACACCACCAATGTTATGGTCACTTGCTCCTAAATGCTCCACAACCCTCCACCTCCTCCACCATATTTGGGATCGTTACTTAAAAAGGAGGTCTAATACTGCACTTCCCCTCGATGGGTTCATCCACAAACTGGGTTAAAAAGCAATCTTGGAATAAACTAGGAAATCCTCATCTGCCTCTTCCTTTCCCTGTTCCTGACCCAATCTATCCCTGGCAAGTTAAAATTCGCCATTAATCAATATCTTTTCCTTACCACATGCTCTTTTGAATTATTTCATTGTACTCCTCCTTCCCTCCCACCTGATCCCGATAAAAAGCAATCCTACCAGTATCTTACTGTTTTTACAATCTCTAATCTCCACCCATACAGAATCCTCAACATTTAGTCCTTCCTTAATGTCACCCCTTTCTCTGATACAAGCTGTCCTTTACCCCAGATTGCTACTCCTCTCCTTAATTTCTCTCCTCCCTTTCACACAGATACACCTTGTAGCCTTCCAATCCGGTCCTCCAGTTTACTTCCCTGCCTTAAACAACGGTCTCACTCACTGCAACTACGTTATCATACTCTCGCTCCTCTAACTTGCTTCAAAGCTCTTCTATATTAATATTTTAATTTCTGCATTGGAATAGAATCATGTTTAACTTTTCCCTTCCTGAAATTCTATTTTCCTGCCTGGCCTTACTTCATCCCAATGACCTTCTATTCCGTTCCTTCCTGTGTATAGCTTCCCCACCTTCCCGCTGACCTAAACAAAGCCTGAATTCCTTCCTCAATTCCCACTGCAAACCTTGCTGCGGTTCCCTTTTCTATTTAACATAACGGCCATCATTCTGAAACACTCCCTAAAGCCCCGAAATGATTCCACTGCTTCCTCAATGTAAAAACCTTCCTCCCCTACCACCATTCTTCCAGCCATGGTTGAACTTTTCCCCAATGACTATGCTCATAATTTCCTTATGTTGTTTCCTAATCTGATAGAAATCCCAGAAAACATTTTGCACCTCACCACCTTTGCTTTCAGCCGCTTTACCCAATATCCTGTATCTATTTTTCAAAACCTCTGAGTAAACTTTTCCCGACATGTATTCACTTCTAGTGTTACCACAACCAACTTCTTCCTGCCAATGACCCGATTCAATATGTTTACCCTTCCTTCAATGTCCCTAACCCCTAGCTCTTCAAAACTACACAAGGAATTCCTGGTCTACAATCCTTTCTGCAGAAATGAAGAATTTAATACTTATTATAATAATCTCATCACACACAAAAACGTCTTCGCATACCTCAGTCTTACCAATTTCCATTTCGGCCACCGTCCCACTGCCGCACCCGCTGCACCTCGCCAAGTGCCCCACACCCAGCTGCACCTCCGCCACTGCCTGACACTTGTCGGCGTGCGTTGTATATGAAACGGTCCTTCCACATGCGGTCTGTGCACCAACCTACCTGTCGGGATTGCATTTAAGTTGAAGCAGCGTGCCGTACGGCGAGCTGAGAAAGTTTTCCAAGTCTTTGTGCGTACAACAAAGAAAACTCTCAGCTCGTAAAACTGCGATCTGTACAATTTATTTGTAGTATCGTGCAAATATCTCTCTTCTTT
>CM068954.1:143444506-143456051 GCA_035128595.1 Eptatretus atami
ATGCACTCTGATAATAAACAAAAATAAAACAATTGTAGAATTGTACAGTTTCTGCTTCATTCAAAGCCATCGCATGTTGCCATGTAGGTGATGGAGCTGGCTGCGAGGGAACAATGGGAATGGTCATTACGTACAATTACCAGATTTGTCTGAAATTTACTAAATAATCCAGCTATTTATTTTCAGTTTTCACCAAGTCTAATTTACTTTATTGACCGTTCATTCAACAAGGTTTGCAGCCCCACAACTTCATTCGCAAGCACACATAACCAAAGTGGACACTGCTGGGTTTTAGTGAAACTGGTTCAGAACAAAACTAAGCGGCACAGTCGCAACCGAAAGAAAAGTAAAAAATTGAAACTGCAAATCTAAAAGGAACATTTAAGTCTGCCATCCTGTCTGCATGAACATTCACAGGTCCTAAGTACATTGCACAAAAAGATTTGGGACAAATTTCAAAAACTTTGAGTCTAACCATCTCAGGTCGTCGTCAACAACACTGTTTGCAGCTTTAATCCGTCTTGGTAACCACATTAAGTTGCTCAAACGCCAAACCTTCAATTAGACAAATTCACCATTCCGCAATTTTATTTATTTATTTTTATGAAACACCACTTGGCCAACATTTTGATCAAGAAATGTAGTTTCAAAGTACAATGAGGTATCACACGCTGTGTGTATAAGTACTGATTTTAATCAGGCAATTGACATTAGAAAATAAATCAACACCGAGCATTGAATGCAGATCCTCATGGGAAGGGCGTAAACTATCAATATTACCATTAAGATACGGATACTGACACGGACACATCGTGTTTAATGTTCAGATTCATTGCTAATGGATTATTATATTTTCAAACATTTTTTTTTCCAGCTTTGCCTTCATCGGCTTGTGTTACGTTACAAGTTCATTTTATATTTCATTCCACAAGTTTTTCTCTACATTCGTCGTCAAAATAATTGCTGCCATCAAATACCAGTTTGGCACGATGAGGCTTATCTGGTGAGTAACCCCCTTCTTGTTAAACTCCCAAAATGCAGGCTCACTGCTCACCTACGTACACTCATTGGTTCCTCTTTTCTCTCGCCTGAAGATCAAACCTTACCCAGTCTGTTCAGTCCCATTCTTCTCTCTCGGGCTTCAACTACCCATAATTGGCTAATTACCTCATTCCCAAGCACTCATTTTTTCCAGGTTATTGTGATGCCCCCCCCCCACCCCTACCTCTTGTTTTTTTAGTTGGTTTGTTCCTTTTCTGTATAATCCCCTTTCCCTTCCTCTTCTTGCTATGTTTCAGCTTGTTCATCCCCATGTTTCCTTCTCCCTGTCCCCTTGACCTCACTTTCACTCGACTCTGCCACGTTGATGTTTGCCACGTTGGTGTTTCCCACTTTACATTGCGTTCCCTTCCATTCTGTTCTAGCTCTTCCACAATCCTCAATAATGTGTTAAGAGGTGTGTTGAAATGTCAGAAACAAAGGTTGTTTTTTTTGATGGTAAAGGACAAGCTTTGCCTTGGGCTTCACAAGCATCTTTCATGCAGGAGAGCAGGATTTGCCATTTACTCACCACAGAAAAGCTGGTAACCTGTTGATGGTGTTCTCAGTTTGCCATCTTTATTTTATTTTTTCCCAACATTCCCTTTCAATTTCTGAATAGAATTGTTCATCAGGCTGTACATGCTGAGAGATTTAGCACATGCACATCTTTATGAGCAATCTACAAGTCTTCCTTAATTGATAAATGTCTGACAAAATATAAAATGTTGTGTTCATTTGGGTAGGGGCTTTTTAGTACCATTTTCCTGCAGTGAGGTCAAGGTTTATTGCAAATTTGTCCTTCATACCAACGCGAAGAGGATGGTGTTGTCCAATTTGGTAGTTAAACAGGATAATAATGTCCCGTTAATCGTTCGCCCTTGTCCGAAATGGGTTTGGTGTCCGGGTCACATAAAGGCGTCATGAGTGACCAGTCCGCTAGATGGGGGCACGTGATAGGCTCTGCAGCGGCTCCCATGAGCGCACACAATTGGTAGTGAACCATGCAAATATTCAGGGCTTCGATTGGCCATGCATGTGCATGTGCAAGGGGCCCATCACTGGCAAGCACACCTATGGCTGATGTGATTGGCTGCTGCTGGGTGTTTGGGACAGTGAGATTGGCTGCTATGATGGAGTGGGCCAATGTCACCCCAAGGGGAGGAGATTGTGCCAAGAAATTATAAAAGCTGCACGCAGCTCTCTTCGACGTTGCAACGATCCATCGATATGCTCCCGCTCACATCATTACATCATTAGACATACTCGGACGAAGTTTGATATAAATCAAATCAAAGCTGATGGCAAGCATCACATTTTCACCTGACATGACCTCTGACCCCAAAATCCAATCAGTTCATCTTGGTATCATTATACATACTTGCACCAAGTTTGACTAAGATCCCTTCAGCTGTTATTAGGTTATTGTTACAGCAAAAACCTATCACAGACAGACAGACAGACAACCCAAAAACATAATGCCTCCTGGCGATTTCTTCAGCAGAGGCACAATTGAACAACATTTGTTTTTTTTTTTAAATCAAAAGGAAGGAGCTTGCTTTTTGATTGGCTTGTGAAAAGGTGGTAAAATCGATTTGGAAACTTACGCACTCACAGCCATCATGCTAGATGACAAATTGATATGTTCTTCACGAGGCTCAAGTCAAAGGGAAATTTCGTTTTGGTGTTTTCAAGAAACACCGCCGAACCTCGACCGTGACAGGCCTGTGTAGTGTTCAGATGAAACGCTCATTTCCCTGCATACAAAAACGCATCAATTCATTGAAGAATTGGTTTTATTCCGACGAATGACTCGTTCCATTTAACACCTTTCCTCTTCTTCGTAGCCAATGCTGTGCAATCACCTGGGTACAAACATTGTGTTCCAAAACCTTGAACATGAAAAGGAAGGAGGTAAGAAATACCTTTCGACATTCATTTTGGCCAAATAGGAACCCCCATTCACCTGTGAACACAAACCTGTACGCAAGTTACACAAAACGTTTGCAAACTTCAAACCCTTTCCGTTTGCGTCATCCCTCGATGTGACTTGACCGAACTTTAGATCCATACTATTGCGAGGACCACAAGTTCAGTCTCTACTCTTAAAATTTACTTTCAGCTCTCACGAAGCTGAGACATCACAAGTGGCAAACAGGGCCATGTGTAGCATGCTTTCTCACTGAAGATAATTGTTGGCCACCATTTTGAGAAATGGGTCACCGAGTAGATAAAATATGTAATCCAAGGACCGCAGGTGATGCAATTTAGCGAATCAAAATGGCACAGGTTACCAGAGAATCAGTCGAGTGACTTCACCAATTGAGAAATAAATAAATAAAAGACGGGAGATTTGTTTAAATAAACCAGTTTGGGCACTTCAACTCAAAATATACCATTCCAGTCAAAATTTACATTTAATAATTAAGCAATCCTTTAAAATGACGCTCTCAAATCTACACCGATGAAAACTCATGGAACCACTCAATGACAAAGGATGAATTTTTATTTTTTATTTTTAAAGGAAGGAATAGGTGCGCACACACACGCACGCATGCTGGTGAAGTGTGCGGTATGGAACAGAGGTACACATAAACAGCCATGGGAAGATAAATGGCAAAGGCTTTGTTCATCGCATCATTTGCCAGAAGCAATCTTCAATCTGCTTTGAAGTCAGACATCATCACTGTATTACACAAACATGGTGCAAAAACCGGTCCTCTTAACTACATACCGATCTCTACACAGCTTACTTCCAATCATCAGCAAATTCATGGAACCCATAATCGCAGTTTACAAGAAATCCTTTTCTGCAACGGCCTCATCGCACATCAACAATTTGGATTCAGACCAGGTCACGGCTTTGGATATGCCGATTATCCTCTCCCAACAATGGACGGAGTCGCTCAATGTCAGACACGAGATCAGGGCAGTCTCTCTGAACATATCTCAAGCTTTTGACAGTCTGGCATCCTGCCTTACTCTCCAAACTCTCTGACGATGGCATCCAGGGCCAACTCCACGCATGACTTACTCGACTCACGTAGCCAACATGTGGCTCTCAAAAGTATCCTCTCCTCTCCCTGTTAAGGTTGTGGAGTACCCCAAGGCAGTGTTCTGGGCCCAGTCATAGTTATGATTTTCATAAATGATCTCTGACTCTGGAAAATCGCCTTTATCCATTTGCTGACGACTCCACCCTCTGCTGTGACATCCCTCATTCTCCAGGTTGGCTGGTGTCCGAAGCCAGCCGCTAATTAGTCATCCTCGGTCATGAAAAGCCTTTCCTGAGCACATCTGAAGTTTTATCCACGTACAAGGTTTCATTTGCAGCTCAATGGAACACCGCTCTCCCCTCTGGGTTGGCGCCTTTGCCTCACACCTTGCTCCACTTGCAAATCAAGTCCTTCAAAATCATCGGTATCTCCGACAATGAAGCCAAGTCTCTGGGTCTATCACTTTCACATCACATACAGGTCGATGGGCTCAATCATTTACCACCTTCTTTATGGTCTTGCACCCTCTGCCCTTTGTTTTCCGTGCTCTGTCTCCTGCTCCCATTAACCCCCGGGTTTCTGCAGGGCACACACGGTCTGCCATTAAAACTCCCAAAATCCAGAATCACTCCTCACCTCCACCCATTTGTGGAATCAACTTCAATCTGCAATCTCATTCTTCCCTCCAAGTCTTCAAGACAGCTGTTCACCATCATCGCAGGCCATCTCCAATCTACAACCATGATCTCTTTCTACCACAATTAACCCTCCCCAAACCCAACTCTTTCTGGGTTTCCAGGTTGTACTTCAATTCTGTGGTTGAGAGTTTTCAGCTGTATCCATCTTGTTCACCCCTCGTGTCCTCATCTTGCTGCGGAACAAACTTCCTTAGCGGACTTATAGACACTGTACGTATCCTTATTCTTCCCCATGTCCCTTATCCCTCCTCCTACTACCGTTCTTTTTGTCATGGTCCATCTGTTCTACTTTTAGTGGGGCAACTTAGCTAAATATAGCATAACAATTGTGCATTTTGTGAGGAAAGCACCAAATTTGGCACACTAGTAGCCTATCATATTACGAACAGATTTGGACATTGGGCCATCTCAAATTCAGCCGCTGATGGCTGTGGCAGCCATTTTCCACTGCCATCAAAAATTTTGAGATGGCCCAATATCCAAATCTGTTCATAATATGATAGGCTACTCGTGTGCCAAATTTGGTGCTTTCCTCACAAAATGCACAATTGTTATGCTAAGTTGCCCCACTATTTCTTCATGAGCTCAAACTTTAATGCTATCACAAAAAAAACCAAAAAAAAAAACCGAAGGCCACTCGGTCGAGCGCATACCTCTGCCACGCAATGCCTAATCCACGAGAACATATCGGGCCCAATACAATTTTTAAATATTGTGCTGAATATGATTTTTGAGCCCCATCTCAATGGTGAAGAATCACCTAAAAAAATTAAATAATTATCGTGTCCAGATCTGATTCAGATCTTCACCAAAATCAAATCAATTCGTCCTCGCTGCACACCCAACCTGCACACCAAATTTCATTGGGATGCGTCCACAACTTTGAGATATCCTTCACACAAAAACAAACAGACAGGCAGACAGAGGGGTGAAAACATAACCTCCTTCACCTTCGGTGGTAGAGGTAACAAACAAACTAAATTAAAAACAAAAATATATAAATAAAACCTTCATTCACTTTATTCTTTTTTCAAACGAGTAATCCATGGTTCCACGATATACACACACTCGCCTCCAACCTATCTAGCCTGGGTTTGAATCTCAGCCCAGCTGTAAAATGTCATCCTGTTGTTTCACGGACAGGGTGATTCATCGATGTCGTCCCTGGGATGGACGTTAAACTGGGCGTCTCGTCTGGCGACATTATTTGGTGGACGTTAAAGATCCCACACAGTCCTTTGCAGGGACCCTAAACAAATCAAATTCCTGCCTGGACTGCTTGGTCAGAAAACAACGGTAAACCATCCAGCATAACCCTCGCCAAGAGATCACTTTGGCAGCACAAAGCCCTTTTCACTTTCATTAATCCTTTAAGGTTCTGGAGCATGTTGCTAACATACAGTACCAGAATGCTGCAAACTAGTCCCCAAATCCACATATCTCTCTCCCCGATTCAGAACATCGTTTTGTTGTGCTTGCAAATGACTGTCCCCATATTTGAGTAAGCATATTCGCAGCACTTCGGTGCCACAACATACAACAAGCTGACTGCTTTGGCAGATTTATAAACAGTGGACACGCTCGCTCCCTGTGGGAGTGCGTTGGGGAGGGGGAGATGGGGATGGGTCAAACATATTTTGTGCCATGGCTAGTTATCACCACTCTCTCCAACTGGGGTCAGGAAACCACTTGCACTATGCCACCTGTCGTCTCCACCCCTTGTAGGGGAGGGGAGGGATTATTTTGCACCTGTGACATCACTCCGGGTACCACCAGCACGTATGCAAAATTTGGTGGAGATTGGCCCAGCAGTTTTTGATTCTGTAATTATCACACACACAAACACAGAGAAATTGCCTTATTACCTCCACTACGTAAGGTGGACAGAGGTCATGTTTTCAACCCCCCCCCCCCCCCCACCCCCCATCTGTCTTTCTGTCTGTGAACAGGACATCTCAAAAAGTTATGGACACATTCAGACGAAACTTCGGGAGATGTTGGTTCAAATCTAGGACAAATCTAGGACACAAAGACTAGGACAAATCGATTCAATTTTGGTTCAGGTCCCAACCCAGATCTGGCCTATCAGTGGATTACAGAACAAACTGTTTAGCTTGGCAGAAGTGTGCCGTTTACTGAATGTCGTTCTAGTTTATACACAATAGTAGTTGGATGGCATACTTATGAATGCAAATAGTACGATATTTCAAAAGGTGTTTGGTGACCTCTATGCACTCCTGAACCACTGGACAGAATGAGTTGAAAACTGGTAGTTGTATTGGCAAGGAGAAGTGCGGTGAGGGGGGGGGGGGGTGTACAGTAACATTTTAGGCAGGAAAAAACATGACAGTGGGTTCAGGGTGGGGCACTTCAATTCTTACGGGCGAGTTGTCTTGGTTACTTCACTAATCCTACTATAGGGTGATTTTACTTTATTCGAGAACCCTAAATAATTCCCATACCCTAAAAAAAACTATATCCATTAGGAACCTAATGTTCTGCGTAAATGTAGCCTGTTTCAGAAAGACGTAACATGATCCTGAGAGTTATCACGTGACTTGGCAGTGATGTTTAACGGTTTTCACTCAGTCACACCATGGTGCTCACAGTGGAAGAACGCGTGTTTCTCATCGAGCATTACATCAACAATGAATTCTTTAGCAAATGTCAAATTGCATTAAAAAGTCGCTTCAGTTGTCGTATGAAATCTTCAAGATCAGTGATATGGAAACTGGTGAAGCAGTTCAGAGAAACAGGCTTCATGATAATGAAAAAAGGAACAAGTGCTCACCAAATGTTGTTATACCTGAGAAAGTGGGGCTGTTCGGGTCTCCAGATTTCTTTTTGTGGGAGATAGTTGAAGGATATATAGTGTGCACTGCAAATCTACACCCTCTTGGTGAATTAAAAGCAATAATGAGTGACACAATCAGCAATCCATCCATTGGGGACAATTCTTCCGACAGAGCATTGTTGCTGCCAAAGCAGTCTCCTGGGCTATTGGGCACAATCCTGGATGGGTCACCACTACGATGCAGGACACTCGAATGGCTCAATCATCCCAGCAAGCTGGTAATCATTTTTCCGACCTCGGAAGGATGACAGGCTGAGTCAACCCCACCTGGTGTTAATTAAACAGCCGAGCATGATTTGAACCCAGGACCCGAGGATCCCAAGCCCTATTTTTCGTTTTGTATTTTAAATTAATTTTCTGAAATTTCTTTTTCACTTGGAAGTTGTGGGTTGTGATGTGTAAATGAAAGTGGAAAAAGTCTGATTTAATGCATTTTAATTCCAGGCTGAGGCAACTAAAGGTGAACATTTTGAAAGGGGGTGTAGACTTTCTATAGGCACTGTGTATTTATGTCAGAGAAGAAAAACAAAAACCCAGCGCTGGCCCAATCTCCATTAAATTTTGCATTTGTTTTTGTAGTCAGGGTGTCAAGGCCATTTCATCGGTACAAGGAAAAAAATAAATGAAATGCAATAATTATCTGAAACCTGGCACATCTGTTAAAGACTTGCTAACAGAGCAGCAGCCTCAGGTGTCCAATGTGACCAAAGAGAGGAGTTTCAACAGGAGTATGTACCATTAAAGTTGGCCTCTAACATTCCCATCGCTGGCTCATGATGTGGAGGACTTCCGTTTCTAGCCCATTCATCAGTTTGTCCATTTTGTCTGCTGTCCTTGTAATTCATGTAAAACTACAGAGTTCTTAGAACACCATACCCCATGCCAAAAGGACATGGGAAGGGTCTTTGAATCTCGATATCCCTCAATGCCGAGAGCGCAAAGCGGCAAATTTGGTCGAGATGTCGTAAAATTTTGTCCAAATAATGTTAAACAGAAGGTTTTTACAAGTGCCAACAAGGCGATTTAAGTTCTGGGGTGTTTAGAATACAAAAATCGAAATTAACACATTGAATGTCACGACGTGTATCCCCGTAGAAAAGCTTATGCTGCAGGGTCAGGAAACAAAACAATCTGCTGGCAGGCAGTTCAGTCAACATAAATCCATGTAATAATCATGATCAAATTTGTTGCACCATTACATGCGATGTTGAAAAATCAGGAAAGTTTGCAAGTCTGATAATCGGCACAAAGCTCACCTCTGCTCAACTAAGATGAAAGAAGAGATGGTTATAACTGAAACTAGAAGGGCACTCGGTAGAGCGCATAACTCCACCACGCAATGCCCGATCCACGAGAACATATCGGGCCCAACACATTTTTGAAATATCGTGCCATACATCGTTTTTGGCCCGATGTCTCAATGGTGAAGAATCACTTTTAAAAATAAATAATTATTATCGGATTCGGATCTTCACCAAAATGGAATCAATTTGTCCTTGCCACACACCGAACCTGCCCACCAAATCATCTGAATCCGTCCACAGCTTTTTCGAGATATCCTACACACAGACAGACAGACAGACAGACAGACAAACGCAAAAACATGACCTCCTTCCACCTTCGGTGGTAGAGGTAAAAAGCTTATTCCACAATATCCAGGGCTTTTGACTGCTTGCAAGAGGGGGCAGTCAAGTCGGCATGTTGAGTATTTCCTCAATCATAGACCGACGTCTGGAGACAGACAGAGAGTGAACCAACAACTTAACTCTGCTTTTCGCTTCGCACACGGGGTAAGTATACTGGATGTACACCGATGTCTTTATCCTGCATGCAATTTACGAATAAGTTGATCGATTAATAAAATGAAAAGGGTTGGAGTGGGGGAGGTTGGGGGACAAGAAAAGTCAAACAAGACAGTCTTTATGCAACAATACAATGCACATTGAAAAAGTCATGGGCAACTTGTTTCGTGACCCACTCCAACTTCATCCTGTGTCAGGAATAAAACTGTCGAAAGGCATTGCAAGCAGAAATAATCAGTCAGTTAGTTAGTAAAGAATGGTGCAGAACCAGGCAGGAATGTTTGTTGACGAGAGGGTGGGAATTCAGTGGAATGGGCTTGAAGCTGATGAAACTCCTGGATAAACACCTGACACACTCACTCGTTTGTCTTGCCAGAAATGAAGTTGTGAAACACTTGACATAGCTTCCATATCTGAAGAGAGTTGAACCACCCTTGTTCTTGCTCAAGACCTTAATCATTAAACAATCCCAAACCAATTCAGTTTGAAAAACAGCACAACACAGGACGATGTGGCATGGGATAGCATAGTACAGGTTCGTGGAATGGACCTCAACAAATGATAATCACAGTGCAGGGTCTTGCACAACAGTACAAGTAAATTCAGATGAGCACGTACAATCTAAAAGGTATTTTGTGATTATATGATCTCTTAATGAATAAATAAAATAAAGTGAGACAAGTCTGTGCATACATGCCTGTCCACCACACCCAATTTCACATATGCAAGGTGACGATGACATGAGGCCTCATCATCCAAATATTAGTCACATGCTGCCCCCTCTTTCATTGGGAGGGGGACAAGATCTGGCACGATGCCTTCAGTTCTAGATGAAGGCCACTGTGGTAGAAACGTCAGACTTGAGCCTTGCCTGCTGGACAGCTGTACCAGTTGGTAGAGCACGATTATTAAAAATAAACTTTTTGGGTACTTATCTCCCATACCCATCCTTGCATTGACAAAGAATGGGAGGGTGTTACATGCCATCAAACAAGGAATTTTCTCATACTTGTTCCAGTTTGGGAGTGATCCAACAACGTTGGGATCAAGGCAGAAAAAAAATTAAAATATAAATATTAAAAGATCAAACCATTGGTTGAAACTAGCTGATAAAAACATCACCTCAAAGAAAAGAAACACAACACACAAACACCAATGTTATTCTTTCTCAAATCATGACTTCAAACACGAATGTTATACTATTGAAGATATGTATCCATGTTATTTAATTTATTATCATTATTACAGACTGACACTTTATCTTAACAGAATAAATGAAGGATGAACACATTTGAGAGAAAGATAACATTTATGTGAGCAGTCTGACTATGCTCTGGAGTACATTACAGCACTGTTGGGAAAGGATCGCCTCAAACTTAATCCATAAATTAATTAAATCAATCCCAAATGAAGTTGAGGCAGGCAGTCCTCAAGGAAAAAAGAGAGGGTCACACTGATTATTCACTACACAAAGAGAGATTAGATTTTTCTGATTATCCCGCCCCCTCCCGGAGGGAGGAGCAGGATAATTGTAATCGTCCGGTTTGTTTGTCTGTCTGTTAACACTTTACGGCAAAACAGCTTTCCAAACACTATCAAATTTAATCCACAGGTGGGCAATGAACCTTGGACGACCCCATTAACTTTTGGGTCCAATTGGATCAAAGGTCAAGGTCAAGAAAAGATCAAAATCGTTTTTCGCTCATAACTTCGTCAAAAATGATCTGATTTACTTCAAACTAAGCTTATAGTGAACCTTATTCTATTTGTCACTTATAATCCTACCCATTCCTATCGTGAAAAATGCATATTGGTGAAGATCGGTAGGGTCCGAAGTTTGGGGGTCATGGCCGTCGGTCAAAATTACAAATTTTCCATTAAAACTAAAACATGGTTACGAAAATAAATTTTACGGGAAAACGGCTGCTCAAACACTGTCAAATTGTATCCACAGGTGGGTAATGAACCTCGGACGACCCCATTAACTTTTGGGTCAATTAGATCAAAGGTCAGGTCAGGTCAGCAAAGGTCAAAATCTATTTCGCTCATAACTTCGTCAAAAATGGTTTAATTGACTTCAAACCAAGACTAAAATATAAGGGTATGTTCTTTTGAACATATGAGTCCCCTAGGACCATGAAGCTATCGTTCTTGTTG
>CM068954.1:143482390-143501709 GCA_035128595.1 Eptatretus atami
AAAAAAAAAAAAAGGACAACGTGGGATCTTTAACGCCCACGAAGTAATGGCGACGGACAAGGCGCACGGGCTGCTCAAGGTCCGTCCGAGGGACGGCACCCACACGGACACCTCGTCGTGTATGCGCAAACCCCTCAAAAGTCTTGGGACACCGACACAGCAACAACGCTCACACGGCCCGACGAATAAATAAATAAATTAAATAAAGACGGTGCAACCACCGACAGATCCAGGGTGGTGTCGACCGGAAACGATCGAAAAGGTCAACAGCTCGTTCGACGTCTTTGACCCCTCTTCAACACGACAGCTCCGAGGGCTGAAAGGATTGCCGTCAATGACACCGAATGGTGACATCGCCTCGAATGGCAGCGCCACTGCGGACTTTTCCTCAGCGCATCCATTTTTTTAGTTCCACACACACACTGCGTCATGAACCAGTGACGAAGCAGATGAAATACTTGAAATAAAATGGCGGAACCGTCGCGAGAACCAAAGGCTCGACGGACCGAGGCGCCACAGCGACGGAGCCGTGAGGAAAAAAAAAAAAAATTCCAACCCCTGACTGAGGCTGACAAGCGAGCTTCGGGCACCGCGTAAACAACATCCGATCGCAATCGCCGCCTCAACTCATTCGACGTGACGTTTGAAAGCGCTTATTGCCGCGGCGGCCGTCGTGTCAACCGTGTACAACTTACATGTCGCTGCGTCTGCTGCTTCGCCTGTCGTCGTCCAACTCGTCGCCGTCTAACTCCCGCCCGCTGATGGCGGCGCGGTAACTCCGTGACGTCACGCATCCGCGGCTCGGGACAACAAATAAAAAGGCGGTGGGTTGTACCAAGTGGGAACGAAGGGGGGGGGTGGGTGCGAAGTTAACGTCACAGAAATTATTAATTTTCACCGAACGCCGCCTTGAACCCTCCCCGTGCATTAATTAATTAATTAATATTTCACCAAATATTCAATTGCAACAACTTTCCCTTCGGTATAAATTCATACAACGCAGCACGAGGATCATTTGCAATTCCGCTCCCGCCTCAGTGGAGTCAGTGGCGGTCTAATTGCGCAAGGTGCGGTTCAAGTGCCCGTTTCACGGCGCTGTTGTGTCCACAGAACAATATCGATACCCCCAAAAACCGCATTCTTGCTTCTGCTGTGAGAGACGATGAAAGTAACATCGACAATGGAAATGATGAACAATGGCTTCTTCTTCTTCTTCTTCTTCCAAACCGGCTACTGAATCAACTTGTGAAGACGACGTAGGCCCAGCAGCGCTGTGGGAATTACGATTGTAAAAGCAATCGATGGGTAATCTCATTTTTCCATGCTTCTTCCTGTCCAAATCGTCTCTCAAACCACACACAACATTTCACGGCCACAAGAATCCACAAAGCAACATCCGCTATGTTCTCCAACTGACAAAAGATCATTTGCAACAACAAAGGGACAACAAATCGTTTTATTTTATAATCTGCAGGGAGGGCTTGAAATCATAAATCGACAACAAAAAAAAAATGTCACTTTTCTCCTTAATTGTTGATTTGATGGCGGAAAAATTACGAACTGAATCTTCAAACGTTATACAAGACAGCAACGTGACGTATCGAGTAGCCGTCAACAAGCCGTATTACAAAAACGTTATGACCCTACAAAATACGAGACAAAACAAAGCAAGCAAGCTGAAGGCCGGAGGTTTGGCTACGGTAACTGAAAGTTCACAAAACTTTGTAAATGATGGAAGGCAGGCCAATGCTGTGGGAATTCTAAAAATGAAATTAATCGGATCTTGGTCGCCCACACAGTATACATACCATTGGGCTTTGGTGACGAGACTTAAATTGTGATGCCTTGAATGAAAGCCACAGATAAGACAAAACTGTGTAAACATGTTGAATAGTGATAGCATTAAGCCTGGTGTTGGCTTAGTGGTTAGGGTGGTGGCTTGAACTAGGGTCCTCAGTTCAAGCCCCGTTGGGCCGCTGAATTAAAATACACCAGGAGGTTGACTCAGCCTGTCATCCTTCCGAGGTCGGCAAAATGAGTACCAGTGCACTGGTAAGGGGGACACTGCATCAGCGGCATAACCGCGTCCCAACCAATGATGCAACCAGCAGCTACAGGCTGCACTCGATAGAGAGAGAGAGCGAGAGTGATAGCATTTGTGCTGATCTTACAAAAAATAAAAATTTGCAGGAGGAAGAAATGACCAAGGTTCCTTATTCTTGCAGTAAACCCTGAATAGCTCCAGAGTTCATTTTTCATGCAAAACATGTCAGGTGACCCATCCTCTGCAATCAATAGCCAGGTATTTGTTTCTCATAGATCCAAAAGATTTATTTCGAAGGAGATGAGGGCAAGTTTTTCCAAAAGGTTTCATTACTTGCATTGTCAACTATCTATTCACAATGCACACACAGGTGGTGGAACCAAATTGAGCAACGAAAAAGGAGGAAGGATAAGAAAAAGGAAAAAAAAAAGAAGGCAGATGAGTGTGAATAGAAAGAAAAGGTCAAGATGAAAGAAGAGTAAGAACTTGTCACACACGAGGGTGCCGATGTGTCTGTACATGCAAATGAATGTGGTCTCTTGTACGTGTGCAGGAAGTCTCAAGTGTGTTGCATCGGCATAGTTTGAAATCTTTCCACGAGTGATCAGACAGCTCTTCCGCCACACCTCTCCTCCTGTCCGACACCGATTTGTAATTCTGTACATGCTTGTACCCACTGCCTTCAAAAATAAAAAACAAAAAAATGACATCAGCATTCCCAATAATTTGAAGATGTGGTGATGGCTCATTCTGATTTTATGAAGTAAAAACACCCATAAATGATGTTTGTCATTAAAGCACGGCACAGCATGTATAACCCTCTCTCATGTTGATGCCCATTACACCATTTGCTGTGTTCTGTGAGAGGGGGGGCAGCAAGTACGAGTTCTTTAACCTGTTTCAACATTTTCCAGCAGAAGGGGTTTACAGGTTTACATACCTGAGACACGGCTGTTAGGTTTATACAGCTGACCACGTAGACATATGGCAAGCCCGTGACTGATTGATATGCAAGGTTAAGTTGGCAATTTTTATTTTTTCGGGTTCCACCAAAATATATATGGTCAGTTCAGAAAATGGAGAGAAAAATGAGATGCGCTTTGGCCAGTCAGATATAAACAAAAGGATAAACAAGAGTTTCTAGAAAATAAAGAGCAAAAGGATGCCTATAAGGGAAGCAATTTTGAAAAACTCCGACTATTCTCTTTTTAGCATTATATTACAAGGAAAAAAAGGGCATTTTATGGAATGCTGCAATTAAAATTACAAAATTATTCAAAGTCTTCATCGAGGTTGACGTCGGATGTATCAATGTTTTCATCAATCTCGAGGTTGTCCAAGTCTTCCTCCAGCTCCTCCAGTGTCTGCAGATAAATACGCAATCACGCAGATTTCGTACAGTACCAGGAGAAATGGAGTTGTGAAAGCAACTGCAATTCAATTGTGGGTTTAAATACTTGGAAAAAATACAAATAAATATAAAACAACAAGAACAATCAAAGCATGACTATGGTGTCACTTACATGGAGTAACAAACAATATGCCTCAGACATCATTAGCTGGTTATAAGTACACAAGGACCCCAACATTCACGGGTACTAATATTCGTGGGTTCTGCGTATTCGCGGTTTGAAATTTGCAACATGCTCCTACATTCGCAGGAAATTGCTCTGCGTATTTGAGGGTTTAAAAAAAATTATTTTCACAAACCACAAGTATAACAGTTCTAAAACATATTGTTATAGTTGTGGTGGTAGACGGAAAAATTTAATGGGGGAATTTAGCATTGTGTAGAGTTGCTTGGTCCGTGGACGAGTAGAAAGCATCTTGATGGAACCAAGTTAGGGAATCTGTGAGTTTAAGTGTTACGTGTCACCACACGAGGGGTGGTGCGGTGTTAATTAGCCAAGGGAGTAAGAACAAGTTCCCCAGTATGTGATTGCCCTCTGATTTTTCCCAATGTTGTTTTTACATTTCAAGATCAGCAATAAAGGTGGGGAATGCGTCCCTGAAACCACAACAAACGAGCAGAAAGCCCCGCCTTCAAAGGTTGACAACAAGCGAAGACACACCCCCAAAGGACGATTGGTGGGCGTGATGTCAGAAGCTAGCCAAGCAGTAGAAGCCCCGCCTTCCCGGGTTTGGTGCGAGCAGGCCACGCCCGGAGGCGGATCTTAAGAGAAAGAAGGAGCGCACATGAGAGGTTGAGGTGGCGGATCTCAAGAGAAAAAGGGCGCGTACAAGAGGAATGTTGTACATTGTGGAAGGCTTCCTACTGCATAGGACGGGATATCGGCAGAGCGCAGACACGAGGACAGTGTGAGGAATGTACAAGGCAGGTGGCACTTTTGAAGAGGATTGGAGTTGGCTTGCATACTTTTGGAAAGAGGAAGGCTGGCGCATATTGAGAGGCATCAGACTCAGTAGGCTTGTGCATTTTTAGCCGTGATCAGAGTGGAGGCACGAGGTGCAGTCGTGAGAAAAGGACCCCGATCCTCGTGCATGTCATAAGCCGTTACACTGGGGCTTTGAGCCTTTGTGTGAAGTGCCGCTCACGGATTGCCTGGCAAATTATTGCCTTTTATATTTATTATGTCTGTTATTTTGATATTTATTTGTATTTTTTGTCTGCCCTGCTACGAGAGAAGTGACGGGGCCATTTGCGTGCAACTGCACGTGCAAATAAAAGCGCCTCCATTCCAAGTTCCACAAGGATCAGCTCTGGGCCAAGCTAAGTAAAGCAATCATTTGGAAGGAGGGTTTTTTTCTGTTTATTTTGCGTCCCCTTTGTCTGTATTTGAATCTGTGTGCGAGGCCTTGACTGTTTGATTTATTTATTTCACATTATTATCATTTCCTTTTGAACTATAGTCCTTCGTAAATATTTATTTTATGTTCATGAAATGTGTTCATTTTGAAGAAACTGTATTCGTGTAATTGTAGGGGATTCGAGGATAAACCCCGTGCCTCCGTTTCATTCCCCGTACTCCTCTGCCCGTCCTTCGAGCATGTGTCAAAATCTCCGAGGATCAACATGTCCGCCTCCTCTTAATAAGGAACCGCTCAGCCTCCTGGGGGCTGTCTGTGTTAACCACCCGTCACCACAATTTGGGTCGGGGGGTTAACCTGAGCCGGCCACCCCCGTGACAATATCTTCCATGAGCCATGCACAAAGCAGCTGGATGTACCGACAGTACAATACTGTACGTATGCAAAAAACATATCTTCCACGAGCCACCAACATGACCTGCTTCTTGTACGTGTATTGTAGCTTCGCAGGATAAACAGTTTCGTGGGTCGTCTCACCTGTCCTGCCTCGACTGCCTCCCTCTCAGCACCCTCACCTGCCTCACATGACGACGTATCGGCACTTTCACTTGCGTCGTCTCAAGATGAGCCATTCTATCGCTATAAAATTTTCTTTTTCATCCTCATCATCATCTTGTAAAGTTATGTGTGCTGTGTTTGTTTAATAAAAAATTGAAATAGAAAAAGTTGTTGTTTTTTTCGTTTTGTGGTATGGAATGGTATGGTATGGTATGGTTAAGGGACTTTAAAATGCATTCTTCAATAAATTGGAAATGGTACCTGGTGTTGTCATTTTTTTTATTTGAAAGCATCTTTCATGAAACTGCAATCGCACATTCATGGCCAAAAACAGTTTAAACATTTAGAAACTTCCACCTTTGAACCAGGAACTGCCGCGAACAGATAATGTTATCCCCTTTGTCCCCATTGTACCAATTCCCCGACTTTGGTGGTGTTGCCATTTGTGGTCTTTTTCATGAACCAGGAACCGCCGCAAACCAATAATGTTATCCCCGTTGTCTGCATTGTAACAATGACAAAACACTCGTGGAATTTTCCCCGACACTTGCGAATTTTCCCCAACATTTGTGGATTTTTCGCGGGTTGGGAAATCCCCGGAACCTATCCCCCCATTTCCCATTGAAACAATGCCCCAACATTAGTGGTTTCAACATTCGCGGGGGTATTCCCGGAACATATCCCCCGCAAATGTCAGGGTCCTGGGGTACATGTTTTAAGACTTCCACCAAAAAAAATTAATACCAATGGCCGATGTCACAGTGGCCACAAAAACGAGTTGTATTTGCTTCAATTGCAGTCACTTTCATAGAGACCAAAAAAAATAAAATAATGCAAGTTTTAACTTGTTAAAGCGACTTATACAAATTGAAGTTAAAAAATTTTTTTTGTCACAAACATTTTGTGATGTGCTTTTTATCAAACTATATAATGACACCAAAAGCTCGTGATTGCACAGCCTAAGTTTTACTTCTTCTTTCGGATGCAGCACATGGCTGTGAGGCGCATCATTGGCTGAGGGCATGGCTGTTGCCACGAATGCAACGCATCCTGTAGGTGAGGGCAGGAATTTGGCATTTAGCTAGGGTGCTGGTGATAGCTCGGCTACTCTTTGCAAAGGACACCGTGGGATCTTTAACATCCAACAACTGATGCTGGAAAATGGGATTCCCATTTAACGTCCATCCGAGGGACGGCACACAATGCCTCGCCCTGCTTGTGAAACACCAGGATGAGTTTGTACCTGGGCCGAGATTCAAGCCCAGTTGAGATAGCTCAGAAGCGAGTGTGCGTACCTCAAGGCTTTCCTGCCAGTCGAAGTTTTACATTATGCGAAGTTCCAAAATATGTAATTATTTTGTTACAACCAATTTACAAGCTGCTGGCTCAGCAAAACTACTCTAGTGCCACTGCAGTTAGTAGAACTGCCAAAGGATTTTGATGGAAATATTGAAAACAATTTGCTGCCACACCATCTCCATCCTCAATCTCTCTACCACCTCCAACCCCTCCTCAACCTGTCAAACGATCACCAAACACAAGATGATGAATGAGAAACAGCTGGATAACAACACATGAATGCATATAATATTGTTGCGCTTCTGCAAAGCCGTCACTCCAAGGCAATGGCACCCACCATATAGTGATCCCAAGACAGTTATCTCATTAGTATTTGTTTAGTTAGCCCTTTCCACATGTTTAGTGGGTAAATGGGACAAGATGCATTGCATCGGGATTTTAGATGTCTTCAATCCCCTATTCTTTCATTTATGTAACTTCCCTTCTTTTCACACATGAACCCCACGATGCATGCACACCACGGGCCAGACAGTGATCTCATGAGGATATGCTGTAGCATCCCCATTCAAACGGTGCGCCATAAACCAACCGACGCCTCACCTCAAATCCTCACGACAATACCAAAACCCTCACCATAATTCTCACAATGCCTTTTAAAAATCCACACAACAACCAACGTCTGACCTCTTCACCCCAAATGCCATAACCGCAACCAACCACGTCAACCTCCTCACCAAAATCACCTCAACTACTCCCAGCACTTCAACGCTTTCACTACAAACGCCACAGCGCTTCCTCTACCCCACGACAAACTGCCCCAACCACGGTTATCTCCCTGGACACTCACCACAGTCTCTGAGGATGCCGGGAAAATGAAGGACATTTTGAGCCAAGGCATTTCAGCATAACTTGAATCGCAAATATGTGTTGGGGCTTGCTCAACGACATCCAGGTAGCCCTTGCGCTCCGCTAAACAACAACGCTCAAAGGAAGTTCAGCACACGTTCATGGCCAGAGAGCGCTTCCAAAGATCCTCGGCCAATGTTAATTATGGAGCTGTGTTGGTTGGCCAGGCTGGAACGCAACTGAAGCCATTTTCAGCTCTGGAATCTGGCGGAGCGTGGCTACGGCTCGTGGTGACATCAACGCACCAATGGGGATGTGTGGAAAAGCCTACAGGGTCTTTCAATCTGCTTTCTGCCCCCTCCTCTACTCCAGGCTCTATAAAAGAGAGCAAGTCAGGCTCAGTCACTCCTTTTCGTTCAGTCTCCAAGCAGAATCTCTTTGTCCTTCATCCGAAGCCTTTGCTGAGCAGAGCGTCATCTGAGCTGAGAGGGCAGCACAACCAGGTGAGGCAAGCGTGGAACGGGGTGGAACGATCGTTGCCGGGGTCATTGCTGGGTCATCTCCAGGTCATCGGTGCTTGGCTTTGATGGCGTTCCACAGTTATTAGCCAAACATCTACAGACTTTCTCACATGTGCCCCATTATCTTCTCACGCATTTTTCTCTCTAATTTGATTGTCTCACCCACTGTGGACGCACAAATTAAAGAGCAACAATTACCAATTCGCACCTCTCCCACTTCCTCTTTCATCACGCTGCACTGCACATATTGCACCTCCCACTCACGCACCATAAACACCCCCAGTATTCTTCCCTCATCCCCCTTCCGATGCGATTGGGGAACAAGCTAGGTCTCAGCACATGTAGAAGTGTTTAGGGGATGAAATGGAGATCATGGAATGAGTGGCTTAAACGGAATAACCTCAGCCAACAGACCCAGAAAGACAGCTTAACAGATTAAACTAAAGCGAAGTCGATGGCACGCCATCACAAATCCCCACATTTCCCACCTAAGGCAAAGTTGAAAGATGGCGAAAGGTTCCACCAGGAATAACCCAATATCAAATTTAGAGTTAACCCCGTTTTACCCCTGTGACCTCAAGTCCCCACCCTGCTGGCATGACAGGGTCAAATCCCCTCTCCTCCCCCCCCCCCCCCCCCCAAAAAAACGACATTTTCTATGCGTCCCCTCATGTTGATTGCATATACAAAGTTTCATTTAGAAAAAGTTTTAAAATGTGCCCATAATTGCATTTCTCGGTTTTGACCTTTTGACCCCAACCCAGATCAGATCAGGTCAGGTCAGGTATGGGAGCATGCGCCGGAGAAGTGCGTCGCTGCATTCACTTTCCGTCGGCATGCCAGGAGCCTCCGTCTGGTCATCCCCCAGGCAGATGCCTGGCCCATCCCCATCTCCTCAAGATTCCGATCAACCTGCTGCAACGAGGCACGTGGTTGCCCATTGGCTTCCTTCACTCACGAGACTCCCTTGATGAGAGAATCTGGTGAGCAGGATCAGTGTCAGGAAAACAAGCCACATGTCCATACAGTCGCAGCTGACGCTCACGGACTATGCAGGTAACAAATCTCATTTGAGTCTCTCTCAGCAACTGCTCGTTGGACAAAAGCAATAGCCAAGGATTCGCCGAAGAGACCTGGTACCAAAGGAAAAGTCTGTCTCAGATCCCTGGTCAGGGTCAAAGTCTCACATCCGTAGAGCAAGACTGGAAGCACCAAGGACCTGAAGACTCAGATTTTCGTCCTTCTGCACAGGTACCAGCAGCTCCACACCCATGATCCAGTGAATCCACGACCCCCCAGGCCCGACTCAGATGTCTATTGACCTCTGACTCACAGCCAGCAGAGATATTAATATTACTGCCAAGGTAAGTGAATCTCTCCGTGACCTCAACATCCTCACCACAAGCAGGACAGACAGGATAGCAGCATCCCAGATGTCATTGAAAGCCTGGATCTTAGTTTTGACCCAGGAAACTGGATTTTAGTCACCCCAGGAGACGGGGCCCAAAATGACTGCTCTTGCACATTCATGCCATGTGGTGATCATAACTACAAAGTTTGGTTAAATTCTGCCCAACCGTTTAGGAGACAGCATGACAGATGGACAGACAGACAGACAGCCAATGACAATATTCCCCTGTTTTTTTTCAAAAAAAGGGGGTAAAAAAAAAAAATAAAAAAGATTAGTGTGTTAAAATTAGATTTGAGAGGGGAGCAATATAAATGTTTCTGGTAAGGTTACAAGAGCAGAAGGCAGTAAAAATATTATAAGGCCACCAACCTGCCTGCGGTAAGCAACAAGCATAATCTGAGATTCAGCCTCCTGTCTCGAGATCCCAATGACATGGAGAGCTTTCAGTGCCATAGCCTTAAGGGGACAAGAAAGAAAGCAGCAGCACCAGCTGATAGTGGGAAGTCATGGACCTTTGGATGAAGGCCTTGTACATTGTTATGAGCCAAGGACAGCTGAAGAAGAACTTGGCCCGACAGAGAATTCTGAGGTTGCGGCCAGATTTGGAGGTCAGCTTGAAGATATAATCTGCCCAAAACATATTCAAGTTGATGATGAGACTGAGGAGTATCACTCTAAGAGGCTGACGACAGAATGAGGGATTGCATTGAGAGACAAAGTAAAAGTGTGGGACAAAGTGAGACTTCACTGCATTAAAAGACGTTTCAGGTGGATTAGCAGTCTCTGGGAATAGCAGAGAGGAATGCTGCAGCAGCCTGGCTAGCGACTGCCGGAAGGCTGAGTAACATTCCTGTGCAGGGTGGTCGTCATATGGAAAATGATATCACTGATAGATACCAGGAATGTTTGCAGAACTTTTCATCGTTTTGACAACAAAGTAGGAGTACAGTACATGTCACGATTGTTAAAACAATATTGTAAACTGATCATCATCTGCAAAAGTTAATCTATTTTGATTCCACAATGATTGGTCGTTGTTTTCAGTTTAAAACAAAATGCTGCAGTCTGAAGTTCAATGTGATGAAGTTTCTGAAGTGAAATGCTACAGAGGGGCGAGTGAAATGTGGCAAGCATATTAATGGACGTGTAAATGAGACTACGAGGACGATATATTTCATAAGCTTCAAAAGGAAAGGAACCTGTGTTGTCAGCTTCAATTACTATGAGCTCTACCAACCCCTGTAATCCATGTATCCATGTGCCATCAGGCACACAGGGCTTCAAAGGCAGTTTCATTGGCTTGGGGGCACAATCCTGGATGGGTCACCCCTCCTACGCTAAGTCAACCCACTTGGTGTTATTTTGGCATGGCAGGAGCTCAAACTCAGGACCTTGAGATATTAAGCCAGCCACCTTAACCGTTAGGCCACCAACGAGGCTATGTATCCATGTAATGCCACATGATTCTACTTTTTTGCTTTGCCCATATATGTGAATTGCAAATGAAGAAGCAAATCTATAAAAAAAAGGGTTCTCAAGGTCTCATGTGGAATTTTGTGCTCAGGATTTTGTTTAGGCCAAATGGCATTAACATCTGAAATTATCCTGTCAGAACTGCAATTTTCTCCTTGTGCCTGCAAATAAATCACAGTAATAGTCCTTGTGCTTCTGCATCACATGAGTTGCCAGTAATGTTGAAAGCTTGAGATTTCACAGACTCCAGGAGAGACAGATGTGATACTCGGACCCCAGTCTGTTGGGGAGAGCAATACTCCATTGAGCTGCAAACAAAGGCATTTTTGGCTTTAGGAAGTTTATATTTACCAGGAAGGACTCAGAATGACGGAGAATGCCCGATCTGCAGCTGACTTTGGAAGGGCCGTTTTGTTGTGTATTTGGCTCAGGAGAGGTCATAGTTGATGGTGAGTCCTACAAATTTCAAGACACTGAACCTCTTCCAGTGGCTCACCAAGGGGGGGGGGGGACAACTGAGGTGTCTGGAACTGTTCTACAGGAATGTGGCAACATTCTTCCACAAGGAATTCCTCCAATTCACGTTGGTTTTATGGAGGCGGAAACCGCCATCTCAGGCACCTCTTCAAATAGCTTCACAAATGCTCTATGGGATTGAGGTCCGGCGACTGGGAGGGCAATGAAAGATAAGTAACTTCATCCTCATGCTCCTAAAACCACCCGGTGACATGGCCCTGTGGACTGGAGCATTGTCAACCTGAAAGACACCCCTCCCAGCAGGGAAGAAATGCTGTATCATGGGATGCAGATGATTGCTCAGGGCGACAACATAGCATGCTGCATCAACCCTGCCCTCCACTGGAATGAGTGGACCCAGGCAATTCCAGGAAAATGTGCCCCATACCATTATGGAACCATCAGAACATTTTACCGTTGGAATCAGGCACTCAGGACCGTAGAGCTCCCTGGGCTGTCACCACACATCCATTTGTCGAGAACATGGCGACGGACGACTCAGACCATATAACATTCCGACACTGCTCGGGAGTCCATTGCCAATGCCTCTTGCACTACTGTACCCGCCAATGGGTGTTGCCATGTGTTATGAGCAGTTTGTGCATCGTAACCCGGCAATGGTACCTCCAAATCTGTGAAGTTCCATTCTGACCGTTTTTGATGATGCAGGATGCTCACAATCCACAAACTCTGTAAAAGGTTTGTCCGCCATTGCAATCCTGTTTCACCTCGTAGTTCAGACTAATGTCCATGCATTACGCTTGTCGAGTATGTGCTTCCGCCCACTGTTGCCCTTCAGATGATGATGATGTCTTTCCTTATTTTACCCAGATTGACATCACCTTCAAGACGGTTCCCTCGTGACACGTTAGAAATTTCCACAGCCTTTGTCACTGAAGAGCACCAACAATTACACCTCATCTAAAGTGACTGAGGTCTCCTCTTACGGCCATGCTGGCTCTTAATACCGAACTCGAGCCGCAACCTGATATATCCATGAAGAAAGGACTGCCGGGAAGAGATTTGCATATTTCACATGTCGGTCATGCATGTATGTGTGGAGGCCTCATACCTTGCATACATGTTGTATGGCCCATGTACCCTGGTGTTTGCATTATTTTTGTCCACTATCTGTGTATTCAGCTTGACGGGCCTGATTTCCAGAGAAACCATTGCTGAGAGAGGAGCAGCGCATGTCCAGAGTTGAGTGACAGGGATGGAATCCCAGCTGAGGGTCAGAGATCAGGCTTTATTAAAGAGCAAAGACAACATCAGCAGTAATGATGAATTCCATGACTGTGCTTACAATTGGAAGTAACCTCACTAGTCTGTAGTTGACAGGACCAGTGTTTGCGTCTTCTTTTGAATGGGAGTGACTTTTTTTTTTATAACTTCCAGGTGGATTTGAAGCGAACTCATGATGTGGGAAACCCAGTTTGAAATCCCATGTACTATATGCATTTATTCACTGTCTACGAATGTCATTGTAACTAATATTAAAGTTCACTGATGTATTTGTCTTGCTTGCGATATATATATATATATATATATATATATATATTATATATATATATTATATATATATATATATATATATATTTTAGGGTGGTCCAAAAAAGTCGAAAAAAATAGAATGTTGCTCCACAAGCTTAAAATTATTCTAATATGATCCAATAACGCGCATAAATTTTTTTTAGCTTGATCGGAGGTGATTTAGAGGTCACTCCATATGACGACTTTTAGTCTCAAGACTTGAATAAATTAGGGTATGGTCAGGTACGATTACGGTACTTCTGGATGTCCGAGGTGGAAATGGAGTGCATTTTCGAACTCTTTGGGGTCGATTTACTCTAAGAAATGACTGCACCGACATTGAATTACTACCATTTCGAAAATATGACCTAAACCAAGATTTATCATGACTGGAGTTGAGTAACTAATCCTACTCATTTCGATATTTTCTAATCTATATTAATTTGTTGTCTGTCTAAACATTTCTTAGAGTAAATCGACCCCACTGAGTTCGAAAATGCAGTCCATTTTCACCTAGAAGTTCAGAAGTGTACGGATTCGCATCTCACCATACCCTAATTTAATATAACTAGTGCGGGCCCGTAGGGGCGGCCCTAGGGGCGTGCCCGTAGGTGCGTGCCAGTATGTGCAGCTTCGTGCCTGCAGTATCAGGTCCCCAGCATCAATTGTGACGTCATATCAAACAAGAAGAAAAATTGTGAGCCCCCTCTCCTCCCCCCCCTCTCTCCCCCCTCTCTCGCCCCTCTGTAAATTGTGACGTCATATCAAACGAAGAAGAAGAAGAATTGTGACGCCCCTCTCTCTCGCCCCCCCCCCCTTTCGTCCTCCTCTCTCGCCCCCCTCTTCTCGCCCCTCCTCTCTCCCCTCTCTTGATTTGTGACGCCCCCTCTCTCTCGCCTATCTATAATTATAGATAGATAATCTATATAACTCTCCTCCCCTCTCTCGCCCCCCTTTCTCGCACCTCCTCTCTCCCCCTCTCTCCACCTCCTCTCTCCCCCTCTCCTGAATTGTGACGCCCCCTCTCTCTCCCCCTCTCTCTCGCCTATCTATAATTATAGATAGATAATCTATATAACTCCTCCCCTCTCTCGCCCCTCTCTCGCACCTCCTCTCTCCCCTCTCTTGAATTGTGACGCCCCCCTCTCTCCGACCTCTCTCTCCCCTCTCTTGAATTGTGACGCCCCCTCTCTCTCCCCCCCTCTCTCTCCCTATCTATAATTATAGATAGATAATCTATATAACTCTCCTCCCCTCTCGCCCACCTCCTCTCTCCCCCTCTCTTGAATTGTGATGCCCCCCTCTCTCTCCCCCTATCAAACACACAGACATTAATATTAATATTAAGACACACAGACATTAATATCAAACCTTGAAAAGGCACATCCGCGGGTCCCCAGCAATATTCCTGGCAAGTTTCAATCATGCAAAATAAATAATAAAAAATAAATAAATAAAACATTAATTGTGACATCATCGTGACGTCATAGCACCGTGTCCTGTCATTGGTCGACAGATAAATGGCCGTAACTTGGGAACCGCTCGTCCGATTGATATCAAACCTTGAAAAGGCACATCCGCGGGGCCCCGCAATATTCCTGGCAAGTTTCAATCAGATCGGACCGTCAATCGTGCAAAAAAACATAAAAATAATAAAAAATAAATAAATAAATAAACATTAATTGTGAGTCATTCGTGACGTCATAGCACCTGTCTTGTTCATTGGTCGACAGATAAATGGCCGTAACTTGGGAACCGCTCGTCCGATTGATATCAAATCTTGAAAAGGCACATCCGCGGGGCCCGGCAATATTCCTGGCAAGTTTCAACCGATCGGACCGGCGGTCGTCGAGAAACTGCGGTCGCATACAGAATACAGACATACAGACATACAGACATACAGACATACAGACATACAGACACACACATACACACACAGAGATTGCTGGAATTATAGATAGATAATAACTAAATAAATAACTAACATAATTTTCGTGAATCATTGAATCTAAAACACTGGATGTTGGGCCGGCTATAAATAAGTTCAGGCGGGAGTGGAGACAGCAATAGAGGCGGAGATGATAGTGGTATTTGGTAAATGAGACAAAATATTCTAACAGTTTGTAATTCCATTGATTGAAAAATTAGGGTATGGTGAGATGCGAATCCTACACTTCTGAACTCCTAGGTGAAAATGGACTGCATTTTCGAACTCAGTGGGGTCGATTTACTCTAAGAAATGTTTAGACGGACCACAAATTAATTATAGATTAGAAAATATCGAAATGAGTAGGATTAGTTACTCAACTCCAGTAATGATAAATCTTGTTTTAGGTCATATTTTCGAAATGGTAGTGAATTCAATGTCGGTGCAGTCATTTCTTAGAGTAAATCGACCCCATCGAGTTCGAAAATGCACTCCATTTCCACCTCGACATCCAGAAGTACCCGTAATCGTACCTGACCATACCCTAATTTAACCAACTCATGAAACTAAAAGTCGTCATATGGAGCGACCTCTAAATCACCTCTGATCAACTTAAATTTTTTTATGCGCGTTATTGAATCATAGTGGAATAATTTAAGGCTTGTGGAGACATCTGAATTTTTTATATTTTTTTTGCTGTTTTTTGACCACCCATATATATATATATATATATATATTATATATATATATATATATATATAATAATATATTATATATATAAAAACATACACATGCTCTTCCATGAGCCTTTGATCAATGTAGGACAATGATAACTAGAACGGCACTCAGTAGAGTGCATTACCTCTGCTAGGCTGAACAGTTTACGGTTTGTATCCCACTGACAGGCAGGATCTGCATTCAGACGCGAACCAATCCCTCAACTGAAGAATCGCGAAGGAAAAATAAATAAATAAATAAATAAAGGATCCGGATCTTCACTGAAACTGAATCAATTCGTCCTGCGAACACACCCAACTTGTCCACCAAGTTTCGTCCCAATCCGTCCATAACTTTTTGAGATATCCTGCTCAAAGCCAAACAGACAGACAGACAGACAGACAAGGATGAAAACACAACCTCCGTCCATATTCGGTGGTGGCGGTAATAATGTGAATAAAAGAACACCATACCTTATCTGCCATAAATGTGATTTCAGGAAATGTATTTGTCGTTGGTTCTTCAGGCTTTGAGCTTTCCTACAAGATAAAGCATGGTGGGAAATAGGATATACGATGGTTAATAAAAGCAAATGACAAAGTGTGAGTGTACACAGGCAGTTATCAGTAACTCTTCCATACACCCATTACAAAAAGTACTCCATTAATACACGCCGAAATGCCAAGAAAACTTTACAACGCAGAATTTTTCATCATTTTGAAAACAAAGCAAGAGTATTTCACTTTTGTGAAAGGGGAACCCAAATGCAATTTTTTCCCCCTGAAAACCATTGAGAATAAACACTCACGGTCCAGTTTGAAGGGGAAATTTTTTTTTGCCAATCACAAAAAAGTGTGGAAAAAAGCCCGAGGTTATCGACTTCCGATTTTACCAGTGACATCACACCTTGAAGCCATATTAATCCAAATGGCAGCTTAACACAGAGAAACAGTGCCGGTCGAGCTCGGGTTCTGATACCGATTCCACCATCATTAGCAACAGTGAAGGTTCTCAGTATGTTGAAACTAATCAGTGGGATTATGAAGAAACTATTGGAGACAAAATTGGAAATGGAAACACTTCTGGGGGAATTGTGAAGCCGAATTGTTTGGAGCCTTGTGCGAGTGATTCAGAGGAAGAAGGTGGAAGTGTTTGTAAAGATGAAAACACTGGCCACATGATCACTTCAGCTTGGTAGTTTAATTTTCCGTTCAATTGACATATATGATGTGTATTATATATATATATATATATATATATATATATTATATATATATTATATATATATATATATGATATACAGTAATATAATTGACATGATAGAATACATCTTCTTAGCATGAACCATAAAAACATCCTTAACAGAACAAATTCTAGCAAATTCTGACTCCCTCAAGTCAGTATCCTCCCCCACATCATCTTCACACCCAGGTTCCTCAACACCTGCTCCCCCACCCCTGCTCGGTGTCCCCCAATTTTGTGTCCCTCCACCCAATGCCCTGCTGCCTCTTATCCTCTGCTTCCCCATGCTCCACAGCCTCCTTTGCTCCCACCCATGCCCTACAGATTATTCTGCCCACCCCCCCCCCCACCCTCCACAACTTCTCCTCACAGCCTCCCCAGCATCCCCTCTGTTTCCTGCAGCTCCTCCCATTCTCTGCTTCCCCAGTGTCCCGCGGCCTTCATACTCACCCCACGTCCCATTCACATCCTCATGCCGCCCCCTTTCCCCCACCCCACCTGATGATTTTTAGTGCTTGACATGAATCACGTAACAGGTGTCTTATCATGATTAATTGTGTTTTACACACGGAGAAAGTTGGCAGAGGTCCTCATTTGTTTATTTAAATCAACAGTCTCATGGGAACATAGTTATTGTGGATAAAATTGATACAACGTTTCCCCTACCTCCATTTTATCAGAAATTGTACCATTATCGTTAAGCCTTTCAAAAGTAACCGCTTTTGAAAAACAAGCACATAAATTAATTGTATGAAAACTAGCTTTTGTTGTATGTAATTATGCCAAAACAAGTTTGAGCCTGTGGCACGATTCTATTTTAATGACTAAATTTAATTCAACAAAAAAAAAGAAATAAACCAATGTCACCCGCAGGGTGACCCGTATCTTGCCAAAAAGTGACCACGTGTGACTTCTTTAAGGTCACACTGAGGTGAACAGAGCTGCTATCCACCAGGAGCGACTCCTTGAGGAATATCTGCCTACGAGAGATTCCGATGAGAATCGTTCACAGAGTAACCATGAAAAATATGTGTTTGCCTCATAACGTCACCAAATGACGTCATAATGTCTCAAGCTTGACATATCTAGAAAGCACTCATCGAGGTGTTCAATTTGAGGTACTACACGATATGGTTCCTAAAACTTGAAAATTTGACCTTGGGTCAAATATGTTTGACCTCAGGCGCTAACCATGAAGGTCAAGGCCAATCCACCAAAAACTAATCAGCTGAGCGCCAGACCATTACTACATTCCATAAAGTTTGGAGATGATTCGATTAAAATTACTCAAAAAATAAGGGTTTCGTCGACCTCCATGATTTACCGCAAAGTGACCTTGACCTTTATGTGTGCTGAAGGGTATTGTAATAATACTACGATAAGTGTACCCACAAGAGTTTCCGATGAGAATTGTGCTCTACAGAGTGATATAAAGGTGAAAATCCAATGATTACAGACAAACAAACAAAATAAAATTTTCATGAAAAATCCGTTTTTTCGTCATGACGTCATCAAATGACGTCATAGCGTCAAACTTTTGACAGTCTGGAAAGCACTTATCAAGCGCTTTCATATTAGGTATTACTCGATATGGTATCTAAGATTTCAAAATTTGACCTTGGGTCAAATATGTTTGACCTTAGGCACTAACCATGAAGGTCAAGGCCAATCGCCACCAAATTAATCAGCTGAGTGGCCAGACCATGAACTTATTCCCATGAAGTTTGAAGACGATCCGATCAAAATTACTCAAAAAATAAGGTTTCGTCGACTCCCCTGATTTGCGACAAAGTGACCTTGACCTTGACCTTCAAAATTTTGTGCGCTGAAAGGGACCTCTATAGGCCTCTGATATGCGAAGTTACAAAAATTTCCAATGATAACTGTGCTCTGCAGAGTGATTTATACGTGATTACAGACAAAAAAAAAACAAAAAAAAAACATATGAAGGTCATGGCAATCGCCACCAAAAATTAATCAGCTGAGCGCCAGACCATGAATATATTCCCATGAAGTTTGAAGACGATCCGATCAAAATTACTCAAAAATAAGGGTTTCGTCGACTCCCTGATTTGCGACAAAGTGACCTTGACCTTTGACCTTCAAAATTTTGTGCGCTGAAAGGGACCTCTATAGGCCTCTGATATGCGGTACAAAAATTTCCAATGATAACTGTGCTCTGCAGAATTTTTATACGTGATTACAGACAAAAAAAAAAAAAAAAAAAAACATACAAGCTGACTAACATATCTTGCAAAAACTTCGTTTTGGCAAGATAAAAAAGAAGAAGCCACTTCTCGGTCCAGAGCAGTGGCCGTCTCATCAGAGGAGTATTCAGCAATCTCATCATCCTCGGCATCTACACATTGTCGTCGATGTCCTTGTCCATTACACTGGATAATGTCACTTCGCCGTCAATATCACTGTCTGCCTCATCAGAGGAAGAAGAGTATTCAGCCATCT
>CM068954.1:143503794-143516377 GCA_035128595.1 Eptatretus atami
ATATCTCATTTGGAAAACTTAATGACATGTTAATGTTAGCACTCCGCACCCTCTTGCTCATTCTGCTCTGTTCACTCAAGGTCAGTTTCCATCTGCCTGGAAGTGAGCCACCATCACTGCAATCCACAAGCAAAAATGGATCATCTCAACTACAGGCCTATGAGCTTGCTTCCAATTATAAGCAAGGTCATGGAATCCCTGCTTGTGGTATCCAATGCCACCTCCTCTCATGGCTTACAGACTTCATCCACACCCAGAGTCAGCATGCGGCTCACAACAGGAGACTCTCATCTCCTCTCCCTGTCAAGGTTGGAGTGCCTCAAGACAGTGTCTTGGGTCCAGTCTTATTCCTCATCTTCATCAATGATCTTTCTGATTCATCCCCAGGTTTCCCTCCCTCCTCTTGCTTATTTCAACTTGTGTGCAGCTTGTTCGCCCACTGTGTCCTCCTCCCCTTGATCTCTCCACTCTGCTGTTAGTATTTCCCCCGATCCATCTTGTTCCATTTCATTCTGATCTCGCTGTTCCATGAGCCTCGGCCACTTATACAACCCGTCCCCCCGCCCAAAAAAAAGCAACAACAAAAAAAGGCCAGAGCACCTCAAAGGTAAGTTAGATATTCACATCAGGATGCACCCAAAGCTACCCCCCCACCCCCGCCCACTTTTTTGTATACAGCTCAGACTCTTGGAGATTTTGGCCAGTACTGCCTTTTCATCAGCAGCATTACACCCATCCCAAGTTGCCCAAAGGCTTTTAAGAGTCAAATACACAGCAATGGCATGACATTATTTGTGGATCAGATCAGGTATAATAAATGTGTCAACACCTCCTTAAAGGTCATTTGTGAGCCAGCTGGGTTTGCAGCTTTGACATTCAATGTCAAAATGAACCCAAATTTATCAATAACCAAATTAAAACTTAGGGTAACTAGCTGAAGGAACTTATTCACTGTTCTCTTCACAATGTTGTAAACAAACCTCTAAATATATATGAACACCCTGATCTCAAAGGGAATCCCGCATTACGGTGCAACGTGCTTTCAGTTCTTCCATAAATCTTGCTCAGGGAACACAAATAATTTCAACACGAAAGAAAATCTTTATGCAATAAAGGACAGTCATACGATTGCCAAGACATACCAAATGACAATGGTGTTGACATCGACAAGTATAGGGTCACAACACCAAATTCATGAAATGCTTACTGTGGCTTCTTGAGTCGGTGATGCTGGTTTGGAATTCTCAACCTCCTCGAGAATATTACGCTCCTCGTTAGGCTGCGAACAGGAATGTGAAACTTAGTTGCACAAAGCAAAATGCACTTGGAATGCCGTGCACAATTTTATTGTGCCATAACGGCTCGATAAGATGAAGTCGCCGATACAAAAATTTGCTAAAATAATGTCGCAAATTTATATTTTAAAAGATGTTCAGAATTTTATTTTTGTGGTGTTCATCAAAATTTGCCTCAAAGACTTTATCTTTACTGTGCACACCGATACAAAGTTTACACACAAGTAGTGCATGGGCTTAATATGATTATTAATAGTGTAACATGAGCTTAATAGTGCATGAAACAACTAGAGGGGGAGCACTCGGTAGAGTGCAAAACCTCCGCCGCCAATACTGCTAGGTCACTCAAGTGAACCTGATATCCTATTCATTCAATTTGACGTCAACAGTGCTCACAGAGTTATAGTTTGCAACTTTCCCTTTACTTTTAACTTTTACATACTCAATTCATTCGTCTAACTAGATTCCTTGAGACAGAAATTGATTTACGTGGGTATATCCACCTGAAGTTCCAAAATCAGCCGCAATTATAATTTTGCATGTTTTTGTTGGAAATCACTTATAACATGTAGAAATGCAAAAAAAAAAAAAAATCGAAATTTTGTTGAAAAAAAAGTTGCAAAAATTTTTTTTCTCTAACAATTTTTTTTGGGGGGGGGGTTTGGAAATCACTTAAAACATGTAGAAATGCAAAAAAAAAAAAATTCAAATATTTTTTCAAAATGGCCCATAGCGGCCATATTGGATTTTGGACCAAGTCCAAAATCTAATGCATGATCCTGACCATACCTAATCCCCCCACCAAGTTTCGTCGAAATCCGTCGAGGAGTTTTTCCGTAATACTGTTCAAAACAAACAAACAAACAAACAAGCAGTCATAGACTGGCACTTACGAAATCGTCAACTTGACCTCTGACCTTGTCTAATAAAAGCTGTCTCTAGAGAAGGTAGCGACACAAACCAAAGTTCTACGATGATTCTGTACCAAACCATCAAAAATCGAATGTTTGACTCACCGTGACCTTGACCGTTGACCGATTTTGACCAAAATCTAATCAGCACTAGCCATCACCCTCCTGAATCAGGTGGTGTAATTTGACATTGGTCGCTTCTTCCGTTCTCGAGTATCGTGCCTACAAAAAACAAACAAACAAACATACAAACAAAACAAAAAAACAAACAAGCAGTCATAGACTGGTACTTACGAAATCGCCAAATTGACCTCTGACCTTGTCTAATAAAAGCTGTCTCTAGAGAAGGTAGCGACGCAAACCAGAAGTTCTACGATGATTCTGTACCAAACCATCAAAAATCGAATGTTTGACCTCACGTGACCTTGACCATTGACCGATTTTGACCAAAATCTAATCAGCACTAGCCATCACCCTCCTGAATCACGTGGTGTAATTTAACATGGTAGCTTTTCCGTTCTCGAGTTATCTGTACCAAACCATCAAAAATCGAATTTTGACCTCACCGTGACCTTGACCGTTGACCGATTTGACCAAAATCTAATCAGCACTAGCCATCACCCTCCTGAATCACGTGTGTAATTTGACATTGGTAGCTTCTTCCTCTCGAGTTAGTGCCTACAAACAAACATACAAACAAACAAACATACAAACAAGCAGTCATAGACTGGTACTTACGAAATCGTCAACTTGACCTCTGACCTTGTCAATAAAAGCTGTCTTCTAGAGAAGGTAGCGACGCAAACGAGCGCGTAATGCTGTGTCTTACAATCCCCCTCATTAGCATAATCTTCAGTGCATAATACCTCAGATACGACACCCGACATAATTCATAAAACATCCATTTTACCAGAATTTCGACAACCGAGTTTAGCGTCCTAAGCAATCGCAAAAACGAAGACAAAATTAAAATCGAAGTTAAAATGAACTCGTAACGTCGAGCAAGCAAAAATCGCATTTCTCCACCCGAATTATTTAATATTATTTTATCAAAGTCACAAAACCGTAATATTCGGCCATCCACCACAATCTTTACATAATCCGACGGCTCAGCGAGTCAGGCATGCGACGATAACCTTTATTGGGATAAAAAATGACTTTTAAACACCATCTTTATTGAAAAAACCGTCCCGCGCACACGGAAAACCTTTACGTGATCAACGACGCGTCTGCTCGAGCGCACTGCATCATGGACGACCCGTGACGTCTGCTCGAGCGCACTGCATCATGGGACGACCCGTGACGTCTGCTCGAGCGCAATGCATCATGGGACGACCCTTGACGCTTCGAGTGAAAATATTTATACAATCTTAAAACGTCTCCAAAACATCCGATTTACCAGAATTTCGACAACCGATTAAGCGTCCTAACGATCGCAAAAACTGAAACAAAATTAAAATCGAAGTTAAAACGAACTCGTAACGTCGAGCGAAGCAAAAATACTCCATTTCTCCACGTAATTTACGGAATTATGTTTGACCTCACTGTGACCTTGACCTTTGACCGATTTTGACCAAAATCTAATCAGCACTAGCCATCACCCTCCGTAATCACGTGGTGTAATTTGACATTGGTAGCTTCTTCCGTTCTCGAGTTATCTGTGCCTACAAACAAACATACAAACAAACAAACAAACATACAAACAACAACAAAACAAAACGGTAGTCATCAATATACTTATGAAATCTTTGGATTTCGTAAGTAACAAACATACAAACAAACAAACAAACAATCACCATAGACTGGTACTTACGAATCGTCAACTTGACCTCTGACCTTGTCTAATAAAAGCTGTCCTAGAGAAGGTAGCGACGCAAAGCAGAAGTTTCTACGATGATTCTGTACCAAACCATCAAAAATCGAATGTTTTGGATGTTGACCTCACTGTGACCTTGACCTTTGACCGATTTTGACCAAAATCTAATCAGACACTAGCCATCACCCTCCTGAATCACGTGGTGTAATTTGACATTGGTAGCTTCTTCCGTTCTCGAGTTATCGTGCCTACAAACAAACAAACACACAAACAAACAGAAAGCGAAGTCATCATATACTTACGAAATCTTTAGATTTCGTAAGTAACAAACAAACAAGCAGTCATAGACTGGTACTTACGAAATCGTCAACTTGACCTCTGACCTTGTCTAATAAAAGCTTCTCGAAGAAGGTAGCGACGCAAACCAGAAAGTTTCTACGATGATTCTGTATCAAACATCAAAAAATCGTAACGTCAGCCGAAGCAAAAATCTCCATTTCTCCACGCAATTATACCTTAACGTCACTCAACGACGCGTATGCTCGAGCGCACTGCACATGGGAGGACCCATGACGTGCGAGTAAATATTTTTTATACAATCTTAAAACGTCTCCAAAACATCCGATTTTTACCAGAATTTCGACACGAGTTTTAAGCGTCCTAAGCGATCGCAAAAACCGAAGACAAAATTAAAATCGAAGTTAAAACAAACTCGTACGTCGAGCGAAGCAAAAAATCTCCATTTCTCACGCAATTATACCTTAACGTGACTCAACGACGCGTCTGGCAGCCACTGCATCATGGGACGACCCGTGACGCGTCGAGTGAAATATTTTTATACAATCTTAAAACGTCTCCAAACATCCGATTTTTACCAGAATTTCGACAACCGAGTTTTAAGCATCCTAAGCGATCGCAAAAACCGAAGACAAAATTAAAATCAAAGTTAAAACGAACTCGTAACGCCGAGCGAAGCAAAAATACTCCATTTCTCCACGTGAATTTACGAATTATGTTTGACCTCACTGTGACCTTGACCTTTGACCAAAATCTAATCAGCACTAGCCATCACCCTCCTGAATCACGTGGTGTAATTTGACATTGGTAGCTTCTTCCGTTCTCGAGTTATCTGTACCAAACCATCAAAAATCGAATATTATCCTCACTGTGACCTTGACCTTTGACCGATTTTGGCCAAAATTAATCAGCACTAGCCATCACCCTCCTGAATCACGTGGTGTAATTTGACATTGTAGCTTCTTCCGTTCTCGAGTTATCGTCCTACAAACAAACAAACAAACACACAAACAAACAGAAACGGAAGTCATCAATATACTTACGAAATCTAAAGATTTCGATAGTAACAAACAGAAAGGGTGAAAACAGTAACCTCCGATCTTCGATGGCGGAGGTTAATAATTAATATAGAAATCTATAATCTTGTGATTACCCACGTACGCGAAGCAAAAAACGGAGTCAGGCGATTGGTTCACTTTGTCTGTCAGTCTTTTGTACGAACGTCAGTTTATGAACAAGTAACAACTTATCTCAATGAATGTGATTTTTTGAACATGAATCGGAAACAAAACGTGTAGTTGAACAGTACTTGGCTCTGAATTTATCCCGATCGTGCATGAGCAGAGAGAGAAGTGAGAGTTTTTTTCCCCCTCTGTCTGCCTACCTGGCAATCAAACAAAATTGAAAATCAATCCAAACAGGAAAATTAGTGTTCAATTGTCATAAAGGACACAAACGGTACGAAGAACTCATGTCACACGTTAAATAAGATGGTGTAAAAGACGCTGCATCAACAGCGGTAAACTTCGGAATTTTATTTTCTATGACATATAAAATCTTTTTTTTTTTCAATTGAATTAAAAACAGTACTTGAACACCATAGAACACAAATTCCCTTTTTGGCACTTTCAAAACACTTGTTTAGCAGTACAGGGACAAAATATTACGGCATTTATGTCATCACGACCAACAAATTTGCAGCTCGCAGATCCCGCCCATACCCTTGTTTTCCCAAGACTTTCCCTTCCAAGTAAGTGTTCTGTGAACTCTCGAATTTAATTTTGACATCAATATCCTTCAAACCTTTCTGAACTCTTGGCAAAATACATTTTCTCACCTTCAGCTCCCTAGACATGTGGCCAATCGATCGACAACAAGTTTGATAAACACCCCAAAAGAGAAACGTTTGCACATATGGTGAGTGCATGATGACCTACCGTAACCAGCGGGTAGTCGCTTGCAGGGCGAAGAGTCGCCGGCTGTTCAAAAAGGCCTCGGCCTTGAAGGCTTCTCGCAAACCAGAAAAAGTGTATCTCTATAGCAGTCGGGTCAGCCAGAGATTCTGCAGTCTTTGAATTTGATTTAACGAGAGAATCACGCCAGACTGGACCACCCTGAGTGCAACAACAAAGAGAATAACTCATTTAGTTGTTAAATCGATTTGGGACCGTTAACTCAAAGCACATTCCCAGAACACCATTGCTATGTGCAACACCAGTGAAAGCAAAAAGAGAAACAAGTCAACAAATACACACAGTAGCAAGAATCAGTAGCAAAGGTCAACATGTGGTGCAATTTATTTATTTATTTAAACACTACCAACTGACCTGGAGACCTGGCTGGAAGGTATGTCCGGCAAGAAAAGCAGCCTCAGGAGTCTGTCTGTATGATTAAACTCCAAACACTTCTCTAAGCTGCAGAAAAGAAGAAAATACATGTCCCTCACGTACACCACAGCAGCAAGAAGGTCAATCGGAAAATGATTCAGCACAACATATTGAAAATGGAGAAAAAACAAACAAACAATAAATAAACCAATGTCAGCAGGGTGACCCGTATCTTGCCAAAAGGTGACACCGTGTGACTTCTTTAAGGTCACAATGAGGTGAACAGAGCTGCATCACCAGGAGCGACTCCTTGAGGAATATCTGCCTACGAAGATTCCGATGAGAATCGTTCCACAGAGTAACCATGAAAAATATGTGTTTGCCTCATAACGTCACCAAATGACGTCATAATTCTCAAGCTTGACATATCAGAAAGCACTCATCGAGGTGTTCAATTTGAGGTACTACAACGTAGTTCCTAAAACTTGAAATTTGACCTTGGGTCAATATGTTTGACCTCAGGCGCTAACCATGAAGGTCAAGCCAATCGCCACCAAAACATAATCAGCTGAGCGCCAGACATATACTACATCCCATGAAGTTTGAGACGATCGATAAAATTACTCAAAAAATAAGGGTTTAGTCGACTCCCCTGATTTGCGACAAAGTGGACCCTTGACCTTCAAAATTTGTGCGCTGAAAGGGACCTCTATAGGCCTCTGATATGCGAAGTTACAAAAATTTCCAATGATAACTGTGCTCTGCAGAATTTTTTATAGTGATTACAGACAAACAAAAAAAAAAAAACAACAAAAAAAAACAAACAAAAAAAAAACATACAAGCTGACTAACATATCTTGCAAAAACTTCGTTTGGCAAGATAACAAACATGAGATACATACAGATAGTGGAGGGCAGGAGGGATTTTGGTAGATTTTAAAAGGGTGTGGAAATCCCATTGACAATTTGTAGAATATCAGCTACATGACAGCAACACACACAAATATTTAAACAAACAAACAAAAAATCACATTGGTGATAGCCTAATAAACATCAGCAGAAATTACACGACAATGGATATTGTTTGGCCGAGCTCTGTTACCCGGCTCTATATTTCCTGCCAGGAGGCTGCGAAAGAGTTTGTTTCATACGAAGGAAAGAAAAAGCATTTTATGATCAATACACAAACCATTACACATTTGTGGAAATAAATGTACAGCAACTTGCTTCATTTACCGATTTTGCTTGCATTATTGAACTACGTACGTTCGTAATACGAGGCGTCAGCACAGAAACACCTCCTCAGTGTCAAGGAAAATTCATGACAACAAACTAAAACAGCACTTAGGAGAGTGCACACCTCCACCGATCGGGCTGACCAGTTTACATTTTGTATTCCACTGATAGGCCGGATCTGCATCCGTACCTTCACCAAAATCGAATCGTCTTGTTCTCGTCACCTACCCAACTCATCCACCAAGTTTTGTCATAACTCGTCCACAACATTTTGAAATATCATGCTATATTTAATGTTTGGTCCGATCTCTAAATGGTGAAGAATCACTTAATAGTCAAAAATTACTCGCATCTGGATCCCGATTCGGATTTTCACCAATATGGAACCAATTGAAACAACTTGCCTTTGCCTCATGGAAAGCAAACCCAACTGAGGGAAATCTCAGTTCCTTCCACAAAAGCTCGGCACAATTGTGTATCTACCTCAGGAGAGCGAAAACACAATCTTTCTCATCTCAAGTCTGAACTCTCAAACCTCTCTCCCGTCCTCAAAATCTGGTGGCGTTTAATCAAACTTGTTTCTGGTGTATGTTCCCCCTCCATACCCTCCCTTACTTCAAATGGCCGCACTGCTGATGCCACGCACGTGAAAAGCTGAATGCCTAAACTCCCGTGTTTTGCAGCTAAATCTTGTGTCCTAAACCCATCACTTTCTCTACAGCACCTTACCCCAAGTCGCAACCCCAACGGTCCTTGGACTCTGATGGTCTTCTCCTAACAAGGTGGAGAGCTTGCTTTCAAACCTCGACTCAGATTCCGCAACCGGTCCAGAAGGCATCAGCCCACGTGTCGTCAAAGCCTGCTCTTCTGCTCTTGCTCACCCTCTCTCTGTTCTATTCACCTCCGCCGTGTTGTTTTATCAATTTCGACCTCCGTCACTGAAGGTGGACAGAGGTTACGTCTTCACCCGTCTGTCTGTTTATCTGTCTTTCTGTGAGCAGGATATCTGAAGAAGTTGAGGACAGATTCAGGCGAAACTTGGACAGGTTAGGTGTGTGACAAGGACGAATTTTTTTTTTTTTTGTATACCTTGTCGAGGCTCGTATGAGAGCTAACACACAACGCACAGCAAGGGGGCATGAGACAAGAGGGGCGGGAGTGGGAGGGACAAAACAGTGGGACAGGCACAATTAGGAGATCTGTGAAAGGGAGAGGGATGGGACGGGGAACATGGGGAAGAGAAGATGGACATTACAGGGACTTTCAGGAAGGAAAGCAGGAGATTGAAGAAGTGGGCTTGGGTGGATTATCGGGGGTAGAAAGATCGAGGATTTGGATGGGGGGTGATAAGAGGTGGTGGTGAACAGCTGTTTTGAAAGCCTGGAGGGAAGAATGGAAAGAATAGAGTGAGGGAGTTTATTCAAAGGCGGGAAAAAGAGGAATGAAAGAGTGAAGGTGAGCAGTGATTCGTGATTTTGGTAGTTTTACCAGAAGGGGTTGTTGGCGGACCTTGAGCGCCCTGTGGAAATGTGGTGGGACAAATCGCAGAGAGAGCAGGGGGGCAAGGCTGGAGAGGAGACGGTAGAAGACAGAAGACCACCGACCAACCTGCGGTGATTGAGTGAGAGGCCCAAAGACTCAGCTTCATTGCGGGAGATGCCGATGATCCTAAATGCCCTGGTTTCGACAGCGTGAAGCCGAGAAAGGTGGGAGGCAGGAGCACCAACCAGAGGGAGAGCAGTACTCCATCAGGCTACGGACAAAAGCTTGTAAGTGGTCAGGAGCTCAAGAGGGCCGAGGAAGGACTTTGCATCGACGGAGGATTCCCAGTTGGAAATGTTGTTTCCCAGTTGGATTTCCCAGTTGGATTCCCAGTTGGAAATGTTGAGCAGTTGGAGGTGGAAATGTGACTTTCCCAGGAAAGGTCATGGCAGATAGTGAGACCCAGAAGCTTGAAAGAAAGACTTCTTCCAGAGGATTGTTGAGAAAGTGGATGGGGGTTTTCAAAGGTCCTTTCGAAGAGACATAGTGAGAGTGTGAATTTGTCTGGATTGAAGACATGTTCCACGTGTTGGACCAGTTTGTGATTTTATCCAGATCTGCAGTGAGCGAAGAAGCTGCTGCTTGCCGGTCTGAGGGATGACAGATGGTACGGCAGAGGTGGATCATCAGCAAAGAATATAGAGGATTTTCCAGAGAGTCGGAAGATCATTGATGAAAACCAGAAAGAACGGGCCCAGAACGCTACCTTGAGGAACTCCAGCCTGGACAGAAGAGGGATGAAAGAACTCCATTTAGGCCACACGTTGACTGCGACAGGAGAGGATGTCTGCGAGCCATGAGTGAGATGGCCTTGGATACCATGGGAAGAGAGTTTGGTGAGTAGGGCAGGGTGCCAGACTGTGTCAAAAGCACGTGATATGTCCAGGGATACGGCTCGGATTTCCTGTCTGGCATTGAGCACCTCCATCCATTATGGGAGAGCAGAAGCAGCATATCCAGGGTAGAGTGACCTGGTCTGAAACCAAATTGATGATCGGAAATCAAGCCATTGGAGAAGAGGAAGGATTTCATGTCTGAAGCGATGTGGATTCCAAACCTTGCTGATGATTGGGAGAAGGCTAATTGGTCTGTAGTTGCAGGGATCTGTTTTTGCACCTTTTTATGCAGGCAGTGATGTTTGCAGATTTCCAAGCAGATGGCAGATGACCTTGAGCAAATGAGAGGGTGAATAGAAAGAGAGAGGGTGAGCAAGAGCAGAAGAGCAGGCTTTGACGACACGTGGGCTGATGCCTTCTGGACCGGTTGCGGAATCTGAGTCGAGGTTTGAAAGCAAGCTCTCCACCTTGTTAGGAGAAAAGGACACAGAGTCCAGGACAGTTGGGTGCGACTGGGTAAGTGGGTAGAGAAAGTGATGGGTTTAGGACACAAGAAATTTAGCTAAACACCGAGTTTAGGCATTCAGCTTTTTCACGTGCGGATCAGCAGTGCGGCGCATTTGAGGTAAGGAGGGATGGAGGGGGAACATACACCAGAAACAGATTTGATTAAACGCCACCAGGATTTTGAGGAGGGAGAGAGGTTGAGAGTTCAGACTTGAGATGAGAAAGATGTTGTTTTCTGGCTCTCCTGAGGGTAGATACACACTTGTTCCGAGCTTTGTGGAAGGAACTGAGATTTCCTCAGTTGGGTTGCTTCCATGAGGCAAAGGCAAGTTGTTTTCAATTGGTTCCATATTGGTGAAATCGAATCGGGATCCAGATGCGAGTAATTTTTGACTATTAGTGATTCTTCACCATTTAGAGATCGGACCAAACATTAAATATAGCATGATATTCAAAATGTTGTGACGAGTTATGACAAAACTTGGTGGATGAGTTGGGTAGGTGACGAGACAAGACGATTCGATTTGGTGAAGGTACGGATGCAGATCCGGCCTATCAGTGGAATACAAAATGTAAACTGTCAGCCCGATCGGTGAGGTGTGCACTCTCCTAAGTGCTGTTAGTTTGTTGTCATGAATTTTCCTTGACACTGAGGAGGTGTTTCTGTGCTGACGCCTCGTATTACGAACGTACGTAGTTCAATAATGCAAGCAAAATCGGTAAATGAAGCAAGTTGCTGTACATTTATTTCCACAAATGTGTAATGGTTGTTGTATTATCAATAAAATGCTTTTTCTTTCCTTCGTATGAAACAAACTCTTTCGCAGCCTCCTGGCAGGAAATATAGAGCCGGTAACAGAGCTCGGCCAAAACAATATCCATTGTCGTGTAATTTCTGCTTGATGTTTTATGGCCTATCACCAATGTGATTTTTGTTTGTTGTTTAAATATTTGTGTGTGTTGCTGTCATGTAGCTGATATTCTACAAATTGTCATGGGATTTCCACACCCTTTTAAAATCTTACCACTCACTCCCATCGCGACCACTACCACTAATCTGTATTATCTCATGTTTGTTATCTTGCCAAAACGAAGTTTTTGCAAGATATGTTAGTCAGCTGTATGTTTTTTTTTGTTTGTTGTTTTTTTGTTGTTTTTTGTTGTTTGTCTGTAATCACATATAAAAAATTCTGCAGAGCACGTTATCATTGGAATTTTTTACTTCGCATATCAGAGCCTATAGAGTCCCTTTCAGCGCACAAAATTTGGTAAGGTCAAGTAGGTCACTTTGTCGCAAATCAGGGGATCGCTAACCCTATTTTTTGAGTATTTATCGATCGTCTCAAACTTCATGGGAATGTAGTTATGTCTGGCGCTCAGCTGATTAGTTTTTGGTGGCGATTGGCCTTACCTTCATGGTTAGCGCCTGAGGTCAAACATATTTGACCCAAGGTCAAATTTTCAAGTTTTAGGAACATACGTGTAGTACCTCAAATTGACACTCGATGAGTGCTTTCTTGAATGTCAAGCTTAGACATTATACGTCATTGTGACGTTATGAGGCAACACATATTTTTTCATGGTTATCTGTGGAACGATTCTCATCGAATCTCTTGTAGGCAGATATTCCTCAAGGAGTCGCTCCTGGTGGATAGCAGCTCTGTTTCCCTCAGTGTCCTTAAAGAAGTCACACGTGGTCACCTTTGCAAGATACGGTCACCCTAGACGGGTGACATGGTTTATTATTTGTTTGTTTGTTTTTCTCCATTTTAATATGTTGTGCTGAATCATTTCCGATTGACCATCCTCTCTCTTT
>CM068954.1:143516402-143537911 GCA_035128595.1 Eptatretus atami
AAAAGACGATGCACCTTTTACTGTGAGGGACAAGCCACCTTTCGGTGAAATAAAAGGATGACATATATTTAAATAAACAATGAAAAATCCAAGTTACTCCACTTTAAATTGATTTAGCTCCAAAACTTGCACTACATCATGTTTGCTGACATTATTATTAAAGTTCCATATCCTGTCGTCAAGCAGAACAATGCTGCCCACCAACCCCTTTTAAACAGCTCACTTCAAAATGTCATCACAAGACGTGTGAGCTGGCTTTATCAGTGCCGCTCAAATTACACGACTCAAACTATGCAGATGGCATTGTGAAGCATGCAAACGCATGAATAGAATTACAAACATGCACTCACTCCTCTTCAGACACATTACAACTGCAGCAGAATTCGGCTTGAGGGAAAGACGTTATTTCAAACGTGTTTCTGAAGAAAGGAAGATTGATGACAAAGAAAAAGTTTCCTTTAAAAACAAGCAACTTTGAAGAAGTTCAAGCAAAAGGAACAGCATTAAAGAACATTCTGAGACACAGCTGTGAATAGAAATGGACGATGAGCCAAAACAGAATCAGAGATTTCCAAAATTGGTCATTCTCCCTGTGCTGTGCAAACTGAACAATGCTTTCCTTTACCAAGAAAAAAACATAAATCTCATTTGGAAAACTTAATGACATGTTAATGTTAGCCCTCCGCACCCCCACCACCCCCAAATGAAAAAACAAACAAAAAAACAACACCACCAAAACAACTGGATCCATCAAATCCAGAACAGCTGCGTCAATCTCCACCAAATATTGTGGACGAGCAAATACAACCGGTCGCTTCGCTGACAGGAATATTATTGTGGGGGGGGGGGGGGGGAGGGACAGGGGTGGAGAGAGAGAGTGGGACAGGGTGGGAGAGAGAGTGGGACAGGGGTGGGAGAGAGAGTGGGACAGGGGTGGGAGAGAGAGTGGACAGGGGTGGGAGAGAGAGTGGACAGGGTGAGAAGGGGGACAGGGGTGGAAGAGAGGGGGACAGGTGGAGAGAGGGACAGGGTGGAGAAGAGAGGGAGGTGGGAGAGAGGGGGACGGGTGGGAGAGGTGGACAGGGTGGAGAGGTGAGAGGGGTGGAGAATGGACAGGGGTGGAGAGATGGACAGGGGTGGGGAGAGAGGAAGTTAGCATGAGAGGAGGGAAGGAAGGCAGGGCGGGAGGGGGGGGTGGGTGGGAGGCAGCGTAGGTTGGGGGGGGGAGGGAATGTGAAAGCAGTGCCAGGGGAGGGAATGTCAAACAGCACAGGGAGGGAATGGGAAGGCAGCGTGAGGGGAGGGAATGGAAGGCAGCAAGAGGGAGGAATGGGAAGGCAGTGTGAGGGGAGGAATGGGAAGCACAGAGGGGAGGGAAGCGAAGCAGCAAGAGGGGAGGAATGGGAAGGCAGTGTGAGGGGAGGAATGGGAAGGCAGCAAGAGGGGAGGGAATGCGAAGGCAGTGTGAGGAGAGGGAATGAGAAGGCAGTGTGGGGAGGAATGGAAGGCAGCAGAGGGGGGGAATGGGAAGGCAGCAAGAGGGGGAATGGGAAGCAGGCAAGAGGGAGGGAATGGGAAGGCAGCACAAAGGGAGGGAATGGGAAGCAGCAAAGGGGAGGGAATGGGAAGGCAGCGTGAGGGAGGAAGGAAGCAGCAAGAGGGAGGGGAATGCAAGGCAGTGTGAGGAGAGGAATGAGAAGGCAGTGTGAGGGAGGGAATGGAAGGCAGTGTGAGGGGAGGGAATGGGAAGCAGTGAGAGAGGAATGGGAGGCAGTGTGAGGGAGGAATGGAAGCAGTGTGAGGGGAGGGAATGGGAAAGCAGTGTGAGGGGAGGGAATGCAAAAGCAGCGGAGGGGAGGGAATGGGAAGGCAGCATGAGGGGAGGGAATGGGAAGGCAGTGCGAGGGAGGGAATGCGAAGGCAGTGTAGGGGAGGAATGCGAAGGCATGTGAGAGAGGAATGGGAAGGCAGTGTGAGGGAGGGAATGGAAGCAGTGTAAGGGGAGGGAATGGGAAGGCAGTGTGAGGGGAGGAATGGAAGGCAGTGAGGGGCGGGAATGGGAAGCAGTGTGAGGGAGGGAATGGGAAGGCAGTTCGAGGGAGGGAATGCGAAGGCAGTGCGAGGAGAGGAATGGGAAGGCAGTGTGAGGAGAGGAATGAGAAGGCAACGTGAGGGAATGGCATGGGAAAGTAGTTTGAGGGAGGGAATGGGAAGGCAGCATACCAGGGCATTACCTGAGCGATAAAACGCACCCAAACAGCAGCATTTTCTTTCTAACCACAGTCTTCTATATAAAATCGGGCGGTTTTAAATAAAATTAAAAATGAAAAAAAAAGCCTCTTCATTTGCAGTAACAAAAAAGTTCCTCTTCGCTTGCAGAAACTACCAACTCTTAATATTTTGGCAGAACTATAATAGTATATTAATATTGTCAGGTCCAGGGGGTTTTTAGTACTGCAGCATAGCAAACCAATTGTTCGACTTTCATAAAAGCACCAAAATTGGTACATATGTTGACTAATGCATTCTGAACAATTCTGGATATGGAGCCACTCGAGATTTTGCCTTGGTCAGCCTTGGCGGCCATTTTCCGCCATTCTACTTTAACAACATGGGATATCTGTCATTGTTATCTCTTTGTAGGTTTCTCAGAGGTGATAAATACTCCATGTGATGTGCATTTACAAAGGAAAAACATACAAATGTCATTTGTGTTGATTATTATATTCCAACCATTGTATTGGGAAAAATGGTCATTTTTATGGAAAATCCATTTTCACACACAGCATCAGTGACAGGTTCAGAAGTATTTTGTTGTGGTGGTGGTAGTGGTGTTGTAATTGGTAATATTGGTGTAGTAGTAGTAGTAAGTAGTAAGTAGTATTAGTGTGATACTTGGTATCGATGACTCTGGATGGCGATTGTAATAATCATGATAATGATTTCACTGACAGGTATCTCACAATACTGTGCGAGTCAGGTTGTTTGTGGTGCTCCTCTATGACCGCCACAGTCCATATACGGACGTCAACGAGGCCAGAAAGAAACTCTTCGCCAAGAGGAACTCCGTCCAGCGCATCCCACCTACCTATGATGCTTTGGAACAGCATGTGAAGAGATCAGTCTTCCAGGGTGGCTATGTCTGGGGGCAGGTCTTGGTCCCTCAACCCGTGCTTCCATCACCAACAAGCTGGGCTGGCGGCAAACAGAGGATGGGTCCTACGAACCGCTCTGGACCACACTCCCTGAGGCTTCAAAAGCTGCTTCGAGCTGGTGTCGTGCGGCTGCAAAAAAGGCTGTAGAAACCGCTGCAAATGCAAGAAGGCTAATCTGCAATGCACTGGACTGTGTGTCTGTGAAGGAGAATGCCAGTAGACAGACGCAGTAGACAGACTGAGATATCGGCCTAGCTTAGAATGTCAAATGCAAAGTCGCATTGCTTGTAAAAGTGTTGACTTCTTGATCCAGAGCCAGTACACTTGAGCTCAGAAACTCATATTGTACTAGACTGATGTATGCGTGTACCATGTGTCCTGGTAGAATGGTAGTAGACAGTAAACCGTAGCCGCTTCAAAGTGAAGTGTGCAATAATTTGACACATTTTCTGAGTTTGTCATTATCACGATTATCAGTTCCCTTTTCAAAATAGAGTAAAGTATGTAATCTATAATGCAATTTTTGTTGATTCCAAACCCATTGAATGTGATGAATATCATTTGACTCTTGTTCTCCAGGCAATAATGGTACTTTCAGCGAAAAGTTTCAGGAGAGCAGCAATTTACAAATCAAATAATGGCTTTTTTACCGAAAATACTGGCTCATAAATATTGAATACCTTGTCATGGTCAATTTACTGAATTTTACACTTTCCTTATATCTACCACCAATACAATAAGAAAATAAGAGCATATAGCCAATTTCGCTAAAGTAGAATGGCGGCCATTTGGAAAATGGTCGCGGAAGCCTGACCAAGGCAAAATCTCAGGTGGCTCCATATCTAGAATTGTTCGGAATAGATTATTCTACATGTTGTACCAATTTTGGTGCTTTTATGCAAATTTGAACAATTGATCTGAAATAGACTACACTGCAGGACTATTTGCCCCGACCAGGACGGATAGCCAAACAGTTCTCCCTTGGAGGTGAACACGTGATCCTTGGAGATTATGGCACGTGCAAGAAGGAAGGGCGGCAAGGACGGGGACACGAGGGTTTATACTCAAACCCACGACAAACAGACAACACAAGAAACTAAAATAAATACGGGGGTTTAATGAAAATAAATCAAAGATTTACAATGGAAACTAGAAGGGCACTCGGTATAGCGCATACCTCTGCTACGTCATGCCTGAGCCACGAGAACATATCTGGCCCATTACATTTTTGAAATATCGTGCGATACAGTACTATGTCATTTTTGACCTTATCTCTCAATGGTGAAGAATCACTTTAAGAATTAAATAATTCTCGTATCCCGATCTGGATTCAGATCTTCACCAAAATCGAATCAATTCTTCCTCGTCACACACCCAACCGGTCCACCAAGTTTCATCCGAATCCGTCCACAACTTTATGAAATATCGTGCTATATATCGTTTTTGGCCCGATGTCTCAATGGTGAAGAATAACTTTTTAAATTCTAGTCGTCAGATCCGGATCCTCACCTTCACCAAAATCTAATCAGTTCGTCCTTGTCACACACCCAACCTATCCACAAAATTTCATCCAGATCCGTCCACAACTTTTTGAGATATCCTGCACACAAACAGACAAACAAACACACAGACAGACAGACAAACAGGCAGAAAGGGGTGAAAACATAACCAACTTCATGAACGGTGGCGGAGGTAATCATTCAAAGTGAAATAATAAAAACGGAACGCGAGGTAAAACTAAATTCCTATTACAGGTGCCTCCACACAGACTTTAATGCAGACAAGGGGACAGAATAAATAAAAGCAAAAAAATCCTCCCTTTCTCCCAGCACTTATCTGTGTGCCCAGAGATGAGTTCCTGGAGCTTGAGGTTCGGCAAACTGCGTCGTCACTGCATGGGAAAACATGCCCAAAAATGGTGCTAAGCCTCTCTCTTTTAGAAGGAAACGTAAGGAGGCAATTCAGGGTAGTGATACTCAACGCCAGGGCTCAGAAACTGCCGTGCAGCTTCTTTCATCAATCGCACTTGCCGACGAAGCTCCTCCACAAAATGGCGTCACCTTCTTCCCTGATGGCACAACACGACGCTCCGAGGTGCGGTCCCACACGACCAAGCCTACAGTCAATGGCCAGCATCTTGCTCCATCACGCCAGCAATTTCGCCTCAGCATGAACACGAGAATTGTGCAGCCTTCTTCACCGTGTCGAGGGAAAGCCAGTGTAATGCCCTTCTCTTCCAACCGCCATCTCCTCAATCACTTATCTCCTGTCAATGATCCTAACTCTCTCCTCCTCCCTGACATCACGCCTATTAATCATCCACTTCAGGGGTGTGGATTGCAAGTTGTCATTCCTGGAGGCAGGGTTTTCGCCTGCTCGGAAATGTCCGCATTGGTGGTTGTTTTTAGGATGTGAATCCTTTTTATCGCCCGTCTTGTAAACGCAAAGACAAAGGAAAAGGTCACATGGGTCACAAATTATCCATAAACCCTACCTAATTTAACACAGCACCCCCCCCCAATGTGGTGACATGTAACACTTAAGCTCACAGTTTCCCTACTTAATTTACATCAAGATGTCTCCTACACGTCCACACAGACCAAGCAACTCTATACAATCCTACCTTTTCTATGAAATTCCTCCATCTACAGTACCTCACAAACATAACAATATTTTGTTATGTAAGCAATTCACCCAAAATGGAAAGAGCAAACTGCGTATGTAATCGTCGAAAAAAAAGAAAAGGACCCCTGTGGACTGTGCCGTCATGGATCGCAAAAGCAGGATATGAAGCACGGCATTTCACTCAATGAAGTTACATTTTCTACACATTCCATAATCTTTTCTTCACTCAATATAATCATCCGAACAGGAGAAAAAAGTTAAGTTGAATGCTTTGCTTCAATAAATACATGAAGTTATAAAAATCGCTAACTTGATAATATTTTCGGATTTCACTCCAGATTTCGATACTCTTTTTTTCACCAGATCCGATTCTCAGATCCGACATAATATTTCAATTATATACTTTAATTAGTCCGTGATCGTAGATCGTGTTTCCAAATCGAGGCATGCTTGAATATGCCGAACCAAATGGCGAATAAGGAGCCCCATCGAGTGCGAGCAAAGTGTCCAAGGGTGTCCAAGAATGCGCCTGATAAAGGATATAATTAAATAAGGCCGTTAATTATCTTCAAAAGGGGTGTTTAATTAACCCAAACACCCAATTTTCAGTCATGCACTTCCTTGGGGTTTTCTCAGTGTGCATGCAAAGTTTCAGGCTGCTCGGTTTCATAGTTTTGGAGTTATGGAGGAGACACACTTCCACACACACAATGACATTTATTCATTTCGATGTGATGGCGGTACCCAAGGTCAGATCATGGGCACAGAATAATCAATCCTCACTCCTCCCCCTCTGCGAGGGCGGGGAGGCGACTTACAATTTTTACCTGTACATGTGGCTTCGTTTTTAAAATAAAATATATTTCAAGCTTTAAAAAATATCCCCATGTCGTTTTAAAAATAGGTTTTATTGTTTAAAAAAATGTGTACACATGACATGCGGTGTACTGACCCCCTGCTGGAGAGGGGGGGGGGGGTGGGGGGGGTAGGATTACTTGCCACGACACAAAGTATATTTGCACCAACTCCCCCGCATCCCTTCTGCCTCACCGCCCCCCCCCCTTCCAGCAGATGTTTCTAGCTATAATAAAAAACGGCTTGGAAAGAGGTGGTACTGAGGGTGGGGAAATTACTCCAATTCTGAAAACAAACTCTTTCCAAATTTCCAGTTTTTCCTTCGTAAGAGCTTGCTTCTGTATCCATCTTGTCCACCCCATGCATTTTCCCCTACCCCTCTCATCTTATTTGTTTAAATATAGCTCTATTTTGTCCCTCAATCCTGCTGTTTGTGTGTCTTCTCTTCTCTCCTCTCTCTCTCTGCTGTTCCTTTGGTTCTGTTACATCCTGATCCATTCTATGTTCTTCCTCTTCCATGAGGCTAGACTTAAAACAAACAAAAAAAAACTCAAAAAAATAAATCCTCTCATCCTTGGAGGGAGTGGATATTACGAGTGGATGACACTGACAGAGCGTTGATTGAAGTATGTTAACTGGTATGGGAAGCAAGATTAGCATCGATACCTCAATCAAGGTGATGTTGATTCCATCCATTGTTCTACCTGACTGCCGATGCAGAATGACACTAGCCTTCAGGAGTAAGACTACTACTTCATTGTGACCAATATTGGGTTCCAGTGACAAAAGCTGCACAGAAGTCTGCGGTGTAATCATCCTTTCATCATTTCAATAATTAAGCGGCAATGAATTTCAAAAATTAAATCTTCCTCAGAAAAAGACTCGATTTGTCATTTTCTTGAGACATGACATTTGATTCAATACGATAATACCTGGCCAAAAATATTTGTCCTCGCTGACAACCCACCCCCCCCCCCCAAAAAAAAAAACCACCACCTACTTTCCTTGCAGGAAATGGGCAAGGAAGGCCACATTGTTGCAGCCATCCCGCTCTGCACCCTCAGCCAGCATTTGCACAGTATCTGCGTTCCCTGAGGCAGTCGCCAAAAGTAACAAGCCACCGTAGTCTTGAGCTCGTTGTAAGCACTCCTGTGCCAAATCAAACTGGCAACGTGCAGTCGCCAGCTCGGCCAGCTGTTTCCACTTCTGCTCAGACTACATCGAATACATGGATGCAGAGCAATCAGATACAATTATTATTATTATTTTATTATTATTAGGCATGCTTTAAAATGACAGATAAGTGCTTGGAAGTTTACAATGGATGTTATTAGACTATAACATGCGTGTTTGTTGACACAGTAGGTTGTATCAGGTTTATGGAAGTCCACAGAAACTGCCCAACTGAAGTATCCATGGCTTCAAAGTGTTGTGTAAAAAACATAAAGACACCTTGTGGGCTGTATTACCTCTGCTTCTACAGCCAGCTGGTATGCAGTTTTCAATTCCCCCAGCTGTAAGGAGAGCTCAAAGCGATGTTCAGGGTCACATGACACAGCTAGAGCTTGGGACTTGAAACCCTGGAGAGTTAAAACAGAAATCATAACCCAGTTCTGTAAGCAAAAAAATATATAGTTGAAACTTTCTAATTTTGCTGATTGAAATGTGTAAAATTACATTTCTCTGCAATCAAGGATCATGGAGAAGCTTGTAAATACCTAACATGTTGAACAAGGAAATTTGGAAACTGCACACTTTTACACACAATGGATTACATTTATCAAGCCTCTCACTCATAATTGAAGGGAACAACCAATCAGCTCTCACCTCATTAATTTGCCCCAACTTTGGGAAGGACTTAATCATTAGTTACCCCATGTCCTTCTACTCAAAGAAAGCTGCATAAAGCAACCAAGAAAAGCCACACAAGGAAAGCCCTTTCCTGTTTTAAACCTTATACCTGTGTTCCTCCACAGCTGCGGACATTTCGAAGAAGCACATGCATGAGAATCCCAATGCTACATGCCGCCATCAGCTGCCGAACCGGTTTCATCACTTTTTGGCGAGTTGTTAGTGACAGTGAAGACAAACGTGCACCACCGACGCTACCAAACATGTACAACATGCGATAGCAAAAGCAGTTAACATATAACATCAAAGGCCCAATCACATCTCACCCATAATTGGAGGAAACACCCCATCAATTATGCCCAGTAATCAATTATCCCCAACTGTGGCTAGGATTAAAAGAGCCGATTGGTTGTTCCCTCCAATTACGAATGAGAAATTTGATTGGCCCTTTGATAGGTTATATGTTCCGAAAATTACTTGGGGGTTAATTATGCAATAGTTATTTGCCAATGAGTATCAGCATAAGTGTATGTAAATCCCAATTAGCATCCAGGAGAATCCAGGATGGAGAGAATCCAGGAGAATAGCATCCAGGAATACTTAGATTCCCTGTCATCCTTTAGTCTCGTGTCTGTCTCTTTCTCCCATTTCCAATTCATATTTTAAGATCTTTAAATCCTCATTGTAATTTTAAACGCATATCACCCTCATTAATGGCGCATATCACCCTCATTAATGGCCGTTCCACATGTGTTACCATGGAGCCTCGAACAAAGGTTTTACAAGAATTGACAGCGCATACAAAAGACCACTTTGCAGGGGTTGTGGGAGAGCGCTGGCGATACAAGGACACATTCACGCCTCACACGAGTCAGTAAGAGACCAAGTGGGGAGACAGTAACAGAGAGAAATCATAAAAGATACAGCCAGCGACACCGAGCTTTAGTCTCTCCTCACGTTACGATCGTGTTGAAAGACCCGCCGGATTTGTACAGGGCAACTAAAACGAACCCAAGTGGCTACAACAAAATATACTGTATATACGTGGTGTAATGGTAAGAGCGTGCACTCTGAATTTGGGTGATTGGTGGTTCAAACCTCGGCCACGTCATACCAAAGACTTCAAAATGGTACGTGCTGCTTCCTTGCTTGACACTGTATTTAAAAGGCGAGAGAACAGACAAAAGACTGCGAAGGCAATGGCAAACCACCCAGTATTAACCTTGCCAATAAAGTGCTTCAGCAGCACCAATGCTCTGCAGAGTAGGCACATCAAAAAAAGGGGGAAAAAAAGAAAAAAAAGGGCATATATAATATATATACTGTATATATATATATATATATATATATACAGTACTATATCCCTTACAAGGAGGCCTTGTGGCCTATCAAAGCCTGCACAATGATTGCCATCTTGTTGCTTGTCCATGGTCTATCCTCTTGAAATGCTGAGCTCAAGCAAGGAAGCAGCACGTACCATTTTTAAAGTCTTTGACGGAATGACTCGGCCAGGCTGAGACCGAGGGCTGGGCAATATCTCAATATTATCGGCCAGATAAGATGTTGAAAAAATATCGTCAACGCGATGTGGCATTTTTCAAACTGTCGATATATCAGCACATTTGATAATGAAAATAGTGGTGTGTGTTATCGTGAACTGAAGATTTACACATTTTCATCGATTTGGTCTGAATATCGACATGAAGGACTCGCTTTATCAGAACACAATAGTCCCAATAAAAAAATAAAAAATTAAAAAAAACCTGATATACACAACACCATTCTCTCTCACCTTTCACGCAAATGGTGAAAAAAAACGTCGTGCCCATTACAATCACCAGTATAATCATCCTGTCTGTTTGCACCGGTACAATCATCACAACTGAACTCTGCCTCAAACTTCGCACAGGAGAGCTTTGATCAAGATATCTATAATAATAATAAATGTCAGAGTGTGTGTGTGCGTGCGTCCTGTATAACTTCATAACCATGAAAACTCGTGGCCCAAAACTTTGCATGCATGCCAAGGAAACTTTGAATGAAAACTGGGCATTTGGGTAAATTTAAGCACCCCTTTTGAAGATAATTAATGGGGTGCTCATCATGAAAAACCAAAAACAGGCTTACCCTTGGTCAGCCCACTTTCCCCTCACAGGGGTCTTAAGCCACCATTTTGTTTTGGCCTCCTCAAAAATGCCTTGCCTTGGAACCACAATGTACTCTCATGGACCAACAAAAGTATATATAATAAAACTGTGTTCAGATTTGAGGATCGTAGCTCATAGAGTAAATAGGTGTCGAAATCTGAAGTGAAATCTGAAAATTTTAGCGATTCGTATAACTAAGCATATTTATTGAAGCAAGGCTTTGATCCCTCCTTCTCCATATTTACAAAAAAGAAAATACAAATACGTAATTAATTAGTCAGGGAGGAGTAGAAAATTCCCGAGAGCTCTTTAAAAATTTTTTTTTAAACTTCTTTTCGAAGTTGTTATGCAGTTCTGGAGAGTTCCGAGTGTCAGTTGCATTCTGGAGAGCTCAGTGGAAAAGTTCAGTTCGGAGTTGGTTGGTGATTAAGGGGAGAGACCGAGGTGGGCCACCAAATGCAGAGGACGAAGTGGAACGGGCATGGAGAGGCAAGCTGCCAGGCAAAGTTGCCCACTCCCCATGGACAGTTCCTCCAATGTGCCTTGTAGGACCAACCACAAACTCTCGAGCATTAAAATGGGTCAACAGTGATTCTCCCCAGAACTGACTTCTCTCCCTACACGTCTTACACATGCATCCTACATTCGTGCACCTTCCAGAGCACACACACCTCATTAACTCGTCTTGTTGTAGAGTATCAACTGAGTCCACGCCAGTTCTTTTCAAAACTTACATGACACGCACCGCATACACCGCACCTCCCTTCTGCAATTTTCACTCACCCGCATTAGACACCCTGTTCGTTACTACGTGAGCCATCCGACTCGCATACAGGTGAGACTGGGGTTGATACCATATCCCAAGTACTTCGCTTCTCTGTCCATCAACCTTTCTTCTCTCCTTCTCCCAGAATGATTGAGGCACCTGTATGTGTTGATTCGAGATAAGATGACTAAGGGCTTTGCGTGTTAGGCAGAAGATCTTTCTTTGTGACACTGTTTTTGTTTTGTAAATATCTGCTTTTGCCTGTAAACACATGTCCTTTGCAAAATCTTTTATAAAATGTTTCCAACCTGCCCGATCGTCTTTTCCTCCATTGGTTCGACAAAGTGTGTGAATTGTGGATGGGAGTTCTGCCCCGCAGTTTTGTAATGGTTAGTATAAGCCAACGTTCCACTAACAGTATCACTCAGCCATTCCGACTGGTAATAGTGGAGTGCTGGTATGTAATAGTGGAGTGCTGGTAACAGTCCTTATCTGGGGTGATTAATTTGCCGGGAAGTTAATGCGGGATTGGGACACGAGGACCCGACCTAAATTAATTGTCTCAGACGATGTCTGTGGTTGCTTTGCAACCAGTCGTGCTGTGGAGTTATTTGCGGCTCGTAGGCTTCACGGTCATAGGTCGGGAAGCAGGTCTGAGAAGCCCCCAAACCCACCCTCACAACCTGGACCGGCAGAACCCATAACATCATACAAAAAGCACTGCCCTCAGAGATGCATACACCATAATCAAACAACTCACCCTCCCCACCCCCGAACCCCCACCATCATGGTCAATGCACATTTCATTCCTCCATGCACCCATCATAACCAAAAAGAAACCTTTAAATAAATAGATAAGCACTGGAGAGGTTGAGTGCTGGACACCAGGATGACGTGCACGTCCGTAGAGGCCTAGCACAGTGCTTGAACTAATGCCGTCCCAGTGAAAAGAGCATAACAGGCAGAGGACAGAGGATGGAGAAATCCAGATACTTTAATATATACATTATACAATGCAGATGCAGTTTGATCTTGAGTCACAGCGGCTTCTTTGCCACTTTGCAAAAGTGCAATTAATGTTCAAAAATAGCCATTATGATGTTGTGTTTAGCAATGATACAAACATTGCTTTCACCGAGAGCACACAAGTGTTTACATCATATTCAGGACAGATTACTTGCGAATTAGCAACTAAGTCTTCGAGCTATTACACAGAGGGTCATCATTTGGGTTATACAGTATAAGCATCGATAGCCTTCGCCACAGGGTGGTCATGATATATGAGCATGTGATTGCACTATTATATGTTGATAAATTGCTATATTGTCGATATTTGAAGGGATGATTATAGATTCAAAAAAAAAATAAAATAGAAAGAGCAATCAGAGATTGCAGACTCTCGCCAGAAGTTGTTTTGTGTGGTGTTTGTGTGTGGCATTTGTGTACTGGTGAGTTACGTAATTAAGAAGAGACATAATTCGAACTACCACTTTATAACTGCTGGCAGTGATGACCAGGTACCAAAACGCCCCGCTTTGATCGGACACCTGACCTTGTCCCATGATGTTTTTCAATTTAATTTGGAATGGGATGAAAATAAATTTAATTCAATTCAAATGAAGGACCAAATAGGTACAGTCCTGCATTGGAATCATCAGAAGGAACCCGAACAAGCAAAAAGAAAAGATGAAATCATCAGGAGGAACTTGGATAGGATTCATATTTCAGCTGCTACTCCACTACCCTCAAACCCACCCAGGCACAGCCAAGTGAGCCCCATTCAAAATAAATAAATAAATAAATAAATGAATAAATAAATAAAGAATCCAGATTTTTAAAAATCAAATAATTATTGCTGCCAGACCATGCATCTGATCAATTTGAAATTTAAAACATGGATTCCCCATCACTACTAGATCATAAATGTGAAGTTTCATGTCGATTGATTAAGTGATTCCAGAGAAAACATTATTTAATATATTTTTTCAATCCATTATGGCTGCCAAACCATGTGACCTATGAATTATTCCTAAACAAACTTGTACACCCAAGACTTGAAGAACATTTGTGTGAAGTTTCCCCTCAATGTCCAGCCATTCTGGAAAAGAAGAATTTTTGTAGGTTTTAGGGTAAATCCGATATGGCTGCCAAACCATGTGACTTTTGATGTCATATGTGTGAACCATTTGTTCCTCATGGATAGGTGGTCATACGTGTAAAGTTTCACCTTGATCTGTTCAGACACTTCAGAGATGATTTTTGAAGTTTTTTTATTTATTTAATTTTTTAACAATATGGCTGCCGAACCACATACCAATGACGTCATCAATTTTTCTTCTGTGAACCATTTTATCCCTAGATGACCCTCAAAATTTTTCATACTGATCAGATGTGGCGTTCTACATATGCAATTATGACGTCATAACAAAGGCATCGATGACATCATTAAAAAAAAAATAAAAAAATCAGTCCCCATGAGGAGTACTTGCCATGTGCGAAGTTTCAATTTTTTCCTTGGTGCGGTTTCAGAGATACAGAGGTCCAAAGTTTTTCCAACATCGAGGCCACACCACGTGACCTATGTCATCATAATTATGATTTTGACATTCTACATGAGTTGTCGCACCTATGGTGAAAATTGTCTCAATCTGACAAGCAGTTGCGGAGAAAAACATGAAAGTTCTGTGAGGACAAACAAACAAACGGACCCAAATGCAATACCCTCTCCTTTGGTGAGGGTAATAAACCGAGCCACAATGCAAACACCAACCTCGCAGAAACAAAGCAGATGCTCGAACCATTACACCTGGTCTGGTTATATAAGAGAAAATCTGAACATGAATCCCAGCATCATGAGCTATTGCTCATATCAAAGCATCAAAAAGGTTAATCCAAGTGAACATTTGATCAAATTTATGTTCACACAAAGCATTTAAAATATTTATGTATATATATATATATCTATATCTATATATATATATATATATATATATATATATATATATATATATATATATATATAATATATACAGTAGACTAGGCGAAGTCGTCACCATCGGGACCGAGAAAAAAGTGACGACTTAGACATGTGACGACTTACGCGTATGCGAACATTCATGATGTCTGTGGGGTGAAGGATGAAGTTGCGCGTGGCCTGGACACGTACGTGTGAGAGGGCAACAATCTCTAAGCCGGCTATTGTACCAAAAGGGAAACACAATCCTCGGGGCATAGGTGGGGGTTCATTGGTTAGTTGGAAAGTGATCAAGCAAAGATGGAATTCATGAATCACTTTATCAAAAGTAAAGATAATGAACAACTGTAAGACAACTCATATACCATCGGTGATGGATATGACCATCGTCAAATGTGGAATGAATGGCTGTTAGAATTCATTCATTGGAATGAATGTAGAAGAGTTTTCATATGGAATGAAAACTCATATACCATCGACAAATTACATGACACACAGTCATCGTATGACTACCACTCAATACCTATGGTAAGTGAGTGTGGTGATGTACAAAACAAGCCAATATAAAACCATAATCGGCTTCAACACCAAGCTCGATCGATCCTTCACTCCTTCGCCAGAGACTGCATTGCTCAGCTGTCTACCTCTTCAGATGCATGTGGGACGGCGCGCTGACTGAGCTGAACACAGCGCAGTTATAAATAGCCGCGCATCACGATTCCATGAAATCGGGCTTCTCACGAGGCAGAGTTCTGTGACGAGTTAGGCGTGGTAATTTACTTGAGTTTGCATACGCAGGAACGGACAACATCTGACGACTTAGACGAAGTGACGACTTAGAGATGACGACTTACAGACTTTATTCAAAGTCTGTAAGTCGATTTAAAATTAGATAAATTCGGGACTTTTTGACGCTGCCGACTTAGGCGAAGTGACGAGTTACACGCTGCCGACTTACGCCTAGTCTACTGTATATATATACAACAACAACAAAATATCTTATAATTTTTAAATTCGAGGTATGGGAAGTAAAGTTTACTTGTGAGCGAAGTGAGACTTGACTGGCACATTACAAATGCATATGATGGTAAAGGAATTGTCCTCTCAACAATGGCAGTGCTGTGAGATATTTAGCAACTTAAAAAATGAAGGTAGAAACCTCAGTTGTGTGAAGGAATAAGCTCAGATACTGGGGAGAATACATGCAGGTATGATCACCTGTTTTTCCAGGAAGTGAGCGACACGGGTTCGCTGTTCCTTCGGGATGGTGGGCAGGACGCGGTCAGCCATGTCAAAGTCACGCCGCATGACGGCTGTCTGGTATTCCAACACCGAGAGCAGCAACGAGTAGCTCACAATGTTCAGCTCCTTGTCACCCAGGTAGAGGCGGTTATCTTTTGGTATGTATCCCAATAGGTAGAGCTTTCTGTTTGGAGGAGGAGAAAAAAAATTATCCTTGTGCAAAGCATTCAATTGCTGCAATGCACTGTTACAGGAATAGCAAACCGATTTTCTCATGCAACGCTCAAGCTTGAAAACCGGAGATACAAACTGGTAAAGACAACGACCCATATAACGTTTGATGAAGAGCAACAAGAAAACAACAAAATAAAATTTTATTTGTGTTTGTATCAATAAGTTTGTTTGGATTGCAACCACTTATGATGTCTCGTGTTGACATCAACTTGAAAATTAGAGCACGTTCTGACATTGGATACGAGCTCCGTCAAACAAAGTTAAGTGGCAAAAGGAATGGAGAGTTATTCACGGACAGGAGATGGAAGAGATGAACAAATAAACTGTTGTACAGCAGACAAATTAATACATCAAAGTTGACCTTGGATTAAAAATACAAATTCACACAGAACAAATCTGGTACGGAAACGTGAACATTACATCAGCAATTCGATCAGCTACAGTCGTGATCTTAATAAAGGTTGCCAACCTTACTCTTACTTGTTCACCGTAACCAAGAAAAGTTCTGATCATTCACAAAACACGTTTTGAGTTCTTTGACAACAATCTACAAAAAGATATCTGCAATCACAAAGTGATTGCCAAGGGTAAGCCTTCCTAGGCTCCCACGATATATGGTCATAATATTTTCGACCGCCATATGACCTTGACCTTCAACATTTAGGGATAAAGTGTAAATTAAGAAAATGTGTCCCGATGTACAATTTATCCCAAAAAACTCAACATCATGTAAATCGGAGGAAAATTATTCAGGTTATGATCAAAAATGTGTAATTTTTTAAAATCAAGTCATGACCCGAAAAAAATAGGTCAAGGACATTAATCAAATATCAGGTGCACAACTTCAGTGCAAGTTCACTATTATGATGCAATAACATCTTGGAAGGCCAAGCGGTCTGAGATTCCACATTGGCAAGATTGAGCGATGACAAAAACCACGTTCTTTTTTTCAGACCACCATTTGATCTTGATCTTTGTATGAGGGATATATGTATAACTCGGAGGGATATAATGTAAATCAAGCATAAATGCAAGTTGCTGGAGGTTATTTAGAAAGGGCAATTTCGTTCCGATTGGACAAAAATTAGCTGAGTTATGGTTAAAAAATTAAATATCTGTATAATTAGGTCATGATGATAAAAATTAGGTCAACACCAAAAAAAATGTCAACCCACATACTTTCTATTCACATTATTGGTGCAAAATACAATTCCGAAAGTCACAACTGGCTCTGAGATATGGCTCGGACATTGGCAGAAAAATACCCCACACCACTCCCCCTCCCCAACCCCCAAAAAACCCAAAATGGTGGTTTATAGCTCGGTCTAAGAAAATCTGAGATACCATTAAAAATTGGGGGCACCAATTGTAGCAACAAATCCCACAACAGGTATAAGCCTCCCCCTGTCCTATTGGGGGAGGCTGAATTAAATGGTGGGAAAAAGTATCAGCAGCAATGGAATGAAGACACTGAAGACAGCAAGATTAAATTTCACATCAACATACAAGATATAATTTTGAATGAACAATTACTGAGATATTTGAGTATTTCACTGAAAATCCTAAAGGGATTCACGGACCGGTGTTTGTGGGTTTGTTTGTCGCGCTACTCCTCCTACAGTTATGGCCCAATTACATCCAGACTTGCTACAGAGGATCAGCACAACCCCAATTAATGTATAGGGGTGCTTTTATCTTTGCCGGTGGTTTTGGGGTTGGGGGGGGGGGGGGGGTGGGGAAGGTGAGGACGCAAATTCTCAATGTAAATGTGTATCGTTTGCAGTATTCCTGTCCCCACGTTTTCCAGTAAAGCGAGGTGTTTTGAATTATAAACAGTAGGTATATTTTTTACTTCATGCATGTAACCCGGGTTATATATTTTTCATATGCAAAGCTGTCACTTGCCTATACACAGCCCAAACAAAGGTGTGCATCAAAAGAACGTGTTGCATGCTTGGGACAAGATCGCCCGTAGGAGGGGTACTCTGCTAGTAAAAATAATTTGGGATTTTCAAGTTTTCCCTCAAACAACCTTCAATATGGTTGTTATGCACACTGCCTACAGTGCCTTCAGAGTGTTCACACCCCTTGACTTTTTCACAGTTGTTGGGTTACAGCTTGAAATTAAAATGGATTAAATAAAAAAAAACTTTGGCACTGATCAACACAAAACACCCCATAATGGTCAAAGTGGAATTATTTTTTTATTTGTTTGTGTTAATTTTTTTAGAAAAAAAAATGGAATCAGCATAACCCCAATTTACAAATTAATTAAAAATGAAAACCTGAAATGTCTTGCGTCAATAAGTATTCAACCCTTTTACTATGACACTTCAAATTGAGCTCAGGTACATCCAATTTACTTTGATCATCCTTGAGATGTCTCTCAAACTTGATTGGAGTCCACCTGTGGCCGATTCAATTGATGGGACATGATTTAGAAAGAAACACATCTTTCTATACAAGGTCCCACAGTTGACAGTGCATATCAGAGCAGAAACTCTACCATGACGTCCAAGGAACTGTCTGTAGAACTCCGAGATAGAATTATGAGCAGGCACAGATCTGGGGAAGGGTATGAAACAATTTCTCGAGTGTTGAAAGCTCCCAAGAGCACAGTGAGCTCCATCATTAGGAAATGAAAAGAATATGGAACTACCCAGACTCTTCCTAGAGTTGGCCATCCGACCAAACTGAGCAACCGGGCAAGAAGGACCTTGGCCAGGGAGGTGACCAAGAACCTAATGACCACTCTGACAGAACTACAGAGTTCCTTGGCTGAGATGCGAGAACCTGCTGGAAGGACAACAGTCTTTGCAACACTTCCCAAATCTAGGCTTTATGGAAGAGTAGCCAGACGGAAGCCACTCCTGAGAAAAATGCACACGAGAGCATGCCTTGAGTTTGCAAAAAGGCACGTGAAACACTGAGAGCATGAGGCAAAAGATTGTGTGGTCTGATGAGATGAATATTGAACTGTTTGACCTGAATGCAAAGCGCTATGTCTGGTGGAAACCAAGCACACATCATCACCCATCTAACACCATCCCTACCGTGAAACATTGTGGTGACAACATCATAGTATCGGAATGCTTTTCAGCGGTAGGGACTGGGAGATTTGTAAGGACATGGGGAACAATGAATGGAGCCAAATATATGCAAATCCTTGAGGAGAACCTGCTTCAGAGTGCAAAAGACTTTAGAATGCAGTGAAGATTTACGTTCCAATAGGACAATGACCCCAAGCATACAGCCAAAGCAACACTGCAATGGCTTCAGTACAAGAATGTGAAAGCCCTTGAGTGGCCCAGATAAAGTACAGACTTGAATCCCATTGAGAATCTGTGGAAAGACTTGAAGATTGCTGTTCACCGACGCTCACCATCCAACTTGACAGAGCTTGAGCAAATCTGCAAGGAAGAATGGGAAAAAATCCCCAAATCCAGATGTGCAAAGCAGATACAGACATACCCCAAGAGGAATCGAAGCTGTAATCACTGCCAAAGGCACTTCTACAATGTATTGACTCAAGGTATTGAATACTTATGTAAATTAGATATTTCTGTCTTTCATTTTCAATAACTTTGTTAAAAAACTTCAAAAAACGTTTTCACTTTTTCATTGTGGGGTATTTTGTGAAGATCGGTGACAAAAAGAAAAAGTTAAATTGAATCAATTTTAAATTCAGGCTGAAATACAACAAAATGTGACAAAGTCAAGGGGTCTGAATCCTTTCTGAAGGCACTGCATGTGGACAACCTTCAAATATGCAAATGCACACAGCAATAACAGCTTGTCAAAATGCAATAGGCAGGACTGTCACCACAAACCCAAAATAATGTAATTAAATTAAATTCTCCTCTGACTGCAAAACGACATCATCAGCTGGTTGTTTATTAAATTGGAGTGAAAGAACAATGTTCCAACATGATAGTACAGTATGTTTGTCAGTTTTGACACTCGCTATACGAGATGAAACATACATGGTGCCACAAAACAAAATGGGTCTTTGTCATGATAGTGCAACTTTTCAGACTGATGTAGTTTTGAGTAAAAAAAAAAAAAAAAAAAGTAAAAAAATAAATAAATAAATAATATATGTAATAATTTTAATAATTTATATTTTTTCTCTTTTTTTATTTTGGAGATTTTAATTTAAAAAAAAAGTTTTGAATATTGAATTAAGTGCATACTTGGTCCAGCTAGAAGTTAAAATAAAAAAACATAAATAAAACTTTTAGCCTGATCACAGAACCACTTTTTCATGCAGGAAAGCCCTTTTTACTGACCTTTGTGCTTGAATAATACATGCATCGAGCTTATCAATGTTCTCAAGATGCAAAGAGCAAAGCAGCAAATTGCTGCACAGTTAAAGGGGAGTCAAAGAGTTTTGCCTTTACAGGCACGTTTTTGGCTCTCAAACGTTTTCAGAAAGCTCATATTCAGGCTGTTATAAACAAAACTCAAAGTTCAAATATGAACCACCTTCACAAAAACAAAACTTCTGTAGTTACAGAGTAGAAGCACGAGAAAATGTTTAAAGGCTATCAAGTAGATATAGCATCCACTTGCAATTTACAAACTTGGTTTGACAAAATTAAAAAAATAATAATCATGACATAAGCCTTCACGATTAGCACCAGTTTTCCCATTCTCACAGTGTTGGTTGAGCTATTAATTCTCACGTTGACAGTTGCATTCCTTTAACTCTTGGAGATAGACAATAAATTGGATAATAAAAAGAACCCCATTAATCTGATGAGTATTTTTTTTTCTGACCTCAGAAAATGATTTTGGTTCCAAATTGATATTTTTTTCCAGGTTCATGAAAGTTTAAGCACAAATGACAACAATACATTATTATTTAAAGAGTTTAACCCCAATGAAGGCAGAAGCGTCTGTCATTATACAAAGACTCCATGACAAAACACAATTTGGTACAGTCCGTGATCATCCATCAGAAAGGACCTAGTCATTAAAGCCTCTTTTGCAAATGTTTGGACCATCTGTCTTGGGCATCAGAAGCCAGAAATCAAATATTCTCTCACATGCCAAGCATTCCCATGGCCCTCCTTGACGGTTCTCAAGGTACAGAGCCAAAATTTGTGTAGCATCTTGAAGTATACAGCTCAACCGTGGACCAGAGACATAGTGCCCCATTTGGCATTCCTTATGCTGTGATATGCAAGGCCCTGCCAAAAAGCAGAAGTACAAATCTGTAACTTGCACACAAGAGGCATGATGATAAACTATATTGGAAAGTGCATGAACTTACACACACTGCTGGTGAGCTCTTAGCCTTTTGCTTCATTTGCATCCCACATCACCTGCTACATTCATTATTGGCCCATGTCAAATCCATGAGGTCAAGAAAGACGATTGGCTATTAGCCTCCCTGGTTTACGTCTCAAATCTAAATTAGTTTCCCTCTCTATGCATTTTTGGAACAGCCTGTTTGACATTAGCAAGCTCATAAAAGTGGGATCTCAGGTTCAAATCTGTTATATCATGCAGGTTAATAGTCTATTGTCATTGTAGCTCATGTGAAGGTTAATAGTCTGTTGTCATTGTAGCTCATGTTTAACAGTACACAGTCTCCAACTGTCCTTTTCTTGCATGTAATCCATGTGCAAACTCCGCTGATTGCATTGGGAGGGGGA
>CM068954.1:143550242-143561285 GCA_035128595.1 Eptatretus atami
TCCTTGAGTGAAACGATCCAGATTGTCAGGTTGAATTTTGTGAATGTTTTTTTTTACATTAACAATGAATCCTTTTCTGAATTAATGGTGTGGTCGATGAAGCGATTTTCAACCTTATGGCACTGTCAATTGGTGCAACTTGTTTTATTGTCCTATTAATCCACAATTGACAGAAGAAAAGGCGCTAAATCTTCCGGGGACAGTGTGTGTGGACTTTTTAAAATTCCATGACACTCAAAAGTTTCTGGTTATTTATATATTAACTTGACCTTCCAAGTGAAAATCACCCATGTTTCTTTTTTAAAATCAACAATGGGATAATTGACCAATATTTCGAACATTTGTAGTGCTTTTCACAACTTGCTATGCCCGCCCCTCAAAAAGTGGAGTTCAGCGAACCGCAGGTCACGTGACCGTTGACGTCATCTCCAGAACGCGACTCACTCAGAGTCGATTGATTAGACGTCACGCGCCGTATAAAGTACGTACAAATGCATTGTGCACATTTTTTGCTATCTCACTGATCGTCTTAATTCCTGTGATTGTTTCGCGGAAAAGAAATTCTGCTTCTGAGCCGTGTATGCACAACAATCACGAGGCAATTATTATCCCTTTAATACCTTGTCGTATCTTGTACAAATCCAATACATTTATGCACAATAAAGGGCTATACCATGTCCACAAAATATAAAATGTGACTGTGAACCTTTCCTAAAAAGAACTTACAGGACATACAAGTAAAATACTAAAGATTAATATTGCATCATTTCAAGGTGCAAGGAGATAATTTTAAAATCAAACAATGTGAAACTGCACCCACATTTTGCAGCTTATTGAATTGTTCGTTGAAACCAGCCTGCTGGGATAGGTACGATCCACATACATGCAAGCCAGGTATTCTGCACTCGACATACATGGGTTTATTCTAAAGTGAAGATGCTGCTTCCATTGCTTGCTTATCATTAACATTTAGCCAAAATGCTGTAATAAATGAACAGGAAAAATATTGGCACAACTATGAAAGACAAATTTATCTGTCCTTATACACGCCTCATAGCCTCGGACTCTTACGCATTGACTTATACATTGTGTGCTGCTAATACAATTACTTGTCAACTCTAGAGTCTAGACTTGAAATTTTGCATGCAGATATACATCGAAGCCTACACCAGAAAAAAAGAATCACAGAACGTTTGACAACATCCATAAATAAAAATATAAATAAATGAAAAAAAATGCAGTGACTGACCCGAGTAAAGGGGAAGCTTGGTAATTTTGTGTGCCAACGACATTGAAGCCAGTATCACCAGGAAAATCACAGAACCCCGGAAAGTATCCATCAATGAAAATATGAAACGAGTGAAAAATCAAATGCAGTGAGCGACCCGAGGAAATGGGGAAACACGGTTCTATGCTTACACAATGTGTAATACACACCGCTAGTATAATTTCATGCTCTTCTAACACCCACACTCACCATGATATTAAAGATTGGTACCTTCCGGGTGACTAAGAAAGCTGAAATTTGTGGCCGATGGACATTAAAGCCAGTACACCTGGAAAAATCACAACTGTCGGAAAGCATCCGATGAAAAATCAACACAGGTGAGCGACCCGGAGCAAAAACACGATGTGTAAGCAGACCCTACTTGTGTATGTATCATATGTATGTATATATTATTAGAATTCTGCCCGCCTGGCGTGCGAGCGATTGCGTAACTCCAATCACAACCGCGTCGCCACCGACGGACCATTCAGTCGTGACCTCCTGGAACTACCGCCAGGAGCCAGTCACGGGTGGGGTTAACCTCACCACGATCGTGCCAATTGCCACCCGCGCAGGATAGGGTTGCTCGCCAAATTCGACCTACCTAAGTACCTGCGCGAGTAGTCGACCGGGCATCGTACCGCGCGCAGGTCGGCCTAGGACACAACCTTAAGCGGTCCGTTCCGTGCATCAGTGATGATAACCACGGTGTTATCGCGACCTCGACGGATGTGATTCTGTTTAGGGGCTTACACCCTACCAATTTCTTCCGTGATGCAAGATGGCACTTTCAAAGGAATGGACGCAACGAACGGGAACAGTTCAACAGCACATTTATTCAAACACACGTATATACAGCCACACAATGAACATGCATGTATTTACAGTCAAGCAGACAGATAAAGATTACCACCGAATAAAGGTTTTTCGCACACACAGTCAGTAACAAGTCTACTTACTAGACGCGCCACATGCATTTATTACAAACAAAAAGAAAAGCCACCCCAAAGACAAGGGTGCAGACAGGTCGTGACCAATATGATGTGAGCCTGGATGAGATGGTCAGTCACGAAGCAAGGGTCTTACCGCCACTCTCGTGGCCGACGGTGGGCAGTCGCGACGTACTCCCCCAGGCCTGCGTGGCGCGCCTGGCCTCGGCCCGGCTTGGCCGTGAACTCTCTCCGGCGTTCTCACCCGGATGCGCAGGCTCGCGCCGCACAGCAGCACACGGAACGGACAGGGTTGCCGGCGCTCTCTCAGCCGGATGCTCCGTTGGGGAATTCTGGTGCTCTTCACACGCTCATTTCTCTTAGCGATGCGCTCTCTTAGCGAGTTGACCTCTCTTAGCGACGTTGACTTGAACGAGCACCCTGGACCCCTTGGCTCCGGCAAACGACTGGCGCCGACCCACCGACATTCTCCGACACTGCCTCGAGCTCCGTAAAACCGACGATGCGCCGACCGACTCACTGACGACCGACTGACACGGAGCTCCCTTCTGCTCGCCTTTTATAGGGTCGGGGAGCGAATCGACCCCTGACCCTTGACCTCCAACCCCGGCAAAGCGGACGTGTAGAAATCACCAAAACACTCACTCGACAGCGTGACCCGACCCCGGCAAAGCGGACGTGGGTAGAAATCACCAAAACACTCGCTCGACAGCGTGACCCTGACCCCAGCAAACGACGTGGTAGAAATCACCAAGGCTTCGCCTCGACAGCGGCTTCGTCCCGCCGAGGCGATGTGTGTATTCACCGAGGCTTCGCCTCGACAGCGCGGCTTCGTCCCGGCGACGGCGATGTGTGTAATTCACCGAGGCTTCGCCTCGACAGCGCGGTTCGTCCCGGCCGAGCCGATGTGAGATTCACCGAAGCTTCGCCTCGACAGCACGACTTCGTCCCCGCCGGCCGATGTGTGTAATTCACCGAAGCTTCGCCTGCCAGCGCGGCTTCGACCCCGGCAAAGCGGACATGGTAGAATCATCGGACGCGTCGTCCTGACAGCGTGAGATGGCGTGTCTCCGAGATGTAGGTGAAGCGATGTTTGCGGAGTGGTCGTTGTGATGGTAGTGAAGGGTAAAGAGGAATGTGTGGTGTTTAAGTTGTAGTTGTTTGGAATGATGTGGTGGTGGCGATTTGGTGTGTTGGGGATGATTGTCCAAAATAATTGTAGAGAAAAGAAAACGGCTATCTCCAAGCGTCGCAGCCCGGAACACGAAATAAAGCCCCTAAACAACGGTGGGGAACTATCTGACTAAACTTACCGCATAACTGATCTAAGACGCTTTTCTGGGTGTGTGCAAATTTCCACAGCGTAACACTACTCCCTCCCTTTTACAGACTTGTCCGAGTCGCCGAATTTTCAGGCCATCAGTTGTAGTTCTTCCCAATACATTTTACCTTCGGATCCCTGAGTGCGACATTCAGTGTATTCGGTCCCCAAAATAATTAACCTACGAGCTGAGTAACTAACTCAACAAACCCACTCATACAGACGACTTAACTAAATTGCCGCGCTAAGACATACATGCCGGGGTGCAAAACACATTTACAAGTGCACTAACTTAACCTATTTATAATATACATTAAACCATCCCAGGATCGATAGGCTCTGTGGAGGAGAAAAAACAAGAAGATCACAACTGGTGCACGGGCCGACCGGTGCAGTCCCGTGTTGCAGCTGCCACGGGCAGTCCTCAATTTGTGCGAGAGATCCTGCGCACATGGAGTATGAACAGGGGGGGGGAATGCAAACAAACGGGGCAACTGGACGAGGGGCACAGGCATGGGCCAAGCAAAGGCAGGCAGCAAGGCTGTCGCATGCAAGGCCGCTGTAACAAAAACAGCGCAGAAGCTGACGCGGCACAGCCTTGTAAGTAACAGCCAGCAGACGATCCGACCGGCACAGGCCTGCCAGTAACAGCCAGCCGATGAAGTGGCCGGCACAGCCTTGTAGTAACAGCTCAGGATACATCCGATCCGGCAGGCCCTTGACGTAACAGCCAGCCGATGAACTGCCCGCAACGCCTTGTGTACAGGAGCCGAAGTGGCCACAGGCTCGCACGGCCTTGTAACACAGCCAGCAGATGAAATTGGCCGCCCCTGCCTTGAAATGATTGGTGAGGAGTTCGTGGTGCGGCCACTCGAAGCGGGCTCGGATCCTCTACTGTTTCCCTCCCAAACCTATCGCCTTGCTTTCTCGTCCATACCCACTCCCTTAATTTGCAAAACCAATAGCCCAACTTAGTATTTTTTTTTTTTTTTATTTTATTTTTATACTTTCCCGCCGCCATAACTCGTCTCCCTAACCCCCTTTATTGCCCTTGATCGGCTTAGGTCTTAATCGTCTCCGTATCCTCTACATCCCAACCCCTACTCTTCCCTTCCTGGATGAATAAGAGCAGAGCATAGCTCCTTGTCGAGGCCGCAACTCAAGCCTTCCCGATGGCCTCCTCAGGTTCTCAGCGAATGATTTCAACCCCAAAGGGTCCAGGCGGCCCACACACGAAGCGCAGAGGATGGATGTCGTGATAGGTAACTTCCAATCACTCTAAACCAGATGTTAACCTTTAAACTACCCCGGGGCTATTCAACAAGCCCTCTACACTTAAACTACTTCAATCAACTCATACATTCCCTCTCCTTGTGTGTCCTCCCATTTTTCCTTGCCACCCCAATTTCCTCCCGTGCCCTCCACCTGTCTCCCATGGCTGGTGCTCCCTGCGCTCTGCCAGATTCTCGAATGGACACCTACCCGGCACTACCTGCCTCCGCAACTCCTACCCGGACCGTCGGCTCTGAACATACTCATAAGGCCCCTCGATGCTTCACCCGGGCCGTCACTCGCCCCTGACGCCAGGCTCATGCGCCCGGGCCCGGATCAAGCGTCACCCGTGCCCACTACACTAGTCACCGCCCCCCATGGCCTTTGGCCTACGCGGTCGACTAGCCGTGCCCGTACCGAGACCCCCTAAGCGATCTCACACATTCGTAGCCACCTGCCCGCCCGTCAACAGGACTCCCTGCACCCTCCAAAGCCGTATCGCGCCTACACCCACCAAGCCCAGCAGAAAACGTCCATGTTGTCAATTGGACTAACCCCCCTAACTCACTTATGCTGACCACCGAGCTCCTCTTGACGGGAGATCATCCTCCTCCCTCCAACATACATATGATACATACACAAGTAGGGTCTGCTTACACATCGTGTTTCATTGTCTCGGGTCGCTCACCTGTGTTTGATTTTTCATTTACGGATGCTTTCCGACAGTTGTGATTTTTCCAGGTGTACTGGCTTTAATGTCCATCGGCCCGCAAAATTTCAGCTTTCTTAGTCACCCGGAAGGTACCAATCTTTAATATCAGTGAGTGTGGGTGGTTAGAAAGAGCATTATATTATACTAGCGGGGTGTACTTACACATTGTGTAAGCATATGAACCGTGTTTCCCCCATTTCCTCGGGTCGCTCACCTGCATTTGATTTTTCACTCGTTTCATATTTTCATTGATGGATACTTTCCGGCGGTTCTGTGATTTTTCCTGGTGTATCGGCTTCAATGTCCGTTGGCACACAAAATTACCGTGCTTCCCCTTTACCTCGGGTCAGTCACCTGCATTTTTTTTCATTTATTTATATTTTTATTTATGGATGTTGTCAAACGATTCTGTGATTCTTTTTTTCTGGTGTACTGGCTTCGATGTATATCTGCATGCAAAATTTCAAGTCTAGACTCTAGAGTTGACAAGTAACTTGTATTAGCATGCACACAATGTATAAGTCAATGCGTTTAAGAGTCCGAGGCTATGAGGCCGTGTAATAGGACAGATAAATTTGTCTTTCATAGTTGTGCCAACATATTTTTCCCTGTTCATTTATTACAGCATTTTGGCTAAATGTTAATGAATAGCAAGGCAATGGAAGCAGCATCTCACTTTAGAATAAACCCATGTATGTCGAGTGCAGCCATACCTGGCTTGCATGTATGTGGAATCGTACCTATCCCAGCAGGCTGGTTTCAACGAACAATTCAATAAGCTGCAAAATGTGGGTGCAGGTTTTCACATTGTTTGATTTTAAAATTATCTCCTTGCACCTTGAAATGATGCAATATTAATCTTTAGTATTTACTTGTATGTCCCTGTAAGTTTCTTTTTTAAGGAAAGGTTCAACAGTCACATTTTATATTTGTGGACATGGTATAGCCCTTTATTGTGCATAAATGTAATGGATTTGTACACGAATACGACAAGGTATTAAAGGGATAAATAATTGCCTCGTGATTGTTGTGCATACACGGCTCAGAAGCAGAATTTCTTTTCGCGAAACAATCACAGGAATTAGACGATCAGTGAGATAGCAAACAAATGTGCACAATGCATTTGTACGTACTTTATACGGCGCGTGACGTCTAATCAATCGACTCTGAGTGAGTCGCGTTTGGAGATGACGTCAACGGTCACGTGACCTGCGGTTCGCTGAACTCCACTTTTTTGAGGGCGGGCATAGCAAGTTGTGAAAAGCACTACAAATGTTCGAAATATTGGTCAAATTATCCCATTGTTGATTTTAAAAAAAGAACATGGGTGATTTCTTCACTTGGAAGGTCAAGTTAATATATAAATAACCAGAAACTTTTGAGTGTCATGGAATTTTAAAGACATCCCACACCACACTGTTACCCCCGGAAGATTTAGCGCCTTTTCTTCTGTCAATTGTGGATTAATAGAGGACCAATAAACATAGTTGCACCAATTGACAGTGCCATTAAGGTTGAAAATCGCTTCATCCGACCACACCATTAATTCAGAAAAGGATTCATTGTTAATGTAAAAAAAAAAACATTCACAAAATTCAACCTGACAATCTGGATCGTTTTCACTCAAGGACTGCACCAGTCTCAGCAGGTATGGCTTCCATTTGGCAGCTTTCAGAATCTGGTGTACAGTGGTTTTGGGAGTAATGGTGTCACGTGAACACCGTTTCAGCAACTTTTTGGCGAACAAATTCAAACTTGCAACACAGTGGCAGCACTTGCTTCATCAGTTGATGTGCGAGGTATACTGGAGCGGACCTTACGCACAGCTTTCACTGAACCATCTGCCTCAAACTGATGATGCAACCTTGAAATGGTTACACGTGTTGGAGGCTCACTTTCAAATTTATGTCTCCATATACATTTGCAGGGAGGGGGAGAGAGATAAAAGAAAACAAAAAAAGAAGAGGGCAAAAAAAAAAAAAAAGGATTGTTTCATCAATTAACTTATCATTGACAGGATCTCACTTGAGGAGCTCAGAGAAATGATGTTGAGGGTACTGCACTGGTCTTTTCGAAGGAAACTTCCTTTAGTTGATCAGACTTGGGTCTGTTAGAAGATGGCCCATAGATAGCTTTGACGGCGTTGAAGAAATTAAACATCTGTTAAATCTCTGGGTTTTTGTTTACCATGCTTTCTTGAAGTCACAAATTCGTTGTTGGACTTCTGAACAGAGAACATGGTAGACTTTTCTTTTGGACTTGGAACTAATATTGTTTTGCCAGACTGTGAATGCAGCTCGTTTATGATCTGTTAGCTGCTTGATGACATTCTCATTGAACCAATCTGGATTTTTCTTATTTATGAAACATTCGATTCTTCACAAGCCTCCAATATATTGCTTTTTAAAACATGCCATTGTTCTTGCAGCGATCCAGCTCTATTAGGGATATCACAAAGTTTCTCCCCAATAGCAGCTCATAGAAGTAAACCATTTTCTTCATCTTTAAGTTTTTCAAGACTTTTATTTCTTGACAACTTTTGTTCTCGTCTTTTAGGGGCAATTTGCATCCGCAATTTGCATCTTATCAAACGGTGACCTGTCCAACAGTAATCTGTCAATTGTGGATTAATAGATGTCTCGTCTCGCATGTCTCGTCTCGCATGGCCCTAGTTATCACGACGTCCTGACGGTCTCGGGTGATTATGTAGTCAATGAGAAGCCAATGCTTTGAACAAGGATGCAATTCAGAATGTCTTGTGCTTATTATTTTGTCGAAATAATGTGTTGGTGATAAGTCTGTTTTGCACACTTACTGAGAAGAAGTACGCACACGCACACACACACACACACACCAGAAATGTCAAAGTCCAACAAAGCCCATTCATTCAATGTAACCACAATTCCACCCTGCATACATCTCCACTTCCTCTTTTATTCACAAGCCATCCAATTACCCATTTTGCTTTAGTCTGCAACAGACATTTCTGGTGATTTGACATGAAAATGTCAGAACACAAAGAATCACTGTATTAAACACTGTAGAGATATTACTTGCAACAAAAAGAGACAATGAAGCAGTACATACCTGTCCATGTGCGCAATGGTCACAATTTCTCCACCCACATAGTAATTCAAACGATTGACCAAGTTGGTGTAGATGAAGCAATCGCCAACCCACAAAGCTGTCTTCACAACATCTTGGATCTCACCGAGAACCTGCATACCAAACAGCACCGACATGAGCACACAGTTCACCACAACCACCAATAGAAAATTAAAATAACAAACTTTCATTGAAACACCTACGGCTCAATGATGCTGCATCCAAATTGTCATGTTGGACCAACAAAAGCAACCATTTTTTATCTCACTTGAAACATAGTTCAGGTGAGGTATTAGCATCGCGTGGTGTGTCAGCAAGTATGTAAACACTCAGTTCTTCTCCGCAACTACACACTATTTTGATGAAACTTGACCAGAACCTTCATCACCCGTGATGTACCAAAGTTTGTTCACAATATTTAAAAAAAATTAACAATAAAAAGGAAAAAAAAAATCAGGGTATGAGGGAGTTTACTCCGGGGTCAAAGTGGGTCCAGGCTTGATCCCCCCTCTCAAAATAGGTATTTGCTTTCTTCTCTGAAACTACAAACACTTTCGATTAAATTTGACCACAATCCTAATCACCCGTGATTGACTAAAGTTTGTTGGGGTTTTCGGGGTCAAAGTGGGTCCGGGTCCAGGTCCCCCTGGACCCCCCCCACCCCCCAAAAGGCATTTGTTTTGTTCTCCGAAACTACACACACGATTTTGATGAATCTTGGTCGGAATCATTGGTTCTACTAAGTGAGCCCAAGGGAAATGTCTCTATTTTCGATGGTTTCATCACCTATCCCTTTGTTACAGTCTGTTATCATTGGGTGTCTGAACTAGAAGCATGAAAAAGAAAAGGGCAGAGGGTGCAAGATGAGAAAGGAGGCGGTAGAAGAGACCACCGACCTGTCTGCAATGAGAAAGTGATCGGCTCAAGATTGAGCTTCATTGTGGGTTCCTTTTGTCCTGTTACGTCCTGAGCCGTTCCGTGTTCTAGCTCTTCCATGAGCCTCAACTCTGTATACAAAAAAACCAAAACAAAACCCCAACATACTGTCCTAGAGAAGTTGCTTTGCAGACTTGTAGCCAACTGTACATGCCTACAAGACGATGCATAATCACAAGGTCCCCTTCTTAGGATGACCCCACATTCTCATGACATCAATACCCTGAATAGACAGGCAACACGGTGCAAAAGCTAACTGAAGCTGTGAGCAAAGACTTCTTTAAAAATCAATTTGGTAATTTTTTTGACATGAAAGGTTTCAGACTTCATCAACACGAGTGCAGTGCTGACAATGACTTGCTGTGCACACTGCACACACAGCAAGCTTGACGTAGACCTGTCTGTCTTCTGGAATGTCAGCGCTCAGAGGCTATGACGCTTCAATAGCAAGACGGCACATTCATTTACATAAAGGGATGTCAGCATGGGAGGTGAGAGGAATAGCAAGTGTGGGAAGTGAAAAAAAATACTATTTTTTTGACATTTCTTGCTTCCACCAAAGCAGTTGATTTATTGCACATCAACAAACTGTCATCAATCAATCAAACAAAAATAATAACAATAATCTGTGGTCCAGCAATTCACACCAATGATGAACTGGTGTGCCAATCTGGAGAGAAAAATGCAAATTCTTTCAAACCAAATTTGAGAATTGAAGAGAAAACCCCTTCACTGGATATAGGTGTGCCTTCTACTTAGTAGCTTGTGTTAATTCCTTTCCAATGGGACCTGGAAACACATTTATGTTTTACTGCCACATGTTTGATACTGCGTAGATAAAGTTTTCACAATATCAGGAAGCCTATTCCACCTACCAACTCGGCCCATTGAGCTGACACGAGTCCCCCATGTCATTTCACTGTTGCAAAACAACAACAATAAATAGAACATCTTTCCTGTAACTTTTCGAAATCAATCATTTGTTCAAGCCAGAATATATGCTCAGTGGCTAAATAGGAAGGAGTGGTGATTTAGTTTGGGGTGTAACTGCTCAATTTCAAAAGAGAGCTGTCAGACTTACAGAACATTATGTTATGTTTCGCACTTTCACAGAATGCAGAGTTTTTCACACCAGACGCACACAAGAGGATGACAGGAAGTAACAGGGTTCAAATCCATGCACGGGAGCGAATGCCAGCCTTGCATAAATGCATTATGTTTAGTGACGTTATCCAATTGTCACCTGGAAACTTAATGAACACACTGAATTATCACCATTCTGTGGAACTAATCACATTTAACGGAGCAAAGTGGCCAAGCAAGTGAAGTTACCAATTGTAAAGCAGCGCATCTACTCAAGGAACTTAAAAGACATATCACCAAAAACAAGAAAGAACTAGCAGCTTCCCTAATTAGTTGCAGGATGCATGATTAACTCAACTCGTGGCAGCAACACCGATATCTAATAGCCCCTTCCCCC
>CM068954.1:143602533-143615353 GCA_035128595.1 Eptatretus atami
ATGCGCAAACGACCCCCGGAACTCGTTCCTGCGTTTTGCACATGCGGAGCGAACGACCCCCGAAACTCGTCGTTCTTCTTTTCGCTACCACAGCCAGTGCGCGAACGACCACGGCCGGGAACTCGTACGTGGTTTGCGTACTTGCGCCATGCGGCGAACGACCCCCGGAACTCGTCCAACCTGCAAATCGTCTGAAACTATGCGGCGAACGACCCCCCGAAACTCATCCGTCGTTCTACTGCGCTAGTGCGCGAACGACCACGGGAACTCGTCGTTGCCGTTTGCGCCATGCCCGCCGAACGACGCCCCGGAACTCGTGCTGGCTTTTGCACGTCATGCAGCGAACGACCCCCGAAGACTCGTTCGTCCTTCTGCGCTACCCTTCTGTGCGCGAACGACCACGGGAACTCGTGGTGCGTTTGCGCTATGCTTCGAACGAACCCCCGGAACTCGGTCCTGCGTTTTGCACATGCGCGAACGACCCCCCGAAACTCGTCGTTCGTCTGCGCCTCAGTTCCGCTGCGAACGACCCACGGGAACTCAGTGGAGCTTGCGTTGCGCATGCCTACGAACGACCCCCGCGAATCGCTTCCTGCAGTTTGACATGCGCCGAACGTACCCCGAAACTCGTCGTTCGTCTGCCTCGCTGCCGCGAACGACCACCTGGGAATCGTGGTGGTTTGCGCATGCGCGAACGACCCCGGCAACTTGTCCTGCAGTTTTGCACATGCTGCGAACGACCCCCCGAAACTCGTCGTTCGTTCTGCGCGTGCTGCGAACGACCACGGGAACTCGTGGTGCGTTTGGCGCTATGCACGAACGACCCCCGCGAACTCGTCCTGCGTTGAACAATGCGCGAACGACCCCCGAAACTCGTCGTTGCGTTCCTTCGCGCGTGCGCGAACGACCACGGGAACTCGTGTCGCGTTGCGCATGCATTCAGCGCGAACGACCCCCGCGAAACTCGTGCTGCGTTTTGCACATGCGCGTACACGACCACGAACTCGTGGGCGTTTAGCTCATGGGCGCGAACGACCCCCGAAACTCGTCCCTCATGTGAACATGCTTCTGCGAACGACCCCGAAACTCGCTCGTTCCGTTCTGCGCGTGCGCGAACGACCCGGCGAACTCGTGTGCGTTTGCGCCATGCCGCGCGAACGACCCCCGGAAACACCTCGTCCTGGCGTTTTACCAAACATGCCGCAGACGACCCCCGAAACTCTCGTTCGTTTCTGCGTCTGTGCGCGAACGACCCCGGGAACTGCGTGGTGCCGTTTCGCGCCATGCGCGGAACGACCCCCAGCGAACTCGCTGCTGCTCGTTTGGCACATGCGCGAACGACCCCCGAAACTCGTCACGTTACGTTCTGCGCGCTGCGCGAACGACCACGGGAACGCTGGTGCCGTTTGCGCGATGCCGCGACACGACCCCAACGAAACTCGTCCTGCATTTTGCACAGTGGGCGAACGAGCCCCGAAAACTCGTCGTTCGTTCTGCGCTAGTGGCGCGAACGACCACGGGAACTCGTGGTGCGTTGCGCATGCCGTCGAACGACCCCCGGAAACTCGTCCTGCGTTTTCTAACCATGCGCGAACAACCCCCGAAACTCGTCGTTCGTTCTGCGCGTGCGCGAACGACCACCGGGAACTCGTGGTGGTTTGCGCCATCACAGACAGCGCGCGAACGACCCCCGAAACTCGTCCTTGCGTTTTGCCACCGATGCGCGAACGCACCCCCGAAATCGTCGTTCGTCGGCGCGTGCGCGACGACCACGGACTCGTGGTGCAGATTTGCGCATGCGCGAACGACCCCCGGACTCGTCCTGCGTATTATGCACCATGCGGCGAACGACCCCTCGAAACTCGTCGCTCGTCTGCGCGGCTGCGCGAACGACCACAGGGAACTCGTGGTGCGGTTTGCCGCATCGCGTCGACGACCCCCGGAAACTCGTCCTGCGTTTGCACATGCGCGAACGACCCCCCGAACTCGTCGTTCGTTCTGCGGCGTGCGCGAACGACCACGGGAACTCGTGGTGCGTTTGACGCCATGCGCGCGAACGCACCCCCGGAAATCTCGTCCTGCGTTTTTGCCACGCCATGCGCCGACGACGCCCCGAAACTTGTCTCGTTCTGCGCGATGCTCGAAAACGACCAGCGGGAACTCGTGGTGCGTTTGCGCATGCGCGGAACGACCCCGCAAACTTCGTCCTGCGACGTTTTTCACATGCGCTAACGACCCCGAAACTCGTCGCGTTCGTTCTGCCGCGTGCGCGAACGACCACGGGAACTCGTGGTGCGTTTGCGCATGCGCGAACGACCCCCGGAACTCGTCCTGCGTTGTGAACATGCCGCGAACGACCCCGCAAAACTGCGTCGTTCGTTCTGGCATGCCGAACGACCCCCGGGAAAACTCGTGTTGCGTATTGCGCATGCACTGGGAACGACCCCCGGAACCGCTGCGCGTTCTTGCACAGCGCCGGAACGACCCCCACATCGTCGTTCGTTCTGCGCGTGCTGCGAACGACCACGGGAACTCTGGTGCGTTTGCGCATGCGCGAACGCGACCCCCGGAACTCGTCCTGCGTTTTGCACATGCGCAAACGACCCCCGAAACTCGCGGTCGTTACTGCGCGGTGCGCGAAACACCATGGAACTCGTGGTGCGTGTTGGCATGGCCGCGAACGACCCCGAACTCGTTCCTGCGTTTTGAACAGCGCGAACGACCCCCGAAACTCCTCGTTCATTCTGCGCTGTGCGCGAACGACCACGCGGAACTCGTGGTGGCGTTTGCCGCTAATGCGCGAACGGACCCCGGAACTCTGTCCTGCGTTTTGAACATGCGCGAACGACCCCCGAAACTTCCTCGTTATTCTGCGCGTGCGCGGAACGACCAGGAACTAGTAGACGCTGCGTTGCGCATGCGCGAACGACCCCCGGAAACTCGTCCTCGCGTTTTGAACATGCGCGAACGGACCCCGAATAACTCGTCGTTCTTCTGCGCGTGCGCGAGACGACCACCGAGGAATCGTGGTGCGTTTGCGGATGGCGCGAACGACCCCGGAAACTCTGTCCTTGCGTTTTGCACATGCGGCGAACGACCCGCGCGAAAATCGTCGTTCGTTCTGCGCTTGCAGCGAACGACCACGGGAACTCGCTGTCGTGCGTTTGCCGCGATGCGCGAACCGGACCCCCGAAACTCGTCTTCTGCGTTTGCCACATGCGCGAACGACCCCCGAAACTCCGTCGTTCGTTCTGGCGCGTGCGCGAACGACCACGGAACTCGTGGTGGCGTTTGCGCATGCAGCGAACGACCCCCGCGAACTCGTCCTGCGTCTGCACATGGCGCGGACGACCCCCGAAACTCGTCGTTCGTTCTGCGCCGTGCTGTGAACGACCACGGGAACTCGCTGGTGCGTTTGCGCATGCGCGAACCGGGACCACCGGAACTCGTCCTGCGTTTTGAACATGCCAGCGAACGACCCCGAAACTCGTCGTTTCGTTCCTGCGCGTGCAGCGAGAGCGCACCACCGGGAACTACGTGGTGCTTGTTCTCGGGCATGCGCGAACGACCCCCGGACTCGTCCTGCGTTTCTGCACTGCGCGAATCGACGCCCCTAAAACTCGTCGTTCCGTTCTGCCGCATTCTTGCGCGAAACGACCCGGGAACTCGTGTCGTGCGATTGCGCATGCTGTGAACGACCCCCGAACTCGTCCTGCGTTCTTGCACATGCGCGACACGGACCCCGAAACTCGTCGTTCGATCCTGGCGCGTGCGCGGAACGATCCCCGGAACTTGTGGTGCGTTTGGCATGCCCGCGAAACGACCCCCGGTAACTCGTGCCTGCCGTGTTGCACTATGCCTCGCAACGACCCCCGAAACGCGTCGTTCGTTCTGCGCGTGGCGCGAACGACACCACGGGAACTCGTTGTGCGTTTGCGCATGCGGCGAACGACCCCCGGAACGCGTCCTGCCGTTTTGAACATGCGACGAACGACCCCGAAACTCGTTCGTTCGTTCTGCGCGGTGCGCCGAACGACCCAGGAACTCGTTGGTGCGTTTGCGCATGCCGAACGACCCCCGAACTCGTCTTGCTGCGGTTTTGCACATGCCTGCGAACGACCCCCGAAACTCGTCGTCTTCTGCGCTGTGCTATAGCGAACGACCACGGGAACTCGTGGCTGCGTTGCGGCATCCGCGACACGACCCCCGGAACTCGTCCGCGTTTTGAAACATGCGCGAACGACCCCCGAACTCGTCAGTTCGTTCTGCGACCTTGTGTCGTGCGCCGAACGACCACGAACTCGTGGTGCGTTTGCGCCATGCCTGACGACCCCCGGAACTCGTCCTGCGTTGTGAACATGCGCCGCGAAAACGACCCCGAAACTCGTCGTTCGTTCTGCGCATGCGCGAACGACCCCGGCGGAACTCGTGTTGCGTTTTGCGCAGCCGGAACGACCCCCGGAAACTCGTCCTGCGTTATTTGCACATGCGCGAACGACCGCCGAAACTCGTACGTTCGCTTCGCGCGTGCTGCGACGACCACGGGAACTCGTGGTGCGTTTGCGCTACGCTTGCGAACGGACCCCCGGAACTCGTCCTTGCGTTTTGCCACATGCAGCGAACGACCCCGAAAACTCGTCGTTCGTTCTATGCGCGGCGGCGAACGACACGGAACTCGTGTTGCGTTTGCGCATGCTTCGGGAACGACCCCCGCGAACTCGTGCTGCGTTTTGCACATGCCGCGAACGACCCCCCCAAACTCGTCGTTCGTTCTGCGCGTGCGCGAACGACCACGGGACACTCGTGGTGCGTTGCGCATGCTGCGAACGACCCCCGGAATGGTTCCTGCGTTTTGCAATGCGCGAACGACCTACCGAAACTCGTCGTTCGTTCTGCGCTGGCGCGAACGACCTCGGGAACCTCGTTCAGTGCGTTGCAGCATGCTGCGAACGACCCCGGAACTCGTCTGCGTTTTTGAACACTGGCGCGAACGACCGCGAAACTCGTCGTTCGTTCTGCGCGTGCCGCGAACGAGCAAACCGCTGGGAACTCGTGTTGCTATGCGCATGCGGGAACGACCCCCGGAACTCGTGCTGCGTTTTGCACATGCGGCGAACGACCCCGAAACTCGGTCGTTCGTTCTGCGCCCGGTAGCGCGAACGACCTCGGCGACTCGTGGTGCGTCTTGCGCATGCGCGAACGCCCCGGAACTCGTCCTGCGTTTTCACTAATGCAGCGAACGAACCCCCGAAACCGTCGTTCTTCTGCGCGCTGCTGCGAACGACCGACTGGGAATCGTGGTGCGTTTCGCATGCGCGAACGACCCCCGGAACTCGGTCCTGCGTTTTGAAACATGCTGCGAACGAAACCCCGAAACTCTCGTTCGTTCTGCGCCGTGCGCCGAACGACCCCAGGGATCGTGGTGCGTTTGCGCCATGCGCGAACGACCCCCGGAACTCGTTCCTTGCATTTTGCACATGCGCGAACGAACCCCCGAAACTCGTCGTTCGTTCTGCGCCCCGTGCTGCGAACGACCCGGCCGGAACTCGTGGTGCGTTTGCGACTGCGCGAACGACCCCCGGACCGTGCTGCGGTTTGCACATGCTCGAAACGAACCCCCGAAAACTCGTCAGTTCGTTCTGCGTGTGCGCGAACGACCACGTGGAACTCGTGGTGCGTTTGCGCATGCGCGAAAACGACCCCCGGAACTCGTCCTGCGGTTTGCACATGCGCGAATGCACCCCCGAAACTCGTCGTTCGTTTCTGCGCTTGCTGGTGAACGACCACGGGAACTCCGTGGTGCGTTTGCGCCATAGCGCGAACGACTCCCGGAAACTCCGTCCTGCGTTTTGAAACATGCGCGAACGACCCCGAAACTCTCGTTCGTCTGCGCGTGCGGCGAACGGACCACGGGAACTCGTGTTGCGTTTGCGCATGCCAGGGAACGGACCCCGGAACCGTGCTGCGTTTTGAACATGCCGCGAACGACCCCGAAAACTCGTCGTTCGTTCTGCGCGTTGGCCTGAACGACCAACCGGGAACTCGTGGTGCGTTTGCGCATGCGCGAACGACCCCTCCGGAACCTCCTGCGCTTTGCACATGCGCGAACGACCCGCGCCGAAACTCGTCGTTCGTTCATGCACGATGCACACGAACGACCACGCGAACTCGTTGGTGCGTTTGCGCGATGCGCGCAATCGACCCCCGAAACTCGTCCTGCCGTTTGACATGCGCGAACGACCCCCGAAACTCGTCGTTCGTTCTGCCGCATGCGCGAAACGACCCCGGGAACTCGTGTTGGCGTTTGCGCAGGCAGGCGAACGACCCCCGGAACTCGTGCTGCGTTTGCACATCGCGAACGACCCCCCCGAAACTCGTCGTTCGTTCTGCGCATGCGCGAACGGACCCCGGGAAAACTCCGTGAGTGCGTTTGCGCATGCTGCGGAACGACCCCCGGAACTCGTCCTACGTTTTGCACATGCGCGCAACCGACCCCGAAACTCGTCGTTCGCTTCTGCGCATGCGCGAACGACCACGGGAACTCGTGGTTCGCGTTGCGCAGCGCGAACGACCCCGAAACTCGCTCCTGCGTTTTGCCACCATGCGCGAAACGACCCCGAAACTCGTCGTTCGTTCTGCGCATGCCCGGAACGACCCCCCGAAACTCGTGCTGCGTTTCTGCACGATGCAGCGAACACCCCCGAAACTCGTCGTTCGTTCTGCGCCATGCGCGAACACCCCGGGAAACTCGTGGTCCGTTTGCGCATGCCGCGAACGACCCCCGGATCTCGCCTGCGTTTTCCACATGCGCGACGACCCCGAAACTCGTCGTTCCTTCCTGCGCGTGCGCGAACGACCCCGGGACTCGTGGTGCTTTTGCGCATGCGCGAACGACCCCGCGAACTCGTGCTGCGTTTTGCACCTATGCGCGAACGACCCCCGAAACTCGTCGTTCGTTCTGCGCGTGCGCGAACGGACCACCGGAACTGTGGTGCCGTTTGCGCATGCGCGAACGACCCCCGGAACGCGGTCCTGGCTTTTTACATCGGCGAACGACCCCCGAAACTCGTCGTTCGTTCTGCGCGTGCATGCGAACGACCACGGAACTCGTGGTGCGTTTGCGCCTTTGCGGCGAACGACCCCGAAACTCGTCCTGCTTTTGCACCATGCGCAAAAACGATCCCCGAAAATCTTCGTTCGTTCTGCGCTCCTGTGCGCGAACGACCACGGGAACTCGTGGTGCGTTTGCGCATGCGCGAACGACCCCCGGAAACTCGTCCTGCGTTTCGCACATGCTTGCGAACGACCCCGAAAACTCGTCGTTCGTTCTGCGTAGTGCTTGCGAACGACCACGGGAACTCGTAGGTGGTTTGCGGCATGCGCGCGACGACCCCGGAACTCGTCTGCGTTTGCACATGCTGCGCGCAACGACCCCCGAAAACTCGTCGTTCGTTTGCGCGTGCGCCGAACGACCACGGGAACTCGCAGGTGCGTTTTGTCGCATGCGCGAACGACCCCCGGAACTCGTTCCTGCGTTTTGAAACATGCGCAACGACCCCCGAAACTTCGTCGGTTCGTTCTGCGCGTGCGCGAACGACACAGCGAACTCGTTGGTCTGCGTTTGCGCATGCGCGAACGACCCCCGGAACTCGTCCTGCGTTTGCACATGGCGAAACGACCCCGAAACTCGTCGTTCGTTCTGCGCATGCCGCGAACGACCCGCGGAAACTCTTGACGTGGCGTCTTGCGCCATGCGCGAACGACCCCGGGAACTCTTTCCTGCGTTTGCACATGCTGCGAACGACCCCCGAAAACCGCCGTTCGTTCTGCGCGTTGGCAGCGAACGACCCGGAACTCGTGTGCGTTTGCCGCATGCTGCGAACGACCCCCGGAACTCGTGCTGCGTTTTGCACATTGCGCGAACGCACCCAAACTCGTCGTTCGTTCTGCGCGTGCACGCGAACGACCACGGGAAACTCGCTGGTGCGTTTGCGCATGCCGCGAACGACCCCTCGGCAACTCGTCCCTGCGTTCTTGAACATGCGCGAACGACCCCGAAACTCGATCGTGCTCTGCGCGTGCACGCCGAAACGACCCAGGGAATCTCCGTGGTGCGTTTGCGCATTGCGCGAACGGACCCCGCGAACTCGTGCTGCGTTTTGCACATTGCGCGAACGACCCCGAAAACTCGTCCGTTCGCTTCTGCGCGTTGCGCGAACTGACCACGGGAACTCGTGTGCGTTGTGCGCGATGCGCGAACGGACCCCCGCGTAACTCGTCCTGCGTTTTGACATTGCGCGAACGACCCCGAAACTCGTCGTTCGTCTGTCGCGTGCGCGAACGACCACGCGGAACTCGTGGTGCGTTGCGCATGCGCGCGACGACCCCCCGGAACTCGTCCTGCGTTTTGAACATGCGGCCGAACGACCCCCGAAACTCGTCGTTCGTTCTGCGCACTGTGCGAACGACCCCGGAACTCGTGTTGCGTTGCGCATGCGGGAACGACCCCCGGAACTCGTGCTGCGTTTGCACATGCGCGAACGACCCCGAAAATCGTCGTTCGTTCTGCGGCGTGCCCGAGAACGACCACGCTGAACTCGTGGTCGCGTTTGCGGGCCGACGCCGCGACGACCCCCGGAACTCGTCCTGCGTTTTGCATATGCGCGAACACGACCCCCGAAACTCGTCGTTCGTTCTGCCGTGCCGCTAACGACCACTGGGAACTCGTGGTGCGTATTCGCCATGCGCGAAACGACCCCCGGAACTTCGTCCTGCGTTTGACATGCCGCGAACGACCCCCGCAACTCGTCGTTCGTTCTGCGCATGGCGAACGACCCCCGCGAACTCGTGCGCTGCGTGTTTGCACCAATGCGCGAACGACCCCCCAAACTCGTCGCTTCGTTCTGCCTCGCCGTGCGCGAACGACCACGGCAACTGCGTGGTGCGTTTGCGCCATGCGCGAACGACCCCCGGAACTCGTCCTGCGTTTTTGCCACATGCAGCGAACGACCCCCGAAACTCGTCGTTCGTTCTGCGCGTTGCCGCGAACGACCACGTGAACTGCGTGGTGCCGTTGCGCATGCGCGAACGACCCCCGGAAGACTCGTCCTGCGTTCTTGAACATGCGGCGAACGACCCCGAAACTCCTCGTTCGTTCTGCGCGTGCGCGAACGACCACGGAACTCGTGGTGCGTTTGCGCATGCGCAACGACCCCCGGAACTCGTCCTGCGTTTTGAACATGCGCGAACGACCCCCGAAAACTCGTCTTTCGTTCTGCGCGTGCGCGAACGACCACGGAACTCGTGGTGCGTTATGCGCATGCGCGGACGACCCCGGAACTCGTCCATGCGTTTTGAACATGCGGCGAACACCCCCGAAACTCTGTCGTTGCGTTCTGCGCATTGTGCGAACGGACCCCGGGGAACTCGTGTTGCGGTTGCGCTGCCCGGGAACGACCCCGGAACTCGTGCTCGTTTTGCACAACGGCGAAACGGACCCCGAACTCGTCGTTCGTTTCTGCGCGTGCGAGAACGGACCACGGGAACTCGTGTTGTGCGTTTGGCGCACGCCGACGAACGACCCCCGGAACTCGTCCTGCGTTTTGCGCATATGCGCCGAACGCCCCGAAACTCGTCGTTTCGTTCTGCGCGTGGCCTAACGACCACGGGAACTCGTGGTGCGTTTGCGATGCTGCGAACAACCCCCGGGAACTCTGTCCTGCGTTTTTAACTATGCTGCGAACGACCCCGAAACTCGTCGTTCGTTTCTGCGCATGCGCGAACGACCCCCGGAACTCGTGCTGCGTTATTTGCACATGCGGCGAACGACCCCCCCAACTCGTCGTTCGTTCTGCAGTATTGCTGCGCGAACGCACCACGCGGAACTCGTGGTGCGTATGCGCATGCGCGAACGACCCCGAAACTCGTCCTGCGTTTTGCACATGCCGCGACGACCCCCGAAACTCGTCGTTCGTTCTGCGCCTGTGCGCAACGACACGTGAAACTCCGTGAGTGCGTTTGCGCATGTGCGCGAACGACCCCGGAACTCGTCCTGCGTTTGACATGCCGCGAACGACCCCCGAAACTCCTCGTTCGTTCTGCGCATGCGCGAATACGACCCCGCGGAACCGTGTTGCGTTTGCGCATGCGGGAACGACCCCGGAAACTCGTGCTGCGTTTTGCACATGCCGAACGGACCCCCGAAACTCATCGTTCGTTCTGCGCTGTGCGCGAAACGACCAGCGGGAATCGTGGCGTTTGCGCTTGCCTGCGAACGTACCCCCGGAACTCGTCCTGCGCTTTTCTGCACATGCGCGAACGACCCCGAACTACGTCTGTTCGTTCTGCGCGTGCGGAACGACCACGGGAAATCTGGTGCGTTTGCGCATGCTGCGAACGACCCCGGAACTCGTCCCATGCGTTTTGAAATGCGCGAACGACCCCCGAACTCGTCGTTTCGTTCTGCGCGTGCGCGAACGACCACGGGGAACTCGTGGTGCGTTTGCGCATGCCGCGAACGACCCCCGCGAACTCGTCTTGCGTTTTGCACCATGCGCGAACGACCCCAAAACTCGTCGTTCGTTGCTGCGCTGTGCTCGCGAACGACACGGGAACTCGTGGTGCGTTTGCGCATGCACGAACGACCCCGGAACTCGTTCCTGCGTCCTTGAACATGCGCGAACGGACCCCCGAAACTCGTCGTTCCGTTCTGCGCGTGCCGCGAAACGACCACGGGAATCTCGTGGTGCGTTTGCGCGATGCGCGAACGACCCCGGACCTTGTCCTGCGTTTTGCACATGCATGCGAACGATCCCCCGAAACTCGTCCGTTCGTTCTCGCGCGTCGCGAACGACCACGGGCAACTCGTGGTTGCGTTTTGCGCATGCACGAACGACCCCGGAACTCGTCTCGCGTTTTGAACATGCGCGAACGACCCCGAACTCGTCTTTCGTTCTGCGCGTGCCCGCGGAACGACCACGGGAACTTCGTGTCGCGTTTGCGCCAATGCGGGAACGACCCCCGGAACCTCGTGCTGCGTTTTGCAACATGCGCGAGAACGACCACCGGAACTCGTGGTGCGTTTGCTCATGCGCGAACGACCCCCGGAACTCGTCCTGCATTTTGAACATGCGCGAACGACCCCCGAAACTCGTCGTTCTTCTGCGCTGTGCCCCGCGAACGACCCCGGGAACTCGTGGTGCGTTGTCGCATGCAGCGGAACGACCCCCGGAACTTCGTCCTGCGTTTTACACATTGCCCCGCGAACGACCCCGAAACTCGTTCGTGCGTTCTGCGCGTGCACGCGAAACGCATCCCGAACTCGTGGTGCGTTTTGCGCAATGCCGCGAACGCACCCCCGGAACTCGTGCTGCGTTTTGCCACATTGCCGCGAACGACCCCCGAAACTCGTGTTCGTTCTGCGCGTAGCGCGAACCCAAATCGACCACGGGAACTCGTGGTGCGCTTTGCGCATGCCGGGGCGGCGAACGACCCCCGGAACTCGTCCTGCATTTTAGCACTATGCAGCGAACGAGCCCGAAAACTCGTCGTTCGTTGCTGCGCGGTGCGCGAACGACCACGGGAACTCGTGGTGCGTTTGCGCATGCGCGAACGAACCCCCGCGAACTCGTCCTGCGTTTAACATGCGCGAAACAACCCCCGAAATCGTCGTTCGTCTGCGCGTTCGCGAACATGACCACGCGCGAACTCGTGTGCGTTTGCGCATGCGCGAACGACCCCGAAATCGTCCTGCGTTTTAGCACACATGCGCGAACTACCCCGAAAATCGTCGTTCGTTTCTGCGCGTGCTGCGAACGACCACGGAACTCGTGGTGCACGTTTGCGCATCGCCGGCGAACGACCCCGGAACTCGTCCTGCAATTTTGCACATGCCGCCGCGAACGACCCCGAAATCTCGTGCGTTCTGCGGTGCGCAGCGAAACGACCACGGAACTCGTCGGTGCGTTTGCGCATGCTTCGGACGACCCCCGCGAACTCGTCTGCGTTTTGCACATGCGCGATCGACCCCGCGAAACTCGTCGTTGTTCTGCGCGCGGACGGCGAACGACCACGGCGAACTCGTGGTGCGGGCCACCACACTCCTCCACCCCCTACTCCCACCCGCCGTCCCTCGTACAAAAAAAACCCCCCCCGGCGGAACCGCCGCCCTTCCCACACCCCCCCGTCGCTCCCCGCCACCGACAGACACGCACTCCTCCTAGCGCGCCAAACCCCCCCCCCCCCCCCGGGCGGCGGGGGGGGGGCCGGGGGCGGGCGGGGGTACTAACCCCCAAGGGCGATGCGGGGGTATACACCCCCCCCCCCCCCCCCCTCCGGACCGGAAACAACACCACAACTCACGACAATCCCCTTCAGGACAAGGAACAGGGACAAGGGAACGACGTTATCGTCGGCCTTCACGCCCACGCCTTTTGTAGCGGTGCGGGCTCACCCTTCGCCCTTCGCCCCGTTTCTGCGCTCCACCTCCTTCTGAAAGCTTCCAAAAAGGGGCGTTGCCCTCTCGTTCCCCCCTCCCCGCGCCTGCGGGGGACGAGAAAAGGTCAGTTTTGGCCTCGGGCAGGAATTATTCCCCCAAAATCAGGCCCCACCTTTTTTTCACTTTGCCTCTGGCTCAAAATCGCCACCTCCCCATGCCAAAGCGGGGAAAAGCAGGAGGGAAAATCGGCGGGACACAAGGAGACATTCAAGCGGGAGTTTTGGGTGGGAGATGCCCCTTCGCACCCTTGTTGCTGCTGCCTCTCCGCTACTTTCACCCGTCCCGCGGAGATCGTGACCGCACGGTGCTCGTTGAATGGCGAGT
>CM068954.1:143638013-143648329 GCA_035128595.1 Eptatretus atami
ACCTTCCACGGTCACCACACAACCCGAGTCACCATTGACAGTGGTGCCACGGGAAACCTGATTCGTGAGACAACTGTAAGAAATTTAGGAGCCAAGATTCAGAAGATTCCTTGTCAAAGTGGACATCTCTCCATGGCTATTATCAGAGAACCACCTCACCGCCGTGGAGTCTGGCATTTCACTCAAGCCGACTGTCAGGGTCTCCAAGCAGCCATCAAACTTATGACTCGTCTCCTATCGCTACTTTCTCACATCAACTCATCCTGGGAATTCTTTCAAAGAAACTTGCTCTCCTCATGCACAGATTTATCCCTCTCGTCTTCATTGTCCTACCCTTCCTCCCGCCCTTGGTTTACTGAAGCTTGTGCGAGGCAGTTGTCCTGAAACAACTTGCCTTTGCCTCATGAACAAACAACCAACTGAGGGCAATCTCAGTTCCTTCCATAAAGCTCGGAACAAGTGTCTATCTACCCTCAGGAGAGCCAGAAAACACATCTTTCTAATCTCAAGTCTGAACTCTCAAACCTCTCTCCCTCCTCAAAATCCTGGGGCGTCTAATCAAATCTTTTTGGTGTATGTTCCCCTCCATCCCCCTCCACTTACCTCAAATGGCCGCACTGCTGATACCGCACGTGAAAAAAGCTGAATGCCTAAACTCGGTGTTTGCAGCTAAATCTTGTGTCCAAAACCCATCACTTTCTCTACCCACCTTACCCAGTCGCACCCAACTGTCCCTGACTCTGTGTCCTTTCTCCTGACAACGTGGAGAGCCTGCTGTCAAACCTCGACTCAGATTCTGCAACCGCGTCCAGCGGCATCAGCCACGTGTCCTCAAAGCCTGCTCTTCTGCTCCTTGCTCACCCTCTCTCTTTCTATTCACCCTCTCATTGCTCAAGGTCATCTGCATCTGCTTGAAATCTGCAAACATCACTGCCCTGCATAAAAGGTGCAAAAACAGATCCCTGCAACTACAGAGCAATCAGCCTTCTCCCAATCATCAGCAAGGTTATGGAATCCTCATCGCTTCAGACATGAATCCTTCCTCTTCTCAATGGCTTGATTTCCGATCATCAATATTGGTTTCAGACCAGTCACTCTACCCTGGATATGCTGCTCTGCTCTCCAAAATGGATGGAGGTCCTCAATGCCAGACAGGAAATCCGAGCCGTATACCTGGACATGTATATGGGGTCTCAAAGTTGGTCTTCATACAAACCAAAATTTTTTTCTGAATTTCAACTGTCAGGTCATAAAATTAATAGAGGTATACTCCGTTTTATGTCTGTTTCTTACAGAGCAGTTATAGAAGAATAATCTCTGAAAATTTCAAGGCTCTAGTTAATATTTAAAAAGTGGTGGGAGTTTAAAAAGTAGCCGTTCATTTTGTGATGCTCGCAACGACCATAAAAATAGGGCCACAACCACATTTTGAACCCTCAATATCTCGGAGTTGACCCATCTATGACCTAATTTTACGCAGCTTCATTTTGATACCTGGAACTATATTATGAAAGTATTAAGTAAATCTGAGGGGGGTCAACTGGGAACATTTTCTTAAATTTGGTGATTTCAGATGGAATGACTCAATATCTTATATACAACTACAAAGCAGAATTTGACAATAATGTGTCAATAGATATGCCTTCACCCGTTAGATGTCAAACCCCTGTTACAGTTGCTCTCAATTAAAGGGAGACAGACAGACAGCTACTTAATGTTTCCGACTCGAGTTATGGTCTAAAAAATGATTTTCAAAAGGCACATGACCTTTCACCTGTTCAATGGAAAATTGAATCAGTTCATGTTTGTATTACAGTCCATATGTGTGTCAAGTCTGGTTAAAATCTTGAGTGGTTCATAAATTATTCCAGCAACAGATTTTCAATTAAAATTTACCCAGTGCGTTCATAAGCCAAAAGGGCATTTGACCTTTGACCTTTGCCCCAAGAATTTATGAATTCCTTGCATCACAAGACATACCTATACCAGGTTTTGTCAAAATCCCTGCAGCGGTTCACAAGTTATCGCGGCACCTAAAATTGATCACGGACGGACGAACCTGAAAGCGTAATGCTTCCAGCGCCTTCGGCATAAAAAGCCAGAACGAAGCTTGGAGGTAACTGAAAGTTCAGACACTACGGTACATGTCAGTTATAAATGACACTCAGAATGAAATTGAGGCTTTTTAGGTTTGTAATTTCTACAAAATTGTGAAGCAGCACCAACATTTGTGTAGATATCTCAAATAGCTAACTACAGCAACTAAAAAATGCCTAGAAACGAAGATTCCCTTTTAGTGGTGTTTGGGGTATCCTACCTGTGCAGCCACTATTTCACAAATATGAGATGGGTGCTACAACGTTGCAGTTTTCCATGAAAGACGTTAAGGTAGCACTAAGAAACAAGGTGGTAAGGTAAGGACGTTCCTTCAAAGTGATCGATTCCACGGGAATGGTTCATTTTCCTTCTGTTGCAGGAAGAAACAGCATTAACCTGTTTACCCTATGTCAACTCCGAGGTGGAATTAAAAACACAGAACATCAAGTGAGTGAAACATATTTAGTGTGTACAGTCCTTGCATGATGAAAAAGAAATTATATGTACATATATCTTCATTGCCAACACATTAAAATTGCTGATAAAGAATCAAATTGCTGTTTCCACTTCATAGTGACCATGTTAATCAGCATTAAGGCAAAGCCATTAATTTCATTTTAAAACTCATCATCATCCTCATCCTGCTGCTGCTGCTGAGCACTCAGATTCCCAAAGGTTAATGAAGCAATCCTGTGCACAGTTAACATTGGGAATTGGAAACACAGTGATGGTGATTTCACGACGTCCTGAGCTTTCTGGCCAATCGGTTGGAAGCATAACCATACACACAATTAATTTTGCTGCACCAAACGTGTCGAGTGCTTCTGATGCACAGCAAGTTCCCCCGACGTCTCCCATCAGGCTCACAGTGGCTCTGTCTCTCTCACTCGGGCTGCTGGGATTCGAACTCGTTGGATTTTTCAGCATTTCCTTGCTGAACGCAACCCAGAGCCTCCTTTGTATCCTTTCATGTAACCCATCAAAAGGTATGAGAATAAATTTCAGGAATACATTTCTTTGATAACCTTCATATTCATAAATTATACTTGGACTTTAAAATCGCTGCACTTTGCATCACAAAGCAATTGGAGTAAAGTCGAGCTAGCACCAAAGAACTGTTTGCAGTTGTGAAAATCCATATTCAAAAATGAAAGCACAACCAACTTAGGCAGCTGCCCAGAAGGCAAGACTCAGATCCAACATTTCCGATCAATGAGTGGTCTTCGTCCAGGACCGCAGACATCGTGTGCCAGGCGTTAAAAGTGCCCCACCAAGGAGATGGAGGTACCACGTGACCATGGTAATCAGATGGTGACACCTACCATCGTTTTCATCGCCTTGTGTTTAAGATCGAGTTTGGTCAGGTGTGTGTACGGGAGTAGTTAAACAACGTCAGTCATTATGTTGTATTCAGGATTAAAACAAATAAACAAACAATGGCAAGTAAGAAGGCACATCATTATGAAACAATCATAACAAACAAAACAAACACCAATCCCAAGTGACCTATGCTGTGTTGCACTGCTCTAACCCATATCATTGTCACCCTTTGTCATATCAGGCTGCACTAATCTATTTATTTATATAACAGTCTGTACAAGTTACTCTGAAATCACATGATTGAACTGTAATCTCGATGAGATGCTGTTCACTCGGGCCGTGCCAATTTTGCTTGCCAAGGTTTCAAAGCAAGTCTCTAGTTTGCCCGAATGATTGTCGAGATTTTTCGTCTGTGTACAAATGAACATCATGTGCTGTGTGCATCATGTGGCTTGCATCGAACAAGTGCCGGTCGTTGCAGCCCCATTGCTCTTTTGTGCTCCCTTATCTTATCGATTAGCGGACGAACAGTCTTGCCGGTGTAGTTTTCCACAATACGAGACTTTCAAAATGATGTACAAATGCTAAACGAGGTCTTTTGAGCATGCGGTGTGTGTGTGTGTGTTTACACTGACCGTGTTCGCCTCGCCATCACTTTTAACCTCCGTCGCTAGCATGACATCTGTATTCAAAAGTATTTTTAAACATAATTTTCAGTATTTAGATGAAACGGTGACAATATCAAAGTGTTAACTGTCATTGTTCTGTTCCTGAATGCAAAACAAACTCACGGACATAGAGGAACACGAGAAACATCCATGGATGAGAGGAGTCGGGTTCGTACCACTTCCCGTTAATACAAGCGAGCAGCGGCAGTGGATACTGTTGCGGGGCGGCGTCGACCACGAGCATGACCGCTAGATGGAGCAGCAGAGTCGGCTCGACCGATCCCGGAATTTAGATCGTACCTTTTCGGAAACTCCGGAAAGTACGGGTCCCTTATTGGACCGAAGTTCGCCAATAGGCAGACCACGTGGGTAGGGTCGATTGCCAATTTCAATTTACCTAAATACCCACGTGGTCCAACCTACTGGGAAATTCACCCTCGATGGCACCCGTACGGAACGAGCGCTTAGCATACTCAATCGTGTGCGATCCGAGCGGTTTGATCGCGAGATCCGTCGTTCCCAAATATCCCGTTACAACGGCACAGCCTGGCTAATTTCCCAACACGCAGCACGCTAAGTCAATGGAGGAAAAGACACGAACGAGCTGAAACATTTAACAATCGGGGTATTTATTCACAATAATTATAATTGGGGAACGAGGGAAGCCGCAAGAGCAGAGTTAAACCGATGAAGAAATGCACGCATGTACAAGCAAAAAGCACTTATACCATTCACTACCTCGAGACTGGCGCACGAACACACACACGCACACACCAAAATAACGGACCAACATGGTCTTTATTGAGGCCTATCTCGGACCTGTCCGCCTCGTGCGTCTTCAGGACCAGGTCCTCGGGGCAGAACTGGACCCCAGCACGATCCAGACGCCCTCACGACCGGGCTCCAGGCGAACGGAAGTCGGCAGGGCGAAAGCTGGCAGGAGAATACCTCCATGGCACCGACCACTCCGTGCGCGGATGCTTTCAGAACTCCCGTGCGTGCAGATGTCCACTTCTTGCCAGACTCTCAGAACCCGTGCGCGCACTTCTTGCCAGGACCAGAAACCCCGAACGCGCAGACCGCGCTATAATTAATACCCCCTCTTCAAGAGGGGGGGGGGGCCTCCTCATGACCCTCCCTTTCACTGCTGGTTTTGGCACGCAAATTGCTCTTCGTCTCTCTCGCTGGCCAGTTTTGGCGCGCAAATCGCTCTTCGTTCTCCCACTGGCCAAAACGGGCGCAAGCTCCTTGATTGGCCCGGGGGCGTGGTGACATCACGGAGCCCTTTCCTCCTGTAGTGGGATCTGATTGGCCGGGCGACGTCACCTCACTCGTTGCACGCTGATTGGTCGAGGCCGCCGCGCAGCTCTCTTGAACTCCGCCCACCATGACGTCGGCCAGAGGAGGTGAAGGCGATGAGGTGAGGGTGATGCGGTGTCGTCGGCGTTGTTGGTGGTGTAAAAATGAAGAAAAGAAAACCTGACTATTAAAATAACTCCACAGCGCAGGAATATTTAATTACCCATTAGACTAGGGTCGGGACCTAACTGGCAACATACTTCCCGATATAACTGATCGATAGACCTGTATTTGTGTGCTCATGGCTTCCAGATTCGCAAACAATATAACCGCGCACACACACACCACACCACACACACAACACTTCTCTTTTTAGCAATAGATACAAAATTCTGGTGTTATTTCTGCTGTGGCCCCAGAACAGAACCAAACAATACATTTATTACAGCCTCTCAGCTACCGTAGCTGCTGCCTGCCCCCCCCCCCACACCTCTCTCAACATGATTAATTGTAAATATAATTTAAAATTTACCCAGCGCATTCATAAGCCCCGATATGTCCTTCCCATCGGATGTTCAAAAATAACAATCTAGATACACGGTCCATTCACTGGTAGCGATCCGTCGGGGGGTCGTGTAGCACACGGACCTTGCACCGGTCCACATGGTTGGCAGTTTGCAATATGAGCAGCTGCCCGTTTGGAGAACTGAGAAAGTTCTCAAGTTTTTGTCGTGCAGAGGCACAGCGATTTCTCCAAGGTACTTTTCTAAGTATTTTCGACTCGTTTTCGAGCTTTGTGAGCCATTCAGCTAACAATCCATATCCCAGACACATGATACATTTCCCTTCACCACAAACTTCAGGTTCCCGGGGTTTCCACGCATGCGCACGGAGCATTCTGGGGCGGATTACGTCATTTCGAAAGCCGTGTATTGTCACAGGCCTTACGTTTAAACAAGAGGTGCTTGCTTTGGAAGTTTGGCACACTAAATTAGCATTGTCTCTTTTAACAGCACACAATCAAACTACCAATACCTTGTATCCCACTCATTAGAATAATGCAAAAGCAACACAGGCAAGCAAGTTCCCCAAACCGTGTGGGTATAACACTAAGTCGTGCCGATTGAAAATGTTCTTTTAGTTACAGTGCTTGCCGCATGTTTTTATCTGAAATGCAAGAATTTTCGTGGGTCGATGTACATGTAAATAACTTAATTCCAAGCACCCATTCAATGCGAGGGTGCATGCACACACACACACCTCCTTGTGGAGTTTGAACTTGGGGTAGGTTAAAGTGTGCTTGACATGTAATACTGTGATCGACTGCCCTGTATCTCGTTGAACCTTCACGTATGTCCCATCAGGATTTATATTCTATGCGAGTGTAGAATGATACAGGACAACCTATTTTAACCTTGTACAGCACGTAAGAGTAAATACGAGTAATATTGTTGCGGATTTGGAAACGCTATCGCACGTAACATACAGGTCCTATAGAATAGTTATCTCGGTAAGTACATGTTGCCAGTTAGGGTCCCGTCCCTGGTCTAATGGGTAATTAAATGTTCATGCGCTGTGAGTTACTTTTGATATGGGTTTCCGTTTACATTTTTACACCACCACCAATACCAACGCCACATCACCCTCACTTACTACTTCCTTCACTTCGCTCTGGCCAATGTCATGGTGGGCGGAGTTCGAGGAGGAGCCACGGGCGGCCTCGACCATCGGCGTGCAATGAGTGGGTGACCGTCGCTCGGCCAATCAGACTTCCCCGACTGTGTGAGGGCGGTCCTTGGGGAAGAAGGCGGAGTTCGGGGAGGAGCCGCGTAGCGGCCCTCGACCAATCGGCGTGCAACGAGTGGGGTGACCGCCACTCAGCCAATCCGGGCCCGGACAGGAGGAAAGGGCTCCGCGTGACGTCACCACGCCCCTGGGCCAATCGATGGACTTGCCGCTCGTTTTGGCCAATGAGAGGGCGCGAGCGATTCTGCGCGCCCAAACGGTCCAGTGAGGGAGAGCGGGGAGGGCGGAGACGTCCCCCCCTCTGGAGACAGGGTGAACAAGGGGCGCGCGTTCGGACAGGGAGTGCTCTTGTCTTGGTCGTCGTCGTGGCCTTGGTGTCGTCTGGTTGGTCGTCTTTTCGTCGTTGTAGAGAGATTGGTCTGATCCTGTCGCCGGCGTCTGCGCTCATCGGATCCCGATGCTCGCTGGTCATCTCGAGCGCAGTGTCGCGCCTGGACGCTCGCTGGAAATCTCGGGCACGGGTCGCAGATCGACGACGCTGGGCTGGTCTCGTCCTGGTTCGCTCGTCTCGTCGAAGACCGCACGAGGCGGGAAGGTCCATGTCGTCCGGGGTCTTTGTGTGTGTGTCCTGTGGGCCAGTCTTTAAGTAGTAAACTGTTAAGTGCCTGTGCTGTATATATTTGCATTGCATTTATTAATAGTCGGTTTAGTTCTGCTCTGTGTTTCCCCTTTCCCTATTGTAAATAAATATCCCATTTGTTGAATGTTCCAGCTCGTCCGCGTCTATTCTTTCATTGACTGAGCGTGTCGCGTGCCGGGGAATTAGCTGGCCATTGCCGTTATAACGGGACAATCGGGACCGACGGTTCTCGGCGATTAAACCCTCAGAATCGCACACGGAACAAGCGCGCTAAGCGGCTCATTTGCGTACAGGTGCCGTCGAGGGTGTGAAGACTCGGTAGATCGCCACGTGGTCTCTAGGTATTTTGAGATTTGGCGAATAACCCTGTACCACGTGGTGGAAATATTGACGCCTCACGGTCCAAAGCAAAGGACCCGTATTCTCCGGAGTTTTCCGGAGAAGTACGATCTGAATTCCGGGCGATCGGTCGGGCCGACTTGCAGCTCCATCTCGCGGTCGTGCCCGGCGGCGATACCCGGCCCCCGCAACAATATGATATGATCACAGGTCAATGCAGGGTAGTGCAGCAAAAGCATAACACAAGCAATGTGGCATGGTATGACATAGTACATGATACAGGTTGGTGCAGTATGGGCCTACATCACAGCATAGGTTTGTACAAAAGAGAATGTTAATGCAGATTTGTGTTCATGTTGTTTATATTAAAAATTATGCTTTTCATGTCACCCATTCTCAATGTATGTTATTTTTTTTAAACAATAGAAATTCCCCCCCAAATGGCTGCCACATTATCATCAGCTCACTCCAACCACACATACAATTAACCATACCCAATCTCATGCACAAAGTGATGAAAAATGACGGTGGGTTTCACCATCTGCTTATTGCAGTCACATGATGCCCCCTCCACCTTGGGAGGATACTTAACTAGCACAGATGCCTGCACACTCCCAGATGAAGACTAAGTGGTCGAAACGTCAAAACATAGCCTTGGCTGCTCCCAGTCCTCAACATGCAGATGACCCATTGTGCAATTTCTCATCCTTTTAATTTGGAAAAGCAATAGGATGGAATCATTTTGGATGCTAGATGGAAAAATGTTATTTTTTAAACCGATTGCTCTTACCTTGACCTGCCAAGCAATCACCTCACACGTTATTGCTGCCATAACGTTAACATTCTTCCTGTTCGACCAACTTGAATGCAACCTCCTCTGGTGGCTGTTTGGTTTCTGCAGGTAATGTTTCCGTCGGCCTTTGACGTTCTCATCTAAACCCCAGGCTCATGATGTGGGGAACACAGGTTAAAATCTCACATACCATGTTTGTCAATCGATTACTAATGTCCTACAATTCATGTAAAAGTACAGTGTCTGTCTGTCTTGCATGCAATCGATGCACAAACTCCTCTAAAATAAATAATAATATCCAACAAACTGGAATATAACCTTCTCTAGTTTCAAGTACGTGGAAGCCCCACAATAAGAGCTTTCAGTGCCTTTTGCTGGAAAGATCTTTGCATAGTTGCCAAGACTTCAATGAAACAAGTTGGATGATAGAGAAGCACATCGTCATAATAAAATTTAATTCTTCTCTTCTTTCACTTTCTGTCCTAGTATACCACCGGCAATAAGTGAGCTCGCCATCATCATCGCTGTCTTGGCCTTCAACAGAAAGCCGTTCTGAGAGATTCTACAGCTACACCACCAAGACAATTGCCAAAGAACTTGCAACACAAGCCATGTTCCAAAACCTGCACGACACATTAAAAAGACAGATGTGGATCTTATGCCATGAGCAGTGGCCTCAAAGTTATCGGAAAGTGAAAGTGTCATGTTCTTCTTGTTGACCCCGAGTTCAAGTTTGAAGATGACCTTATTTAACCTTAACTGCACTGGGGGATGGGGGACATTGTCCCCCCCCCCCCCCCAGAGACATTTTTTTCACAACTGCTGGGGATTTTGAATTCTACTTTCATTACTTCCCCTCCCCCCTGATTCTTGCACATGATTTGATACCAAATATGTCCAATTTGGACTTATCGTTCAGGTGTCGCATGTCCTTATAAAACTGCAATTGTTGCATACGTGTAAGTAGAACATAGAAGTGTCAATAAGTTTTACATGTACGTGCTCGGGCATTACTGGTGTAAAATAATTTGAGTATTTTAGCTCATTGCCTGAAACAAATTGCATTGACTTGAAAACAATAAATACACAACAATTTTAAAAAAAAAAGAAAAAAAAGATAAAATGTCTCGATTCTCATGATAAATTGTGAAATAACCATCCCCGAGTTAGGGAAATGAAATTATGTTGGGGATATTCCTTCAAAATGACAAAAGGTAATATCGACTTCTCATTACCTTATAGTGAAATCGAGGCTTTCAGGATTACAATCGTACCTGAGCATCAATTTTCAACTGAAGAAATATTATTTTATAATCGTACACTTTTCATGTAATCTCATGTATCCAACTAGAGAGGGAGCACTCGGTAGAGTGCAAAACCTCCGCCGCCAATACTGCTAGGTCACTCAAGTGAA
>CM068954.1:143651380-143664119 GCA_035128595.1 Eptatretus atami
CTTGCCATTGCTAGTCACAAATTATGGATACTCAAGCAAAATCAAAACCACAAACAAACTGGAGGAAATGGTGCCTCTGTCAGAAGGACACAGAGGAAAAGTTAATGTCACCAATAAGTTCATTCCAAAGGGAACAGGACTATGCTGGTTATACCAACATTGCAAACAATGTGCCATTGTTTCACTGTTGGAAAGAGGGTAAAAGTGATCTTTCAGGCCACCCTGTATATTATTGGTTACGAATCCTGGCCCGACGGCGTGCGAGGCGATTGCGTAATCCAAATCGCAACCCGCAGTCGCCCACCGGACGGTACAATTCAGTCATGACCCTGCCTGGAACTACCGGCCAGGAAGCCAGTCACGGTGGGGGTTTAACGACTCACCACGATCCGTGCCAATTGCCGCACCCACGCAGGATAGGGTTTGCCTCGCCCAAATTCGACCGTACCTAAGTACCTGCGCGATAGTTCGACCGGGCGATCGTACCTCGCCGCAAGGTCGGCCTAGACACGAACCGCTTAAGCGGTCCCGTTCCGTGCTACAGTGATAACGAGCGGATTGTATCTCGCCGACGCTCGACGGATGTTGATTCTCTTAATTTACTCGGTGTTCAAAAACCCACTACTAATTTATTCCGCGATTCAAGATGGCACTTTCAAAGGGAAAGAACCGACAAACGAGGGTACATTTCACACAAGGACATTTATTTAAACAGCAACAACACGTTATATACAGCCAAGGCAGTCATGCAATGTACATGGCACATAGAGCATAAAAGCAAATACCAACCGACTTCGAGCTATTATTTACAATATCACAGTCACTTACACAGGTTTCTAGCTTGGGCAGGAAACACGGTCGCCGACAGCATGCACATACGAAAACAAAGAAAAACCCATCCCCATAGGCAGGGAGGTAAGACAGGGTTTCGTAACCTTTATGGCTACGGGAACCTGGAGGACCGAACGGGTCCCGTGAGACGCGATAGGGTGCTTACCCGCGCGACGGTGGCAGGTCAGTAAGTCGACTCCGCCACGGCCTTGGTAGCCGAGCCCTCGTGGCGGGCGACGGTGGGCGTAGTTTGCGCGTCGACTCGCCATCGGCCTTGGCGTAGGCCGCACCTACCTCAAGGCCCCTGGCGATGGTCAGCGAGCTCATTTCTCCGGCGTTGCTGCTGGTGGTTTTCACGAAACCCACGATCAACAAAAACAAGGCAAAAGAACTGAAGGGCAGAAGGGCTTCAGGACCAGAGAAGAGAACGGATGAATGGACCACAGGGGAGAGCTCATGGACCAGAGAGAGCGGATGATTGGACCACAGGAAGCGAGAGCTGTCATGGACTACGAGAGAGAATGGATGATAAGGACCACAGGGCGAGAGCTCATAAGGACCAGAGAGAGCAATGGGATGATGGCCCACAGGGCGATAAGAGCCTCATGGACCAGAGAAGAGAACAGGATAAATGGGCCCACAAGGGCGAGAGCTTCATGGACCAGAAGAGAGAACGGATGATGGACCACAGGGCGAGAAAGCTCATGGACCAGAGAGAGAGCGAGCGCTCGTAGCGCGTCGCCGCTATTTATAATCTGAGGCTCCGCCCTTCACACCGCACCTGGCTTCTGGCTCCAACCTCCCTTCTGAAGCTTCCCAAAAAAGGGGCAATTCCTCACCCCGACCGCCTAACGCTAGGTTCCATCCCACAAATCGGACGGCGAAGCTGCCCTCCCCTGCCTCCGTTCACACTTCTCGGAGAAAAACAGCGGGAAATAATCCGCGAACGGCAGCGCATCGGAACTCTTTGGTGTTTCGCTTTATTCGGTTATGACACGTTTTCAAACGCGGCTTGTTGCTTGGGCGTTGGAGGTTTGTTTCAAAATAACAATAGAAAAAGAAAAACGGCTATCTCAAAGAGTCGCAGCCCGGTGAAACACGAAAGAATTCCCCCCTTTTTAAAAACCCAACGGTTGGGGGGGAAAAAACCTATTTTTCCTTGAAAAAAAAAAAAAACACTTCAAAAAACTTTACCAGGCATAGCTATCTAAGGAACCCTTTATGGTGTATTGGCGAATTTCCTACCAGCCGTAACAAATATGTTATGTTTTTTATATATATATATATATCTTCAAAATCCTTATGTTAGTGTTGTTTGTCTACGCATCCTACCTAACATAAGTACTGATTCCATCCATGACGCCATTTTCTCATATGTGGATTATCTGTTGTTCCTATCCACCCAGGTTATATCTTTCTTACCTATGAATGATTCTGACAGGTCAGGCCAGATTAGATTCTGTGGGGAAATTTTTGGGGCCCCCCCCAACCAGGGGGATTTTTTTTTTTTTTTTTTACCCAAGTTAAACCTGCACTGACCTGTTTAAAGGTCGGGTTTCTGACTAAACCGTTTTCCCCCGCAACCAGGTTTCCTTGGTGAGGAGGGTGTACGATATGGACACCCAGCAGGATTTAAAAAAAACTGTCAAAGGGCTAGAGGAGCTCCTTGATGAGCCAACGGCCAAACATATCTAGTGCCATCTTGTGTCAAGTGGACATAGTCGGTAGCAGTTGGTTATACTATTTAATTAGGAGATTGGTGGCAGGATTGGCACTCCGAACCAGATTATTAACCCTTCACATCCGCAAAACACAAAAACCACCGCCAAAGAAAATTGAACCCAGCTTCGTGGGAGTAACCGATCCTGTGCATCTGACCCTCCACAAGGTAGCCCAATGGATGAGCGGAATTGTGGTAAAGCCTTCGGGAACCCCCCCCCCAACTCTTTGATGACAGGATGGAAATGACAGGGTAACAACATCCCCAAGGGTCAGATTGTGGTAGTGTGTGTCGGGGTGGTGCGAGGTGTCGTCACCAGATGGCAGTGTCGCTTGCTTAAATGAGAGTTGGTCCCATTCGAGTGGTGCCTGGAAATGTCAAATCCCTAAGAGAATGGTCATACCTGTCTCTGTTATCATCTGAAGCTCAGAAGCCGTTTTTGAACACAATCGGTATTGCAGCACTCCTCTGAGGTTACGGAGACGGGCCAGATTGCGGTGAGGGTCAAAGATGGGATGGTTACACCTACTATTGGTCTGGTGCGCACTGATGGTAATTACCATGCCCAAGGATTTGCTGTAGCTGTGTCCAATAAAGCTGACTCCAATGATAATTGAGGTAAACTCCGGTCAAAACGAGCGTATTATGAGACGAAAGGATTCGTTACTTCCTTGGTGTTCATTTCCTAGTCTCTGTATATGCTCACGACTGGGGTGTGGTGAATCTCAATGTGAAGGACGCATTCTCCAAATCAAGCGCTTGAGTCTGTGGTTGGATCAATGCCCCAGGTGAGAATATTCTTCCAGTCCTTGGGGGATTTCAATGCATCGACCTGAACTGATGGGGATGGGTTTATGAGACGTTGTCTTGGTCCCTCATGGGTTTTGGAACTGTGAACCAGAATAACTCGCACTGAGTTCCTTGACTTTGGAAGAAGTCATGGACTTAGGGTGGCTGGTTATGGTTTCAGCACCAGCAAGCTCATCGCTGGACTTGGGATTCCAAACGCTCCGATGGTGTATGAAAAAGGAGATTGACATAGTGCTCATTGATGGTGCGCTGGAGGATGATCCCCAGAACTGCAGGTCAACGCGGAGTGCTCAGTTCCTCAATACAGACCACCAGGCTTGTGGTTGACAACTGCTGAAAGTTGCAAACCTGAAATCTGGGAGAAATGGAACTATCCAGCCTAGGCGGATGTTGGCAGCTCAAAGGATGAGAGGGTAGCTGAGGAGATTTGCGAACAAGCTGAGTGGGTGGTATTGGGGGTCTGCGGTGCTTTGGGGATCGCTCAGAAGTTGTGGAATGCCTTCAGACCACCAATCCTTGATGTTGCCGGTGGAATGTCTGGAACTCAACGCAGGGCGAAGAAGAATTTTGTCTCACGCAAGGGACACCTGGAATACTCATTGACCAGAGTCACAAGAGCCAGGCTGATGGCAGAGCTGAGCTTCAGGGGCTCATTGGAGGCGTAAAAACTTAGTACATGTGCTGAGGGTGGACTTGAGGCCCATGTGCGAGGAATCTGTGAGGGAGGTCGAGCATCCCTGTGGTCAAGTGATTCTCCGTCCTCCTTACAGGGGAATTCAGCATTACGTTCATATATACCAAGCCCATCCCTCGGTGTACGTTCTAGTGAGAAGCGGAGGTGGTGGGCACTCTGACAGAGTAGTCATCGTGAAGGCCCGCTGGGCGGTGACTTTAGCAACCTTACTCCAGGTTGATCCAGCAGCTGTTATGTTGGATGTCGTTTACTATCGCTATTGCTGACGGCCTGGCCAACCAACTGTGGTCCACCTTTGTTTGTGGAAAACACAGGCTGGCGGTGAAACTCAAGTTGAAATATGGGTTCAGCTGCCCTGGGATCTGCTGGCATGCCATGCTGAACTATCTTCAAGCTTTGGTGGAAAATGGCTGCACTCGTGCACGTTGCAATGTAGTTCTCTGCTCTGCCTGGAATGACAGGCATAATCCCAACTGAAACTAGATAGTAGGGACCTTGTGTTCCAATCTCTGGAAAGGAAGGGTGATAGCAGGACTGCAACAAATTCCCGAGGGGTGACGCTTTGCTCTCAGATGCGCAGGCAAGGTCTTTTGCTCGGAAATAATTGAATTAGGTTTCACACAGCCATACTGCTTTGAGCACCTAGCGCCAGAGCGCATCAGTTTTTTTGATGAAGGAGGTTCAATGATTGACCGTATCTCTTGGCCACTGTGGGTCCTCACCGAATGCAGAATGAGAGTTCAGCAGGGGCTGTTGCAACCTATGTTGTCTCTGTGAAAGCGGTTTGATTCAGATGAATTCGGGAATACCCTCTGGATGAGAGAAAAAAGGATTCTTGGGTCTCGTGGGGTGCCACCAAAACTGAATGCATCCAATGTCTGAAACTATATCTGTTATGAGAGTTGCTGTGAGATGTGGTGGTACGGCATTAATCTGACAATTTCGGCAGTTACTGAGTTCATCAGGGGTGTGTACTGGCCCCCACACACTTTTAGCACTTGAATGGGACTGGGATTCTGGAGAGGATTGTCAGAGAGATCAAGTGCGGTGCATCGTTTTGGAATGTCAAGATCTCTGACGTTGATTTCGCAAGATGAATGCAGTCACTATCTTTCGGAGACTTAGATATCCTGTTGGGGGCGCCCTCGAGGTCTGAATGGGAGTCGGAGCGCTGGGAATTGTGGTTTCCTGGGTCAAAAACTGAGATCAAGGCTTTCACCGAACCGCAGATCCATCCGAATGCAGATTTTATGGCCACTAGTAACATATGGCCATAAAAATGACGAAATATGATGAAAGGGTGACTATCCTGACAGAATGTAATGCACTTAAAATGAACAAGCTGCCAAACCAAGAACAAACATATTCTGGTTATCTCCGATTTATAAAAGGAGGCCATGTATGTCTGTTTGTCTGTCTGTTTGTTCTGTCTGTAATGGGGTGGTCGCTCGACTAACGTTATTTGCTCAGGTTTTTCCCGTCTGTCCTGGTATGTATGTAATGGAGCATGCTCTGGAGGCCAGAAGGAAGTCAACCCCGATTTTGACGAAAGCTTGACTGGTAGGTTCATACCAAGCGATCTGGTTGTATGCTTTTGAAGCACCATTGCTAATGGTAACGCCACCGTTGCAAAGCAACGGGACTTTGAAATTTTTGAAAAATCCTAAAATACAAAAAAACCAATCGAAAAATTCAAAAATCGGCTTTCCGCGAACTTTGTATGACGTACTATAATCACCTCTTTGTCAAAAATTTTCAGCCCGATCCGTCAAAAACTGTATGACTAGTATGCAATTATATGCGACAAACCCATGTCGCACTTCCGGCTTGTCTGTCTGTCTGTCTGTCTGTCACGTCACAACCTTAGAACGGATTAAAGGATTTCAATAAACCAACTGCGGTGGATTCAAGGGACTCCCCGGGAAAGCTTGTTTGATGAAAACAAAAATATTGATTTATTTTTATGGATACGTGGGCGGCGCAGTTAAGGCGAAACTGAAAAACGCTAACTCACGATGCTCCCGTTATCGCTGCACAGAGGGCAGGATGTCCCAGGAATCATTTTCAACTCACCTGGACTTTTGGTTCGGTGGAGATGCCATTGAGCAGTGGCCATAGGTAAGTTAGGGAGAGAGTGAGTGAGTCGAGAAAACATTTCAGTCATAATCGGCTTGAACCAAACACACAATTTTTTTATAAAGCTTCATATCTACGGCCAAACGAAGGTGAATTTAGCGGCATCGATTCGATTTGCAGAAACACTTGCTATAAATTCAACTTAATTTCTTTCAAACATTTTACGTTAAAACAAAAACTTTGTCCGCTCAAAACCTGCTCCTCTCTCTTGTTCACCCATCTCTCTAAGTCTTACTCACCCTCTCTCATGTTCTAAGCTCAACCCTACTCATTTACTCAAGGTCATCTGCCATCTGCTTGGAATAATCAGGCAAACATACTGTCCTGCCATAAAAATAGGTGCAAAAAACAGATGCCCTGCAACTACAGACCCAATCAGACCTTCTCACAATCATCAAGCAAAGTGTTATGGAATCCATCATCAGCTTCAGACATTAAATTCCTTTCTCTTCTTCCAATGGGCTTGATTTCCGATCATTCCATTTGGTTTCGACACCAGGTCACCTCTTGCCCTGGATATGCTGCTCCTGCTCTCCCAACAATAAGGTGAGCGGTAACCTCAATGTCCGACATGAAAATCAGAGCTATAATCCCGAGACATATTGCATGCTTTCGATTACGGTGTGGCAACCCGCTTCCCTGCTCACCAAAAACTCTCTATACGCTATGGTATCTAAGGTCATCCTCCACTAATGGCTTAGCAGACTTCCTCTCCTGTTTGCAGTCAAGTGTGGCCGCTAAATGGAAGTTCTTTCATCCCCTGCTTCCTGTGCCCAGGCCGTGAGCACCTCAAGGCAGCGTTCTGGGCCCTGTTCCTTTTCTGGTTTTCATAAATACATCTCTCCGACACTCTCGGAAATTCCTCCTTATAAATCTTTGTCTGATAGACTCCACCCTCTGACTAGTACCATGTATGTCATCCCTCGACCAGACAAGTGCAGCCAGCTTCTTCACTCTCCTGCAGATGCTGGATAAAATCACAAACTGAGTCCAACACGTGGAACATGTCTTTTCAATCCGGACAAATCTCAACACTCTCAACTTTGTCTGCTCCAAAGGACCATTTGGAACCCCCTCCACCCTTATCTAACTATTTCTCAAGCAATCCTCATGGAAGAAAGTGCCTTTAATTTCAAGCTTCCTGGGATGTCACTATCTGCCGTGAATGCCTTTCATCGAAAAACAACATTCCGCAACCTGGACTGCCAATAGCCAGTCGCAACGACTGGGAATCCTCGTTTGTGCAAAGTCACTCCCTCTGGCTCATCCTGAACGCTCCTGACCACAGGCAAAGCTTTCGTCCGCACCTGAATGGAGTATATGGCTACTCATACCTCTGGGCTGGTGATCACTGCCTCTCACCTTTCTCGGCTTCACGCTGTGGAAAACCATCAAGGCATTTCGGATCATTGCATCTCCCCGACAGTTGAGGCTGAGTTTTTTTGGGAAGCCCCTCTACTCTCACCATGCAGGGGCAGCTCGGTGGTCTTTCTGATCTTCTCAGCATGCCTTGAAGTAGTTGGAGAAGTCGTGCAGCACACTTGTCCCAATGCATCGGCAGCATTCGATGCTTTAAAATTCATTGGTCTGGGAAGCTTTAGGACTTCCATAGCGGCGTTTGTTTCGCGTTATCTGACACCAGGTAAGCAGCATCGACCATGCACACGTCTCGGGCTTCAAGCGGACGTGGACGCTTTCATTTTCTTCAACCGCATCAATAAACAACACTATATACATTCTGTTCCTTTACTTCCCCCTTAATCTTATTCCTTCACCTTAATCAATCCCCTTTCCTCCCATTGTTCCTATATCTATCTTCTACAACTGATTAATGATAGGCCGGAGATCCATTCAATCCCATTTTATGATTGTTGGTTGATTCAGAAAACCCATTTGCTACATTCAATACTTTTTCTTTAAACATTTTTACATTTTAAAACCAAAAACTCTTTCCCCGCTTTCATCTTCTTCTTCACTTTTTCAAGCAACCTTTTCTTTCCAAGTTGTTGTTTACCAATTAATTCTTCAAGCTTAAATAATGGTAAAGTCTCATCGACAATCCGTTTCTCATCTCGATTATATTCAAACGCACTTGCTATATTCAATACTTTTTTTTGGCAACATTTGCACATTTTATTCATATCGCCTCAAAATCAAACAGCATTTAATGATTATAACCCGCCTTTTTAAAAATATCACAAAGCAGGTCGCGCTAGCTGGCAACAAAGGTGAGAAAAGGATAGGAACTATGAAAGCAGCTTGATATTCAAAGCATTTTTGAAGGGTAAAAAACAGGAATGGTCCACATTGTGATCCTTCGTGTTTACCTTCAAGAATATGGGGTATCCTCATGGTTTATTTTCAATTTCATTAGCTATATCCCTCATCGTCTCCTCTTCCTTGATGGGGTAATCCTACATGGATTTATTTTCAATCTTGGCGCTGATTCTCATCGTCTCCTCTTCCTTGATGGGGTATATCGATGGTTTTATTTTCAATATTGGCCTATCCTCTTCGATCTCCTCTTCCTTAGGTGGGGTATCCTCTTGGTTTATTTTCAATCTTGGCCTAAATCCTCTCAGTCTTCCTTCTTCTCTTGTGGGGTAATCCCTGCATGGTTTATTTTAACAATCTTGGCCTAATCCTCTACGTCTCCTCTTCTTTGATGGGGTATCCTCAATGGTTTATTTTCCATCTTGGCCTATCCTCCATCGTCTCGCCATCTTTTCCTTGATGGGTATCCATCATGGTATTATTTTTCAAATATTGGCCTATCCTCATCATGCTCCTCTTCATTGATGGGGGTAATCATCTTGGTTTATTTTCAATCTTGGCCTATCCTCAATCGTCTCCTCTTCCTTGTTGGGGTAGTTCCGCTTGGTTATCTTTCAATATTGTCTATCCCCTCAGAATTATCGTCTCGCTCTTCGCTTGAGTGGGGTATTTCCTCATGGTTTATTTTCAAGATAGGCCTATTCATGTCTCCTCTTCCATATGGTGGGGTATCCTTCATGGTTTATTTTCATATATAAGACCTAGATTATCCTCATCGCTCCTCTTCTTGGTGGAGTAATCCTGCCATGGGTTTCTTTCAAAATTATTGGCCTGTCCTCTCGTCTCTCCTTCTTTGATGGGGTTATCCCTCATGGTTTTATTTTCAAATCGTTGGCCTGTACTCAGTCATGCTCCTTCTTTCCTTGGATGGGGGTATCCTCATGGTTTATTTTCAAATATTGGCCTATCCTCTCTGTCTCATCATTCCTTGGACGGGGTATCCTCAATGTTTTATTTTCAATAATTGGCCATATGCCTCTCGTCTCCTCTCGCTTGGTGGGGTATCCTCAATGGTGTTATTTTTCATATTGGGCCCTGCCCTGCGATGCGTCTCATCTTCCTTGGTGGGGGTAATCCTCACGGTTTATTTTTCAATATTGGCCTGTCCCTACTCGTCTCCTCTTCCTTGGTGGGGTATCGCTCGATGGTTTTATTTTCAATTTAGCTGTACTCTGCGTATCCCTTCTTAGGGTGGGGTATCTCTCACGGTTTATTTAAATCAAATATTGGCCGTATCCCTCTCATCTCCTCTTCCCTTGGTGGGGTATCCTCATGGTTTATTTTCAATTCTTTGGCCTATCCTCTCATCTCCTCTTCCTTGGTGGGGTATCCTCAATGGTGCTTAATTTTCAATATTGGTTCCTGTCCTCTCTCTCCTCTTCTCTGATGGGGTATCCTCATGGGTTTATTTTCAATATTGCCATGTCCTTCATCTCCTTTCCCTTGTGGGGTAATCTCATGGTTTCTTTTCAAATATTGGCCTATCCTCTCGTCCTGCTTCTATCTTTTTGATGGGGTATCCTCATGGTTTATTGTCAATATAGGCCTGTCTCATCATCTCCTCTCCTTGGTGGGGTATCCTCATGGTTTTATTTTTCAATATGGCCTATCCTTCTCGTCTCCTCTTCCTTGGCGGGGTAATCCTCATGGTTTAATTTTCAATATGGCACTATGCCTCCCGTCTCCTCTTCCTTGGTGGGGTATCCTCATGGTTTCTTTTCAATATTGGCCCTATCCTCTCGCTCCTCTTCCTTGAAGTGGGGTATCCTCTTGGTTTCTTTTCAATAATTGGCCTATCCTCTACGGTCTCCTCTTCCTTGGTGGGGTATCCTCATTGGTTTTCTTTTTTTCAAATATTGGCCTAATCCTCTGCGTCTCCTCCTTCTTTGATGGGGTATCCTCATGGTTTATTTTCAATATAGGCCTATCCTCTCGTCTCCTCTTCCTTGAGTGGGGTATCGTCATGGTTTCTTATCAATATTGGCCTGTCCTCTCGTCTCCTCTTCCTTGGTGGGGTAACCTCACGGATATTATTTTCAATATTTGGCCAACTAATCTGCTCATCTTCCTCTTCTTGGTGGGGTATCCTCATGGTTTTACTTTTTCAATACTTGGCCTGTCCTCTCGTCTCCTCTTTCTATTGGAATGGGGTATCCTCATGGTTTATTTTCAATATTGGCCTGTCCTAGCTCGTCTCCTCTTCACCTTGGGTGGGGTATCCTCATGGTTTATTTTCAATATTGGCCTAATCCTCCTCGCTCTCTTCCTTTGGTGGGGTATCTATGGTTTATTTTTCAATATTGGGCCTGTTTGTGGAGCCAAATAGGTGTGATTTTTTGGCAAGAACCGGTTCAAAAATGGTGATACATCAGAGAAACATGAAAATTTTTGGTAAGTACAAAGACAGAACAAAACGTTCCTTCAGGGTCCACTCTGCAAAAAAAGTGCTCGCCACGTGGGATTTTCAACATGGCGGCCATTTTTTCCAAAAGATGTTTCGTCCAGGGTTATTAAAAAAACAACTTTAAACCATAAAAATCCGCCAGAGATGTTGGATTTATTTCATCTTGATGATCGATTTAATAGGTTTTTGTCCTTGCGTAGAGCTGAGGTCTTGAGTGTATTGATCAAGATTTCATTACCATAAATCAATTTTTAGGATTACGTATCAATAAAGAAGTCCAAATGGGACAAACTATTGTTGCAGGCTTCGAATACGGAAGTAAATTGGTTCTCAATCGCGTTATAGACGGGGAACGGTTGAATTGTTTGGAGATCTTGAACAGAGCTTTGTTATTTTAAATTGCTCAAAATAGTTATTGCCTCCAAAGGACTGCTAATGCCGGGTGGCAAAGTGATGAAGCTCTCTTTGCCTAACGAAATGCCCGCAAAATGGAAGCGAAGATAAAGACTCATCTGGCAGTCAAGCTGCCAACTCTAGCCTTCTCAGTGGTGTGTGGGGTGTTTTCCACAAAATAGTGTGGTTAGCGCAAAAGCGAATCTCTGGCGCCTGAAAAACCAGAGCAGCTCTGGGCAGATGAGCTCATTAGGAGATATGGAAAAACTCACGAAATAAAGAGCCACTTGCGACCGAATGCTAGCCACAAGGAATCTTATAGGACTGACACATTGTAGACCATCATGGTGGTGGACACCAGCCAATATCGACGCAAACACAAAAGAGAGTAGGTAGGTGTCATGCACTAAATACCAGGGCACACTGGTGGCATACACTGCTGTTGCAACCTCAGCATGGGGTTTCGAATGTCGGCTAACCGTGGGTTTAGTATCGCCAAATGCTATCTAATGAAGCCCCTCAGATGTTAGATAAGCCGCACTGAACGACGACAGGATGGTGACCAGCGCGGGAGAGCGCGAGCGCAAGGGTAACGGGGTTTTACATGTAGATATCCAGATGGTGTAAGAGCGCACGGATTTTAATGGCATTGGATGAATTGATACGGGCTCTGAGTGTCGGGCAAAACGCATGAATCCTAGCTGTATCCTCCATACATCAAAGATGCACGAGAGGCAAGGTGGTAAAAGAGAAACTGTCGACCTTGCCATTGCTGATCACAAATTATAGGTACTAAGGCAATCAAAAGAGCGAAACAACCGGGGAATGTTGCTCTTCAGAAGACGATAGGAAAAGTTTGATGTCCGGCACTTAAGTTCATTCCAAAGGAAAGCAGGACCCTATGCTGGTTATACCAAATTGAAACAATGTGTCATTGTTTCAATTGCATCAGATGATATGCCGATTCCACTTATCCAGCCAGATAAATGAAGGTGATGGTCATAGAACAGCACACTGGTGCGAAACAGTAGCAAAAATATCAGGACCATATGCTGTGAATGTTGTTCAAATACAGAAGCTAAAAAGGACACAGAGAGAGCGAGTGCAGTATTGTCTAGCAGGCAGAGGAAATGCAAATTAAGTGGAAATGAACATAGATCACAAAACCTTGCAATCAGTATGCTTTTATGTGTGAAGAAGGGCCGTAAACATCAACTGTAAGCGACAATGACAATGACAATGCAATTGAATGAAAGATTCAATGAGTGGTGACCAGGCTGCTGAATGATGGAAGAGCTTCCTTCCAAAGCTCAGTGACCGGGCGATGCTATTCGCTGTTATGAAGTTGAATATCATACCTGAACTTGCCTGGTAGCTGTATACAATCGTAGAACGATGAGCCAATCAAATGAATTGT
>CM068954.1:143664497-143689857 GCA_035128595.1 Eptatretus atami
CAGATTTAGCTTCACTGTACAAGCAGAGATTAGAGCAACTAGGTGTGGACTCTCCTGATGTCAACTCAACAAGGTTAAAGGAACAGTTACTCTCGCGTATTCACGAGCTTGAAGCGCATCAGTAAGGACGCGATGTCCTGATAGTATTCAAAAATGACATAGGCTCAGTTCTTGCTGATGCTAGTAAATATGGTGAAGCTATTCACTTAGCTAAAGCTGCTGATATCATACGTAAAGAGATGCTTAATCACAAGACAAAATTCAACGATCAGTTCGAGGAAGGATCTGGTGAAGAATCAATTCCTCCATCACTTCTACAGTTTGTGTGTAATATCGAACACGGTGTCGATATTAAGTCACATCTGAAACATGGTGTAGTAAAATCAGACTTAGCTATTGCACAACTGTTGCAGTACAACTGCTACACAAAGTACAGAGAAGGATCAGCAATCCACCGGCATTCTAAATACCGTGAGACACCATTTGCTGTATACATTGGGATGATAGTGTTTGCCAAGACGAGAAAACGACAACTTATTGACAAGCTTCATGAGAATGGTATCAGCATTTCGTATGACAGGGTATTAGAAATATCTGCCCAGTTAGGCGAATCTGTTGTAAACCAGTATGTGGAAGAAGGAGTTGTGTGTCCACCAGTTCTACGTAAGCGAATTTTCACCACCTCTGCTATGGACAATATTGATCACAATCCAACAGCAACCACAGCTAGTACATCCGTTCATGGTACAAGCATTTCAATGTTCCAGCATCCAAGTTCGGATAACAGAGAAGTACGTGCCCACCCAAAGTTGTGGACAGCAGGGCAGACATGGAATGTATGTGATGAAGCGTCAGTAATCTTCACGAAACTCAGTCAGTGCCCATCAAAGATTAAGGAATCTGATCTAGAAATCCTGGAGAAATTTGTGGTCCTGATGTATGATAGATCAAGTTCAGTTGCGTCAGTGAATGAGGCGCGGCTTGCTCTCTTTGCACGAAAGCAGAGGTCATGATTTAATTCCACCAACACAAGGAGCACTCACAGAACATGCCAAGCGAGCTGCATATCAAGCAGGACACATTTGGAGCCAGGCAATAGTCCGCCAGCCAGAAGCTCAGTGTCTGTCCGAGTGGGGTTGGTTCAAAGAAGATGACTCGTGGAAGGTCTTCTGGACTGCCCTTGCTCCCATAGCTAAAAGCTGCCAGGAGTTAACGAAATGTGGATGCAAGACACAATGTAGTGGAAGGTGCAAATGCTATCGTTACGGACTAAGTCGTACCCACTATGCAGTTTTCTTGTCAGACCTAATCAGAACAATGAACATTGCAGGGCAGAAAAACATGGCGGCCATCTTGGGAAATGGCAGCCATATTGAATTTTAAGTGCCTAGCAGTTGTATCTCATAAAGTGACCTAAAATAAATATTTGCCAAATTTCATGCTTGTATCATTCTTTGAACGATTGTTATTGTTATCTGTTCTTATTTTTGGTGGTCGTTTGGCGGCCATCTTGGAAAATGGCGGCCATGTTGGAATTTCAAGTGGCTTTTTTCAAGCACTTTTTTCTCATAAAGTGACATAAAATAAATATTCCTGCCAAGTTTCATGCTTGTATCATCATTTGAACGATTGATCTTGTTATCTGCTCCACTAAATGACCAGGATTGTAGATTTCTCTGAAAAATGGATCATATTCGCATGATGCATAATTCGGTAATAAAGAAAAATTAACACAATATTTACAAATTAATTATACCATCGTGTTCAGTATATGTGATGCGTATGCAAATCTTCAAGTTCTTAGGACAATCTATAGTCAAGATGTGAGGGGGAGGGGGGCTAAGTAGTCCCCCCCCCCCAGTCAGGGAGAGCTTAAAATCTTCCAGTTCACCAAGGGTTAAAATGGCCAAAAGTTCAAAAATAAAGAAATAAATAAAACACTTCTTGTTACGACCAAGTGTATAAGACTGCACCTTGAGGTGGTTGCTGCTCTCATGTCAACCAAAATTGTTGATCATTCTGTCACAAAGCGAGTCAACGCATTATTCCTGAATCTTTACTTCTATTCCAGCCAGCATGAAGCATTGTACGATAACTGCTTGCTGTGCCCACATGGTGAACACAAAGGAGCGATAACGCTGCCTGCTGTGTAATCAAATGGAAAAAGAAAATAAAAAAAATATAAAGAGAGACCGATATGTTGTAGCGTCCAAAGGTTTAATCCACCATCAGTGTGTTCCATGACCCTGAAAACGAGAATGCAATTACAACTGCACGTCAAATAAAATGTCTGTCCTCTTCTCCAACAGTAGTTTATTGTGTTCAACACAGCAGCAAACGTTGCAGTACATCCGGTAAGAAACTGCAGTATTCAAAGAAAAAAAAAAAGTGTCGATGTAAATTTTCCTGGGGAGAAAGAAAAACAGTTTAGCTGATCAGGACCAGGCATCATCGCCCTAAAACAAACTGCTCACGTAACATAAAAATAGTTAAGACATGTTGCACTGTTTTTCCACATTTCCTTGTAAAAATAGGCAGTTCTTCTGTCATTTGCAGTGTTTCTGTTTCATCCAAGTGTTGATTCGTTCCTTTAACTCGGTTTCTGTGAGAAAAGAGTTTTAATATTTATTGGCAAGAGTCAGCTCAGCAAGGACGAACGCAAGGTTCAAATAAAAATCCTCATGATAGCAGGAATAATCCAAAAGCTAAAACACTTGAGCAGCAAAGACAAGCCAACATATCAGGCCTCAAATAATATCAAACTGCAGAGCAAGAAAAACTCTCTCTTTAAATGTCCCCACCCAGTCAAACATACCTGGAGTGAGCATACTCTCATCCAGTGGTTGTCGATTGAATGGGTCTGTGTGCGCATTTAACAGGTGCCGAATTATTATGGGCCTGTCCATTACCTTCCCGCTGGGTAAACGGACAGGGTCCATCATCAACGTGTCCATCAAGGGATCTATGTGAGAAGAACACGGGGATCAAAATCTTCATCATGGGAGACACAAGCAATGCACACACACACATCAACTGTTAAACTGTACACCCGTCCAGAACCAAATGCGCCCAGTGCTTCTTTTGGTGCCTCACCGCGGAATTCCTCTGGAGCATCGCTGTAATCCTCCTCCGCCTGGGCGATGCGCCGCACGCTCTCTTCGACACGTTCTGCCAGCAGACGGAAGCGCTCGATCGCGATGCTAGTCTTAATTCCAGCTTTCTGCAACTTACCCGCTGCGTCATCGAACAGCTCTTTGTGGTATGAGCGCTGAAAAATGCAAGCAAAGACTGATTTTTCATGCCAGCTATCCCCGACAGCAGAGCTGCCAACAAGTCCACTCAACCCAGCAGAAACTATAATTAACACGACAAAACATCCAATATAATTATATTAGCAAGCATGAAATAAGACAAAAACAAACAAAAAAAATAGTCACTGAAGATTAAAAAATAAGCAGCCAGATTGAAAGAAAACAAAGGACAGTCTTACTCTAACAAATTTGAGAGGGGAAGGAGAAAGTTCAAGCGAATAAACACACTGATATGTTCAGTACGTGAACGCAGCAGTTTGGCTCTAATAATGACCTGACAAGGATGTAAACGCATGTACCCACCCAAAGGATCAATGGACAAACCAGAGCACAGCAATTTGTTGCACTTTTAGAGAAACTGGTTTTGTGTCCTTCCCAACCTGGTCATTGGCTACGGCCTGCTCAAAGTCTGGGCAGTCCAGGTGCAGGTATATATCTGTGAGCTGGTCGAGCAGCCGGCGTGGGTCAAAGCCGTATTTTTCAGGGTTCTCGACTTTAAGATCACGGCATTTGGGACCACAAAGCTGCTGCAGGTTGAAGTTCAGCATCGCTGCCAAGCGATCAGCAAGCTCCTGTTGGCCAGTCCACATGATGAATACAAACCTTGTCAATACAACTCCAAAATAAAACAGAAAAATTTAAAGCGGATAATTAAAAGTATTCATAAAGACAAAAGCATATCAAGAAAAAGTGATGAGCAGAAAAATCTGCAAACAATCTCATTAGTATTCTTCAGCATCCTCCATTCACTTGCCATACAGAACCTTCCTCATCATTGCAACACATTATCACCTCTCAGACCTCAAAATGTTAATTTGCCTCTTGCCTTTCATAGCCTGCATATTTTCTCTGCATTGTTAGTCACATTTGCAGTTTTGAAAATGTCCGTCATCCAGTGTTGCTAACAAGCTTGACGTGAGAAAAGTCCCTATCATTTGTTTGAAGGCCTTTTAAACCTCTTTCAATCCTGAAGAATTGTTGAAATTAAATGAAAGTAAAATTTCAGAAAGAAATAGCATACCTGATCATGACTTTTCAATTCATAACCTGATGTTCTCATCGAGTGCTGCCTTTCTGGCTGCTGGTTGCATCGCATCATTGGTTAGGGGCGTGGCTATGCCGCTGATGCCCCTATTACCAGTATACTGGTGCTCATTTCGCCGACCTCGGAAGGATGACAGGCCGAGTCAACCCCCTGGTGTGAATTCAGTGGCCAACGGGGCTCGAACTCAGGACCCTAGGATCCCAAGCCACCACCCTAACCGCTAAGCCAACACCAGGCTGCCATAACCTGATGTGAAATATGATGTTCAAATAAATCATTAAAGAAAAACGAAATAAATGAAATGATACTTCAATTTCTATGAAGGCAAAAATCAGAGCTGCCTTCACAGTAAATTAGAGAAATTCAGTGGTCCATTTTTAGCTCACCTGGAACATAGTTCTGGGGAGATTATGGGATGGCGCGTCGTCCGTCAATCAGTCCGTCCGCAAACATTTGCAACTTCTTCTCTGAAACTACACACACGATTTTGATGAAACTTGACCACAACCTTCATCACCCGGTGTGGAAGAAAAAAAAAGAAGATTATATTCATTTATTCTCAATTATATTCACTTGTTGGTACTTTTCTTCATTGATGACTGTATAAAATCAGGTCTTACTTTTGTACCCCCTCCCCAACAATATTTTGACCTCCAGTGATACAAATGAAAATACAAGTAAAGTCGAATTGTATCTTACTAAATCTTATGTGCTTTTATCTCACTGAAATACATTTCACCAAGACAAGTGTCTCCAATGTTTAAATGAAACTGCCCAGCTGCTGAAGAGAAGAACGCCTTGCCGGTGCTTCATTGTCGAGCAGAAATTAAATATAAACTGGAGCAAATGTCTTGCTGTCTAAGGAAAATTAAATAACTATTGGCTTTTGATGGCAAAGGCCTTGCTTGCTGCATGATCCCCTCACCCTTTCTCACCTTTCCTCCCAAAGTTATCATCCTTCCTTCAAGGTTAACACTGCAAACTTTTGCCATGAGTGTTTATCTTTCCTCCCACCCAAAGTGGCCATGTGTTGCAGTTCTGAGTTATTTTGCCTTGTGCCTATCAGCCCTTCCCATAGTTTAATTGCCAAATGTCTCACCCTCCTGTGTTTTGGCTGTCAAACGAGTATAGAGGGGATTACTGTGTGCATTTTGACCAGAAAGAGGATCGTGTTTGATAATGCTTGTCTTGCATTTCCTTCTTTCTCATGTGCATGTTTGTTGTTAATAAATGGTCTCAGACTGACAGAGAAGAACTGAATTTCTTCCACACCTGGTATGTACCAAAGTTTGTTCATGATATTTAAAAAAAAAATCTGTAGGTATTTACTTTCTTCTGTTACATATTTTGATGGTCATCCATGCCTTACAGCGGTTCCCTGGTTCTTTTTTATCCAGCCATGACCAGGTGAATGCCCCGGGGGTATTGGTCTATTTCTCTGCTTATGCTGCATTTTCATGAATGGACATAAAATTAAAATAAATAAATCAATGACAATCACATTTAATAACTATTTTTGAAATTCAACTTTTCCTTTCCTTTAATAATCTGCTATCCACAGAACCCTTTCCCTCTCTCAGTGGATGGAATGCCCCTAGGGCAGAGTTTTGGGCTCAGTCTTGTTCCTCACCTACATAAACGACCTGTCTGATGCCCTGGAAAACCTTCACTTCCTTTTTAGGTCATCTCTTCGAGCATGACCTAATAATATTGGTGTTGAGAGGAGAGGTGAACGATCCATCCGGCCCCCCACCGCCCTTGCTCACTCTTTCTTGGGTTAACCTCGTCCACAATGAAGTTGAAGCGGCGTTATTACTCTCGGCGTGTTCTATCTCTTTCAGTGATCCTGCATAGCTAGGTCCGATCTGAGTCTATCCGCTATCCACGTATCTTGGTTCTCTCTTACTTGCACTTTCAAGGTCACCTCGACACGTCTCAACGGTCCAGGTCACGAGGTCCCTTTTTGACTATTCGTTCTTCTCGCGAAAACTTGCAATGATTTTCAACACTTCTCAACTCTCCTCCCGCTCATTTTGTTACTCTGGTTCCCGATTCTTTCGACACTTTGGATCTTGTTGTGCTATATCTGATCTCTCCTCTTCTCTATCTAGGTCGCCCAATATCTAAATTTTGCTCGGTCGTCGATTCTTCTGATCATTCGCTTTTTCGTTTCGTGCTTACGTTCTCTGATTCTCTCCAAATCGTCTGGCTCAAAAAATCGCGTCTGTTGTAACATGATGCATTTTTGCATCTTCTCTTGCCGCCATAAATGACGATTTTCATGCGCAAAATGCGCATTCAAAATCTTCCTCTCCTAACATTTCTCAAGCGTATTCCGTTGATTTGAAATTGTCTGGCAATTTATGAATCTATGGACAATATCTAATATTTGGTCGCGCCGGATTTTCGATATTCGCTTTCGTGTCACGTGACTTCAAAGTTGGCAAAAAATGCGAAAATGACAATTTTCAAAATATCTCCTCCTATCTTACATTTCTCAAGCAATCTTGATTTTATTGTGGCATATGAATCTATGGACAATATCTAAATTTGTGTCGGCCGGATTTTCGATATTCGCTTCGTTTTCGTGTCACGTGACTTCAAAGTTGGCAAAAAATGCGAAAATGACGATTTTCACGAAATGACGATTTCTCAAAATCTATCTCCTCCTACATTTTCTCAAGCGATCTTGAATTTTATTGTGGCATATATACATATGGGACAATATCTAAATTTGGTCGGGCGATTTTCGATATTCGCTTTCTGTTTCGTGTCACTGTGACTTCAAAGTTGGCAAAAATGCGAAAATGACGATTTTCAAAATCTATCTCCTCCTACATTTCTCAAGCGATCTTGAATTTGATTGTGGCATATAAATCTATGGACAATATCTAAATTTTGTCGGAGCCGGATTTTCGATATCGCTTTCGTTTCGCGTCCAGTGACTTCAAAGTTTGCAAAAACTGCCCTACCTTCAGGAGGCTTATATATTTTTCCCGCGCAGAGATGACCGTCACTTCTCGTACGCACTGGGGGTAACTTTTAGGTCATCTCTTCGAGCATGACCTAATAATATTGGTGTTGAGAGGAAGGTGACGATCCATCCGTCCGTCTCCGTCCACAATGAAGTTGAAGCGGGAGATCTGGTCATTAGTGATCCTGATAGAGGTCGATGAGACGTACACGATGGTATGACTTTCAAGGTCACCGAAGGTCAGGTCAAGGTCACGAGCCTTTGAAGTTGCGAAAATGACGATTTTCAAATCTATCTCCTCCCCATTTCTCAAGCGATCTTGAATTTGATTGTGGCATATGATCTATGGGAAATATCTAAATTTTGATCGGGCCGGATTTTCGATATTCGCTTTCGTTTTCGTGTCACGTGACTTCAAAGTGGCAAAAAATGCGAAAATGACGATTTCATTGCGAAATGACGATTTTCAAAATCTATCTCCTCCTACATTTCTCAAGCGATCTTGAATTTGATTGTGGCATATGAATCTATGGGACAATATCTAAATTTGGTCGGGCCGGATTTTCGATATTCGCTTTCGGTGTCACGTGACTTCAAAGTTGGCAAAAAATGCGAAAATGAACAATTTTCAATAATCTATCTCCTCCTACATTTCTCAAGCAATCTGAATTTATTGTGGCATATGAATCTATGGACAATATCTAAATTTGGTCGGCCGGATTTTCGATATTCGCTTTCGTGTCACGTGACTTCAAATTGTGCAAAAAGCAAATGACGATTTCATGCGAAAATGACGATTTTCAAAATCTATCTCCTCCTACATTTCTCAAAGCGATCTTGAATTATTGTGGCATATAAATCTATGGGACAATATCTAAATTTGGTCGGCGGATTTTCGATATTCGCTTTCGTTTCCGTGTCACGTGACTTCAAGTTGGCAAAAATGCGAAAATGACGATTTTTCAAAATCTATCTCCTCCTACATTCCTCAAGCGATCTTAGATTTGATTGTGGCATATAAACTATGGGACAATATCTAATTTTGTCGGGCCGGATTTTCGATATTCGCTTTCGTTTTCCCCGGTCACGTGACTTCAAAGTTTTGCAAAATGCATTCAAGAGGCTATATTTCGCAGAATTGACGTCACTCTCGCACGGGTATTTTAGGTCATCCTTCGAGCATGACTAATAATATGGTGTGAGAGGACGAGGTGACGATCCGTGTCCGTCGTCCCGTCCACAATGAAGTTGAAGCGGGAGATCTGGTCATTAGTGTATCCTGATAGAGGTCGATGAGACGTACACGATGGTATTGACTTTCAAGGTCACCGAAGGTCAGGTCAAGGTCACGAGGCCTTGAAGTTGCGAAAATGACGATTTTCAAATTCTATCTCCTCCGCCATTTCTCAAGCGATCTTGAATTTGATTGTGGCATATGAATCTATGGGACAATATTAAATTTTGATCGGGCCGGATTTTCGATATTCGCTTTCTTTTCGTGTCACGTACTTCAAAGTTGGCAAAAAATTGCGAAAATGACGATTTTCATGCGAAAATACGATTTTCAAAATCTATCTCCTCCTACTTTTTCAAGCGATCTTGAATTTGATTGTGCATATAATCTATGGGCAATATCTAAATTTGTGCGGGCCGGATTTTCGATATTCGCTTTCGTTTTCGTGTCACGTGACTTCAAAGTTGGCAAAAATAGCGAAATGACGATTTTCAAAATCTATCTCCTCCTACATTTCTCAACGATCTTGAATTTGATTGTGGCATATAAATCTATGGGACAATATCTAAATTTGGTCGGGCCGGATTTTCGATATCGCTTTCGTGTCACGTGACTTCAAATTTGGCAAAAAATGCGAAAATGACGATTTTCAAAATCAATCTCCTCCTACATTTCTCAAGCAATCTTGAATTTTTTGTGGCATATGAATCTATGGGACAATATCTAAATTTGGTCGGGCCGGATTTTCGATATTCGCTTTCGTTTTCGTGTCACGTGACTTCAAAGTTGGCAAAAATGCATAAATGACGATTTTCAAAATCTATCTCCTCCTACATTTCTCAAGCGATCTTGAATTGATTGTGCATATAAACTATGGACATTCTAAATTTGTCAGGCCGATTTCATATTCGCTTCGTTTTCGGTCACGTGACTTCAAAGTTTGCAAAAATGCTACTAGGATATACATTTTCTCACAGAATGACGTCGCACGGTAATTTTTATGATGTGCTTGTTCATTCTGTTCCAATCTCTTCCATGAGCCTTGCTCTATATCAACAAAAATATATTCCATGACGGAGATACCCTTGTCTGTGTCTGCTTTGGAGATCAGCTTTTGCTGTGGTATGTCTAAGGAAAGTTATGGCTGATGTAAGGCTAAGGAATCAAGAGACTGATTCTTCTTCCAATGGCTGACATGGTAAAAATAGGTTTTTGATTTGATGTAACATGCGCTTTACGAGCGTTGGTGCGCCAAAGCAGTTTCTTGGCAAGGTTAAACTGGTGGATTGCATTGCCTTCCCAGCATTGTGTCCATGCTATCCCTTTAAAATGCTGCATCGAATAAGGAAGCAAAATACATTATTTTTACGAAGTCTTTGGGATGCTCGCCTGCGTTTGAACATCGAGCAGAGCTTTGCCACGAGTTGGTATTGGAAATAGATCGGTGGGTGCATTACAATCCTTCCAGAATGACAGGGCAAGACTGTGAGATGTCAACCATTGAAGACGTGTTCCACAATTCCATGAATTTCACATCATTAGAGAATGATGAATGCAAGCTGCCTGTCTGTTCGGATGGGAGGTACTTTTGACACAATGTGGAAGTCATCTGCAAAAATTACCCGTGCGGAGTGACGGTCATCTCTGGAATATATAGCCTCCTGAAAGGTAGGGCAGTTTGCAAACTTTGAGTCAGTGACGCGAAAACGAAGCGAATATCGAAAATCCGGCCTGACAAAATTTTAGATATGTCGCATAGATTTATATGCACAAATCAAATTCAGATCGCTTGAGAAATGTGGAGGAGAATAGATTTTGAAAATCGTCATTTTCGCATTTTTTGCCAACTTTGAAGTCACGTGACACGAAAGCGAATATCGAAAATCCGGCTGACCAAATTTAGATATTGTCCAATAGATTCTATGCCACAATAAATTCAAGATGCTTGAGAAATGTAGGAGGAGATAGATTTTTGAAAATCGTCATTTTCGCATTTTTTGCAACTTTGAAGTCAGTGAACGAAAACGAAAGCGAATATCGAAAATCCGGCCCGACAAATTTAGATATTGTCCCATAGATTCATATGCACAATCAAATTCAAGATCGCTTGAGAAATGTAGGAGGAGATAGTTTGAAATCGCATTTCGCATGAAATCGTCATTTCGCATTTTTTGCCAAACTTTGAAGTCACGTGACACGAAAACGAAAGCGAATATCGAAAATCCGGCGATCAAATTTAGATATTGTCCCATAGATTCATATGCCACAATCAAATTCAAGATGCTTGAGAATGGAGAGAGATAGATTTGAAAATCGTCATTTTCGCATTTTTGCCAAATTTGAAGTCACGTGACACGAAAGCGATAATCGAAAATCCGGCCGACCATTTAGATATTGTCCTAGATTTCATATGCCACACATCAATTCAAGATCTGCTTGGAGAATGAGGAGGAAGATAGTTTTGATAAATCGTCATTCTTCGCATTTTTTGCCAACTTGAAGTCACGTGACGAAACGAAAGCGAATATCGAAAATCCGGCCCGACAAAATTTAGATATTGTCCACATAGATTATATGCCACAATCAAATTCAAGATCGCTTGAGAAATGTAGAGGAGATAGATTTGAAAATCGTCATTTTCGCATTTTTTTGCCAACTTTGAAGTCACGTGACACGAAAGCGAATATCGAAAATCCGCCCGAAAATTTAGATATTGTCCCATAGATTCATATGCCAACAATAAAATTCAAGATTGCTGAGAAATGTAGGAGGAGATAGATTTTGAAAAAACGTCATTCTTCGCATTTTTTGCAACTTTGAAGTCACGTGACACGAAGCGAATATCGAAAATCGGCCGCACAAATTTAGATATTGTCCATAGATTTATATGCCACAATCAAATTCAAGATCGCTTGAGAAATGTAGGAGATAGATTTTGAAAATCGTCATTTTCGCATTTTTTTTGCCAACTTTGAAGTCACGTGACACGAAAGCGAATATCGAAAATCCGGCCCGACAAATTTTAGATATTGTCCCATAGATTATATGCCACAATCAAATTCAAGATCGCTGAGAAATTAGGAGGAGATAGATTTTGAAAATCGTCATTTTCGCATGAAAATCGTCATTTCGCATTTTTGCAACTTTGAAGTCACGTGACACGAAAACGAAAGCGAATATCGAAAATCCGCCGACAAAATTTAGATATTGTCCCATAGATTCATATCCACATAAAATTCAAGATTGCTTGAGAAATGTAGGAGGAGATAGATTTTGAAAATCGTCATTTTCGCATTTTTTGCAAATTTGAAGTCACGTGACACGAAACAAATAATTCGAAAATCCGGCCCGACAATTTAGATATTGTCCCATAGATTCATATGCCACAATCATTCAAGATCGCTTGAGAAATGTAGGAGGAGATAGATTTTGAAATCGTCATTTCGCATGAAACGTCATTTCGCATTTTTTGCCAACTTTGAAGTCACGTGAACGAAAACGAAAGCGAATATGAAAATCCGGCCGACAAATTTAGATATTGTCCCATAGATTATATGCCACAATAAATTCAAGATGCTTGAGAAATGTGGAGGAGATAGATTTTGAAAATCGTCATTTTTCGCATTTTTTGCCAATTTGAAGTCACGTGACACGAAAAGCGATATCGAAAATCCGGCCGACCAAATTTAGATATTGTCCCATAGATTATATGCCACAATCAAATTCAAGATCGCTTGAGAAATGTAGGGGAGATAGATTTTTGAAAATCGTCATTTTCGCATTTTTTGCCAACTTTGAAGTCACGTGACACGATGAAACGAAAGCGAATATCGAAAATCCGCCCCGATCAAAATTAGATATTGTCCATTAGATTCATATGCCAATCAAATTCAAGATCGCTTGAAAAATGTAGGAGGAGATAGATTTTGAAATCGTCATTTTCGCATGAAAATCGTCATTTTCGCATTTTTTGCAACTTTGAAGTCACGTGACACAAAACGAAAGCGAATATCGAAAATCCGGCCTGATCAAATTTAGATATTGTCCCATAGATTCATATGCCACAATCAAATTCAAGATCGCTTGAGATGGTGGAGGAGATAGAATTTGAAAATCGTCATTTTCGCAACTTCAAAGGCCTCGTGACCTTGACCTTGACCTTCGGTGACCTTGAAAGTCTACCATCGTGTACGTCTCATCGACCTCTATCAGGATCACTAATGACCAGATCCCCGCTTCAACTTCATTGTGGACGACGGACGGATCGTCTCCCTCCTCTCAACACCAATATATTAGGTCATGCTCGAAGAGATGACCTAACATTACCCGTGCGGGAGTGACGTCATCTCTGCGAAAAAATATATAGCCTCCTGAAGGTAGGGCAGTTTTTGCAAACTTTGAAGTCACGTGACGCAAAACGAAAGCGAATATCGAAAATCCGGCCGACAAAATTTAGATATTGTCCCATAGATTTATATGCCAAATCAAATTCAAGATCGCTTGAGAAATGTAGGAGGAGATAGATTTTGAAATCGTCATTTTCGCATTTTTTTGCAACTTTGAAGTCACGTGACCGAAAACGAAAGCGAATATCGAAAATCCCCCGACCAAATTTAGATATTGTCCATATATTTATATGCACAATCAAATTAAGATCGCTTGAGAAATGTAGGGAGAATAGATTTTGAAAATCGTCATTTTCGCATGAAATCGTCATTTTCGCATTTTTTGCCAACTTTGAAGTCACGTGAAACGAAAGCGAATATCGAAAATCCGGCCCGACCAAATTTAGATATTGTCCCATAGATTCATATGCCACAATAAAATTCAAGATTGCTTGAGAAATGTAGGAGAGATAGATTTTGAAAATTGTCATTTTCGCATTTTTTGCCAACTTTGAAGTCACGTGACACTGAAAGCGAATATCGAAAATCCGGCCCGACCAAATTTAGATATTGTCCCATAGATTCATATGCCACAATCAAATTCAAGATCGCTTGAGAAATGTAGGAGGAGATAGATTTTGAAAATCGTCATTTTCGCATGAAAATCGTCATTTTCGCATTTTTTGCCAACTTTGAAGTCACGTGACACGAAAACGAAAGCGAATATCGAAAATCCGGCCCGATCAAAATTTAGATATTGGCCCATAGATTCATATGCCACAATCAAATTCAAGATGCTTGAGAAATGGCGAGGAGATAGAATTTGAAAATCGTCATTTTCGCAACTTCAAAGGCCTCGGACCTTGACCTTGACCTTCGGTGACCTTGAAATCATACCATCGTGTACGTCTCATCGACCTCTATCAGGATCACTAATGACCAGATCTCCCGCTTCAACTTCATTGTGGCGAACGGACGGATGGATCGTCACCCTCCTCTCAACACCAATATTATTAGGTCATGCTCGAAGAGATCTAAACATTACCCGTGCGGGAGTGACGGTCATCTCTGCGAGAAAATATATAGCTCCTGAAGGTAGGGCAGTTTTGCAACTTTGAAGTCACGTGACGCGAAAACGAAAGCGAATATCGAAAATCCGGCCGACAAAATTAGATATTGTCCCATAGATTTATATGCCACAATCAAATTCAAGATCGCTTGAGAAATGTAGGAGGAGATAGATTTGAAAATCGTCATTTCGCATTTTTTGCCAACTTTGAAGTCACGTGACACGAAAACGAAAGCGAATATCGAAAATCCGCCTGACCAAATTTAGATATTGTCATAATTTATATGCCACAATCAAATTCAGATCGCTTAGAAATGTAGGAGGAGATAGATTTTGAAATCGTCATTTTGCATGAAATCGTCATTTTGCATTTTTTGCCAACTTTGAAGTCACGTGACACGAAAGCGAATATCGAAAATCCGGCCGACCAAATTTAGATATTGTCCCATAGATTCATATGCCACAATAAAATTCAAGATTGCTTGAGAAATGTAGGAGGAGATAGATTTTGAAAATTTCATTTTCGCATTTTTTGCCAACTTTGAAGTCACGTGACACGAAAGCGAATATCGAAAATCCGGCCCGACCAAATTTAGATATTGTCCCATAGATTCATATGCCACAATCAAATTCAAGATCGCTTGAGAAATGTAGGAGGAGATAGATTTTGAAAATCGTCATTTTCGCATGAAAATCGTCATTTTCGCTTTTTTGCCAACTTTGAAGTCAGTGACACGAAAACAAAAGCGAATATCGAAAATCCGGCCCGATCAAAATTTAGATATTGGCCCCTAGATCATATGCACAATCAAATTCAAGATCGCTTGAGAAATGGCGGAGGAGATAGTTTTGAAAATCGTCATTTTCGCAACTTCAAAGGCCTCGTGACCTTGACCTTGACCTTCGTGCCTTGAAGTCATACCATCGTGTACGTCTCATCGACCTCTATCAGGATCACTAATGACCAGATTCTCCCTTCAACTTCATTGTGACGAACGGACGGATGGATCGTCACCTCTCCTCTCAACACCAAATATAGGTCATGCTCGAAGAGATGACCTAAAGGAACAGCAGAAACAGAAGGGAAAAGCCACAGCCAGATCGACACGAAAATAGACGGGACGGACACACAAATAAAATTCCCCCCGTGCGGGAGGACGTCACTCTGCGAGAAATATATTAGCCTCTGAAGGTAGGCAGTTTTTGCAACTTTGAAGTCACGTGACGCGAAAACGAAAGCGATATCGAAAATCCGGCCTGACAAATTCAGATATTGTCCCATAGATTCTATAAGCCACAATCAAATTCAAGATCGCTTGAGAAATGTAGAGGAGATAGATTTTGAAAATCGTCATTTTCCATGAAAATCGTCATTTTCGCATTTTTGCCAACTTTGAAGTCACGTGACACGAAAACGAAAGCGAATATCGAAAATGCGCCCGATCAAATTTAGATATTGTCCCATAGATTCATATGCCACAATCAAATTCAAGATCGCTTGAGAAATGGCGGAGGAGATAGAATTTGAAAATCGTCATTTTCGCAACTTCAAAGGCCTCGTGACCTTACTTTGACCTTCGTGACCTTGAAAGTCATACCATCGTGTATGTCTCATCGACTCTATCAGGATCACTAATGAGCAGATCTCCCGCTTCAAATTCATTGGTGAACGGACGGACGGACGGACGGATCGTCACCTCTCCTCTCAACACCAATATTATTAGGTCATGCTCGAAGAGATGACCTAAAGGGATGTGGGTAACGATGAGGGGTGGGGAAATACAAGGGCAGACAAGATGGATACAGAAGCAAAGTTTGTTGAGGGGCCTTGAGGGAGGGGGTGGTTTAACAGGTGTAGAAAATATCATGCTTTTGTGTGAGGATGATCTCAGATGGTGGTGAACAACTGTGTTGAAGACCTGAAGGAAGAAAAGATGAAGATGTTGTAACTTCCACAGGTTTGGGTGGGGTTAGAGAGGAAGCTGGGAGAGTGTGGGAATGTGTGAGCCGGAAGGGATGGCTGGGGAGAAACCGTGAGGGTGAGGAGTGGGGTGGACTGGGGAAGCTGAGAGGGGGGGGAGCGAGGGGTAATCTGAGACAGGGTGGACTAAGGGGAAGCTGAGATGAGGTGGAAGTGTGGGAAGCAAATGGGGTGGGGGACTGACATGGAGGGGTTCAACACCATTAATTGATGTAAAGGTGAAATTTTTGTCACATGCACACAACCTCTCCAAAGTGGATGTCTCAGGATTCCCAAACCGGTGAACCTGTGTCGATGCAATTTCTCCGAAATTAGCATCATGGGTTTGAGGGTGATAAAAACAATAATAAAATATTGATAATTAGAGTTTGATATTAAATAAATATATTGTTAAATTTGTAATAGAAATGTATTCAAATAGTTTGATTTTATGTGTTTGAACGTTAATCTACTTTTGAATATTAGTGTAGTAGATAGTAGAAAAATCGTGCAAATTATGATACAAGCATCAAATTTGGCATTTCTGTTCTGCAGGCTTTCTGATCAAATCTGCCTGATTGGCCATTTGAAAATCCAAATTTCGAAAAAAAAAAAAAATTCAAAAAATTTGAAGTCACAGCTGGCTGAAATTCTTGAAGCGCAAGTGAACATCCAGACAGAGAACTAAGGGAGATGCAGTCATCATTGATGGCTCAGCATTTATAATGCCCTACCTCCACACACTCAAAGATATTTGATGACTATGCTAAAGAAGACATCATCCAAAGGTGGAATCCTATGTGCCAGGTACGAGAGGGTGGACATAGTGTTGATGTGTACAAGAAGTCAAGTCTGAAGTCCGAGGCAAGGTTGAAAAGGGGGCAAGGAATCAGAAGAAGAGTGACAGGAACCAGTAAGACCCCAAGTAACTGGAGAAGCTTTCTTCAAGATGACAGCAACAAGACTGAGCTGTTTCACTTCCTTGCGGAAAAGATGTGTGAAGCACAGACGACAAGCACAGTCATTGTCACAAAGGAGAAGATGCCATTAGCAACACAAGGAAGTCATTGGATGCTGTGTCTCCATGTTGTCATGAAGAACTGGCACTGGAATATTTGTCACGCCAGGGATGCAACGACGGATGGTAGCAAGTCCATTATCATTAAGGCTAATGACACGGACGTACTAGTCAGAGCAATATCTGTACTGCCATCCTTACAGGAACTAGGTCTTGGAACATGTGAATTGCCTTTGGCAAGGAGCCAAGGTGCGATGGATTCAGTCCATGAGGTAGTTTCTGCAATAGGGCCTGAAGAAGCTAGAGGGATCCCATACTTCCATGCGTTCACTGAATGTGACGTCGTGTCTGCCTTCCACGTAAAGGGAAGAAAACTGCATGGCAGACTTGGAACGTCTTTGATGATGTTTCTGAAACATTCACCAATCTCAGCCAGCATCCAACATTGATTCGTGATCTTGACTTTTTCGAAGTTTTTTTTTTTTTTCAAATTTTTCAAAATTTGGATTTTCAAATGGCCAATCAGGCAGATTTGATTAGAATCCCCTGGAGAACAAATGTGCCAAATTTGATGCTTGTATCAACTCTTTGGCCACGATTCCTCTCAAAAATTGCTGTTATCTGCCCCACTATATATAATCATACCTCTCTTTTGTATTGAAAGATGTTTGACCTGCCTATTAAAAGATATAATAAGCAGGCCAACCTTTCGAATAAGCTTGACTTCAGTATACAAAGAAGTGCCTATTATTTAAATATATTTTTACTTACTAAGGGATTTTATGAAATGATAGATATAAGGCACCAACAAGTTGGACAGGGAATATGATTTCAGTACAACTGGAGTGTGGGTCTAAGGAAAATGTCCAGATGAATTCACTAAGCTCTAATCGCTTCAAGATAATATATTTTCCCAGTCTGGAAGAAGCAGACTGACTTTTAACCTACATACTATAGAAATTTATCAAAATGTCCAAAAGAGTTGAAGTTTGATGTCATTCTAGCATTCTATACATTTTTTGGTGCTGGGAGAGGATCAACACAACTGGATTTGAAATATATGTGACAACCATTCAACCAGGTCAAGCTGGGGCTGCACGAAGGCTGAAGATAAGCTCTAATTAAGGAATGTCAAGACCTGACAAACTGTGGCGCTAGCGTTTGGAAATAAAAAAATACTATGTCTCACTGGATTCTATATAAAGGACTTAACTTTATCATGTTTTTCAGAGATCTGGAACAAATATGTATTCCGATCACTCCTATGCGCATATGTATGTGTTTGTATGTTGAATAAATGTTTTAAATGTACAGGATGACTTAGAAATTTCTTCCACACCTGCAACTGACTTCATATGGGTGGGGTGGTATGGAATGTTTTTGGTTGAAGGCATGGAGGAAAATTCAGCTTCAGGTGAAAGAGGAGGCTGGATGAACTAAGCGTTAAAAGTGAAGACGTTTTAGGAAATAAGCCTTGTGAAAGAGAAAAGGAAGATATGTTGATGAAGAAGAATAATGAATGGGTTGTTCCTGGTGGCATAATAAGCAGAACAAGGCATTTTAAAATACATTTTCCAAGCATTTTTTTTATATTCTGAAGAGCTTTTGTAACTGAACATGGGAGGGAGATAGAGGTTGTTGTTGTTTTTTTTAGAGTGAAGAAGAGTGTTATGTCATTTGCATTTTTGGGGGCAAGGAGAGGAAAAGGACTGAGCTGAGGTATCAGAAGTAACAATTCCTGGGATAAAAGGAGTAAAAATGAGACATGTGGGATAAAAATTAAAAAATACGGACACAACCCAACTATCACTGGAAAGCTGGAATTTGACAAGACACAAACGCAATGATTCAACACAACAAAATATGGTTTGGGACAGAAAATCTGACGAGAAACACAAGCAGTAAACCAGGAATTAAAACAAGATATCTGCGATTACAAAGCGATCGAAAAGAGACAAACCTTGTTGAGTTTTGGTGAAAAATGTTAAAATGTCTATAATTAGGTCATGACCTAAAAACAAGTCATCATCAAGGCTTACCCTTGGCGATGGCCCACGATCCAATGATGGCATATTTTGTTCGGACCACCATATGACCTTGACCTTCAACATTTAGGAATAGTCTAAATAAAGAAAGTGTGTCCCCATCTACAATCTATCGAGACAACAAATGAAAATTGGAGGAAAACAATTCAAGTTATAATCAAAAAGGTGTTTATTGTTAATTAAGTAACAATCCAAAAAAAAAGTAGGTCAAGGACACGAATGAAATATCAGGTGCACAACTTCAGTGCAGGTCGACTATTATGATGCAAGAACATGTTGGAAAGCCAAGCAGCCTGAGATTCCGCATTTGGCAAAAAGAGTTTGTTTGTTTTTCTTAGACCGCCATTTGACCTTGACCTTTAACTTGGAGGGGTACGATTTTAATTAAGTATAAATGTGACTTGCTCTCGGTCTATCTCGGAGGACAATTTTGGTCCGATCAGACAAACCTTTGTCGAGTTTTGGTGAAAAATGTATAATTGGGTCATAACCTTAAAATTAAGTCAAGGTCAAAATTACATCAACCCCGTATACTTATTCCTATTATTGATGCAAAATTTCATTCTGAAAGTCCCAGCCGGATCCGAGATACAGCTCAGACATTGGCATAAAAATGGAGAAAAACCTAAAGGGTGGTTTCGTACTGTGTAAGACTTTGACCTTTAACCTGGAGGGGTATGATGCAAGTCAAGTTTAAATGTGCCTTGCTCTAGAGCAGTGTTTCTCAAGGTGGGGCGTGGCAATATTTTGGTGGGGCATGAGGATTCAGAATTAATGAATCAATATATGATCGCTTTCATAGCTTTGCCTTTTAAATACATAATGTAGTATATACTGTAGTGTCTCCAAGCATGGTGGAGCGTACAAATTTTTTGAAAATCAAAGTGGGGCGTGGGACAAAAAAGGTTGAGAAACACTGCTCTAGAGTCTAGGCTATCTAGTGAGGGCAATTCCGTTCCGATTGGACAAACCTTAAGTCAAATTTTGGTGAAAAATGTTAAAGTATAATTAGGTCATGACCTTAAAAATTAGGTCATCAAATAAAATGTCAACTCCACATCGTTTTTATTCTCATTATTGATGCAAAATTTAATTCTGAAAGTCCTGGCCGGCTCAGAAATAAAGCTCGGACAATGAGGACGAATAAAATAATTTTCCAAATGGTAGTTTAGCACTCCTGTTTCATTATGTTTGTACCATATCCTGATGTATGGACCTGTGCTTCCCTGCTGATTGACCTCTGGTCGCTTGTACATGTTGCTGCATTTGAGCCTGGGGAGTAACTGCTGAAATCTATCTGTCTGGATTCTTCCTGATATACTTGTTTTTTGTTGTTTTCACACTTAATTATCTTTTTTTTTAATTTTTTTTCATAATTCTCTTTATTCATTTTTTTTCCCAGTCGTTCTCTTTATTCATTCTATTTTTGGTTTTATCTTCTCTTTCATCTCTTTTACTTTCCATTCCTCCCTTTCATTATCTATATCTCCAAGGAGAAGTGAATTCTTGCAGAAATTTTTCTGTAAGGCTCACTTGGCTGCACCTGGATGGGTTTGAGGGTTGTGGAGTAGCAGCTGAAATATGAATCCCATCTCAGTTCCTCCTAATGACTTCATCTTTGCTCTTTACTTCTTCGGGTTCCTTTTTGGTCTTCCGTTTCACTATGGGCTGGGGCACCAGCATCACATTTCTCTCTCGGCCTCTCTGGAATATAAAGTTCTCAACATTAATGGCATCTCAAATATTGAGGTCGAAGCACAAAGCCTGTTCATCTCACATCAGAGAAAGGTTGTGCATGGCCTCAATTTTTTTTGTTTTGTTAACTTAATGCCTCTCCTCCGATGTAGCTCCCTCTACTCACTCTCTCAGCCTTCAGAACTTCCCCAGCTACTCCTGGTTAAACTCCCAGAGTCCAGGCTTTCTGCCCACCTTCGCTCCTTTCTTCCTCTTTTGTTCTTTGTGGAACTGACTTTCGGAGATTGTTCAGTTGCTCTCTTCCCTCCAGGGCTTCAACTAAGTGGTGCACCACTATTTCACGTTATTCCTGCCGTCAATGTTTTTAGATACCCATTAACCAGATCTAACCCAACCTTCATACTTGGAGGTTGCTGTGTGCTCTCCCCTCCTCTACTCCTCCTATTCAATCACCCCCTTGCTTGTGTCCAACTGTGGCCATCTTGCTCTTCCATGAGCCTCGACTTTGCATACAAAATAAATAAATAAAAAAGAGGTTTCCATCAGTCTTCCCCAGCATTGAAGTTCCTGTTATTGAAGTTATCAGCAGCCTGGAACGTAACTTTCAATGAAAAACTGTCTACCACTGACAAAACATTAAAAACTAGACTTCATGGAACACAATACCCCCACGCAGTGTTAATTCAATTTTGATGAAACAATGATGTTAACGATCATTAAAAAATAAAATTCGGAAGTTTAGTGCTATTGAAGCAATCCAGAAGCAGTCAAACAGCACTCTTATACACCACCCCCATTGAACCTTTAATTAAATTGAAGTACTGTACTGCAAAACTGGAGATACATGTACTTGGAAGTAGTACGACAGATGTGTTGTGGACTCGTGTTCAAGTATGGAATTAAATAATTAACAAAAAAAAAAATCAAGATTGTAAAAGTCGTATAAATAAATTCCGGAACTTACTGTCATTTTCCGCAGTGTCTATTGCCTCACCCTATCCAACACATCACATTAGTTATTCGTGCCTGTTTGTGTCCATTGTGACGTCTTTAAAAACTAAGTTTCTTGTTTGGAATGATTTCCAATTTCGTTTGACTGCGAGGCAAGCAGACAGAGTAAAAAATATTATCTCACTCGATCCTCTGTGAATGTGCGGTCGGGACAAATTCAGAGACAAAGTATGGTCTTGATATTCATGTTCCGTGTTCAAAATATAACATTATATTTAAATATATTGTCCATTGATCATAAACTGATAAGACAGACAGACATGAACAAATTGCTCAACCCCGCTTTTCATTTCACGTGCGTGGGGTAAAAATTAAAGTGAAAATTTGCACAGCTTCGACAATCTTCCAAGAGTAATCTTACAGCAAGATCTTCCATTGCTGGGGAAGCTAAGCTTTGACTGCAATGATGCCAAACAATATAATATGGCACAACTAAACAAGAAAGACATCACTCATGAACATTTAACCCAAAGCACTCTATATTGCCAGTTCTAGAACACTCACAGGCCGCATGAAAGGCTGCTGGACCTGCTTGGTGAGGTAATGGAACATATCCAGAGTTTCCATGGCCAGCATCAAGTAGGACCTGCATTGACGCTCGTCTTGACTCAGCTGGCCGGTGCGACTTTGTTGCTGCTCCTAAAAAGAAAAACAAGACAATATTTTCGGAAATTACACAATGCTTACACAGGTAGGTAAACCTCAGCTCGATTCATTACATTCATCAACATGGCATTTCTAAGACAAGACTTCACAAGCTTCTGAGAAAGGTACGTCTCACATGCAAAAATATGCCGAGTCAGTCAATCATGTTGGGCAATGATGCAAACCTGCGTGAGTCTATCCCAGGTCTCTTTGTTCTTCATCTCCTCCTGAATTTCATGGATGCGCTTCAATGAATCGAGACTTTCATCGAGCAAGAACGTAGTGTCATTGATGAGCATGTTGATGAAGCGCACAAACTGATTCCCTGTACTGTGTGGAATCACAAAGATAATCAAAAGCATGCCCAAAGAACCCAAGCTTTGCTGCTCATATATTTACCCAGATGGAAAACTCATTAATATTCAATTGAAAGATGTGTGGGACAAAAAAGAAAAAGGCATTATATGGACTATTTAACGAGTACTGAGAATTGAGTGGCGATTTTGGAGGGTGGGGAACAATGGGGGGGGGGGGAGCAGGAGGATAATTATTTGTACATTCGAAATATTGAAATGTTTTAAATAAGCTATTCAATTTAAATATCCCCTCAACAGGCTTAGTTTATAGTGTCATGACATCAGTAGAGAGGGAAAAAAAATATATCAAGCAGTGTTGGAGGCAAAAAATAAAAATGTAAATCAGCCAATTGGAAGTCTGCCATATCCAGCATGTACTTTCTACTTCAAACTCACTTGAACTCCTCCAGGAACGTTGCGTTATGTTCAGAGTGCCTCCAGAGGCTCTTGAAAATGGCACTGATGTGGTAGCGGATTGTAAACTTGTCATAAAACTCGCTGCTTGCCCCAGTCTGCTCCACATCTTTAAATGAGTAGTTTGGGGATGGTTACATCAATCAGGTGTGTTGTAAGAAAAAAAAGAAAAATATTTTTGTTAATGGAAGCAGCAGTGCTATCAAACTATATAATGTAGGAAAATGAGGGGGGTGGGAAATAGTCATAAATACATTAAAAAAAATAATAATAATTGATCGCGGTACCAAGAAATATCAAAGTAATCGTGATTTTGTGGAATTTGCACCCAATTCTTAGCTTTATATTTCGGGAAAATACATCCTTCAACAAATGAGCTAGAGTGCCCAAGCCGTTGCCATGACCGATTTAGTCGATGATGAGAATGAGAGATGCAAAGCAAACTGGACTTTTGGCCATTACGAACATCGTATTACGGGAAAATGTCGGTGGAATGCCTTTCTCGTTACCTCCACCACCAAAGGTGGACGGAGGTGGTGTTTACACCCATCTGTCTGTGAGCAGGATCTCTCAACAAGTTATGGACACATTCCGACAAAACTTGGTGGACAGGTTGGGTGTGGGACAGTGCCAAAGGAATTCGATTTTGCAAAGATCCAGATCTGGATCCAAATATGATCATTTATTATTTATTTTTAAAGTGATTTTTCACCATTGCGAGACGATATATAGCATGTTGTATCAAAAAGTTGTGGATGGGTTATGACAAAACATGGTGGATGAGTTGGGTAGGTGACAAGAATGAGCCGATAAGATTTTGGTTCCGGTCCGGATGCAGATCCGGCCTATCAGTGGGATACAAAATGTAAACTGTTCAGCCTGGCAGAGGTACGCGCTCTGCCGAGTGCCGTTTTATTTTCTTATGTTATGCAAGATAATACATTCAGACTCAGTCTTAAATAAATGTTGAGCATATACATAAATAAAATTTGTTACTTCATTTTAAACAAAGGAATAACAAATTTCAAAAAGGAATTAATCCCTGTCACTTCTTACAAAAAGCAATGCTAACTTTGTGAACACCTGAGCGACTGTCTGAATTCATTGCTCAGCAACAAAAGGCAACATGGTAAATCATCTTTGGCATCATAATTCCATTAAAATAAAAGCCGGTGTGTGCCATCATTTTCATGAAAACAGAAAAATGACCATTTTGAAACATCGTGACATAGATATATCAACGAAAAAAAAATCACTCGTGGAGTGACAATTGGCGAAACGGAAAGACACTCAGTAGAGCACATACCTCCACCAGGCTGAACAGTTTTGATTTTGGTTCAGGTCCGGATTCAAATCCGACCCATCAGTGGGATACAAAATGTAATCAGCTTGTTTTTATCACCTAACCAACTCATCCACCAAGTTTCATCCGAATCCGTCCATAACCATTTTGAGATATTGTGATATATATTGTTGAGGCCGGGGATCGGTGTAGAAGACGACCGGGGGGGGGGGGGGGAGCTATCTTGGCTCCCACCAGACTCCCCGGAATTGTAGGCCGTCACACACGGATAATTTTGTGATGTGGCGGTCGCTAACCGACCGTGAACGCCAATAACTCAACCGCGTGACTAGGGTCCTCCCATCTATGGCAGTTAACCGGGTTACCTAATTAATCACATGATTTAATTACCAGGGAACACACCCTCGGTACGCCTTGTCCGAACAGTAACACTTTACCGGACCGGATGCAGCCGAGCGTCACTGCCAAGGATGTACCGGCTAAAAGGAACGGATCGTTGGGAATAAAGTCCCAGCTAAGCTAGGATTCGGACCATGCTGGATCAATGAAAGAACAGACAAAAACGAGCTGGGAACATTTCTAATAATACAGTAATTTATTTACAAGCAGGCGAGGAAAGGTATGTGGTACAGTGAATAGTTTTATTGGTGTGTTATGCAGGGATAGAAAGAAGTGTGAGGTGCGACAATGTACAAGCAACTTACAAAAGCAGACACAGAGCAGACTTAACCTGAAATAATAATAATAATCTTCTACAATCTTAACTTATGAGGACAGGTGCCAGGACAAAAACACACACACATGCACGCATGCACGCACACGCACGCACACACACACTGATGAAGAGGGGTTAATGAAGAGAAAAAGGAGGAGAGGAGATGAGGCTAACGGTCTC
>CM068954.1:143725987-143738769 GCA_035128595.1 Eptatretus atami
TGTCCAATAAGCTGACTCCAATGATAATTGAGGTAACACCGGTCAACGAGCGTATTTTGAAATTAAAGAATCGTCACTCCTTGGATGTCGTTTTTCTGGTCTCTGTGTATGCTCCGACTGAAGGGAGTGATCTCACCGTGAAGGACACATTCTATGCCACGCTCGAGTCTGTGGTTGATCAGTGCCCCAGGTGAGATACTCGTCGAGTCTTGGGGAATTTCAATGCATCGACTGGAACAGACAGGGGTGGTAATGAGACATGTGTTGGTTCCCATGGGTCTTGAACTGTGAACCATAATAGCACTAAGTTCCTTGACTTTGTAAGAAGTCATGGACTTAGGGTGGCTGGTTCATGGTTTCAGCACCCACAAGCGCATCGCTGGACTTGGTATTCCAACGCTGGTGGTGTGGCAAAGGAGACTGACCATGTGCTAGTTGATGGTCACTGGAGGATAATCCAGAACTACAGTCTACCGGAGTGCTCAGTTCCTCAATACCGACCACAGGCTTGTGGTAACAACCCTGAACTTGCAGCTTAAATGCGGGAGAATGGTACCGTCCCAGCCTTGGCTTGATGTCGGCAAGCTCAAGGATGAGAGGGTAGCTGAGGAGTTTGCGAACAGGCTGAGTGGCAAACAGGCATCACCTGTGGTCACGTGATTCTCATCCTGCTTTCAGGGGAATTCGCGCATTGTGTTCCTCCAAGCCCATCCCTCGATATACTGCGGTTAGAGCGGAGGGTGGTGGGCTCTTGACAGAGGAGTCGGAAGTGAAGGCCCGCTGGGCCGGTTACTTTGAGCGGCTGTACCAGGCTGATTCACCAGCTGTTGAATTGGATGTCAGCGGGGCTGATCACCAGCTGTTGAGTTGGATGTCAGCGGGGCTGATTCACCAGCTGTTGAGTTGGATGTCAGGGGTGTTACTATCCCCATTGCTGCCCCTCCAATCAACTGTGATCCACCTTCGTTTGTGCAAACAGGCTGTGGTGAACTGTTTGAAATGGGGTAAAGTTCCTGGGATTTGTGTCATCCATGCTAAACTTATCAAGGCTGGTGTAAATGCTGTACTCCTATCATTCCATGCAGTTCTGTGGTCTGCCTGGAACACAGGCATCATCCCAACTGACAGAAAGAGGGGCCTTGTCGTCCCTCTCTGGAAAGGGAAGGGTGATTTCCAGGACGGCAACAACTGCCGAGGGGTGACGCTGATTTCAGTGCCAGGCAAGGTCTTTGCTCGGATAATTCTTGATTGGGTTCACTACCAGCATTGAGCAGATTGGATACCTGCTCGAGCACCAGCACCCACAGCAGTCAGGCTTTACACCAAAGAGGTCAATGATTGACCATATCCTTGCCCTTTGGGTCCTCACCGAATGCAGACGAGAGTTTTGGCAGGGGCTGCTTGCAGCCTATTTTGATCTCTGCAAAGTGTTCGATTCAGTGAATCGGGATGCCCTCTACAGGATTATTGGTCTTCCTGGGGAGCCACAAAAACTGATCAATCTGATGTCTGAACTATCCTCTGGAACTGAGAGTGATGTGAGATGTGGTGATACCATCTACGACTTATTTCCAGTTGTTACTGGAGTTTGTCAGGGGTGTGTACTGGCCCCCACAATTTTCATTGCTTGTATGGACTGGATTCTGGGGAGGATGTCGGAGAGATCAAGCTGCGTTGCATCGTTTGGGAATGTCAAGATCCCTGACTTTGATTTCACAGATGATGCAATCATCTTTGCGGAGACTCTTTATATCCTTTTGGGGGCCCTCGAGGTACAGATTGAGGATTCGGAGCCACTGGGATTACGGGTTGCTTGGGTCAAAACTAAGATCCAGGCTTTCAATGACATCTTGGATGCTGCTGTCTTGTCTGTACCTGTTTCTGGGGAGGATGTTGCTGCCACAGAAAGATTCTCTTACCTTGGCAGTGATATTCATGTCTCTGCTGGCTGTGAGTCAGAGGTCAAGAGACATACGAGTCGGGCCTGGGGAGTCATAGATTCACCTGATCATGGGGTGTGGTGCTGTTGGTACCTGTGCAGGAGGCCGAAAGGCCGAGTCTTCATATCCTTGGTGCTTCCAGTCTTGATCTACGGATGTGAGACTTGGACTCTGACCAGGGATCTGAGAGGGAGACTTAACACCTTCTGTACCAGGTCTCTTTGGAGAATCCTTGGCTTTCGCTGGTCGGACTGTGTGTCCAACGAGCGGTTGCTGAGAGAGACTCAAATGAGATTTGTTACCTGCATAGTCCGTGAGCATCAGATGCAGCTGCATAGACGTGTGGCTTGTTTTCCTGATGCTGACCCTTCTCACCAGATTCTCTCAGCGAGGGAGCCTTGTGAGTGGAGGAGGCCAATGGGCCGACCACGTTCCTCGTGGTTGCAACAGGTTGATCGGCATCTCAAGGAGATGGGGATGGGCCAGGCATCTACCTGGGGGGAGTGGCCAGACTGAGGCCCCTTGAGTACCGGCAGAAAGTGTACTTCCCTCCGTCCTCTCCTCTCCCTTCCCTTCCCTCCGTCCTCTCCTCTCCCTTCCCTCAGTCCTCTCCTCTCCCTTCCCTTCCCTCCATCCTCTCCCTTCCCTTCCCTTAGTCCTCTCCTCTCCCTTCGCTTCCCTCCGTCCTCTCCTCTAACTTCCCTTCGCTCCGTCCTCTCCACTCCCTTCCCTCCGTCCTCTCCTCTCCCTTCCCTCCTCTCCTCTCCCTTCCCTCCGTCCTCTCCCTCTGCTCTCCGTCCTCTCCTCCCCTTCCCTTCCAACAGGCCTCTCTCTCCCTTCCCTCCCTCGCTCCTCTCCACTCCCTCTCCCTTCCCTTCCTCAGTCCTCTCCACTCCTCTCCTCTCCCTCCGTCCTCTTCCTTCCCTTCCCTCCTCCTCTCCTTCCCTCCCCTCCGTCTCTTCCCTTCCTCCGTCCTCTCCTTCCTTCCCTCCATCCTCTTCCTTCCCTTCCCTTCCCTCAGGCCTCTCCTTCCCTTCCCTCCATCTCTCCCTTCCCTTCGTCCTCTCCCTTCCTTTTCTCCATCCTCTCCCTTCCCTTCCTCAGCCTCTCCCTTCCCTTCCCTCAAGACTCTCCTTCCCTCAGGCATCTCCCTTCCCTCCCTCAAGCTCTCCCTTCCCTTCCCTTCCCTCAGGCCTCTCCCTTCCCTTCCCTCAGGCCTCTCCCTTCCTTTCCCTTCCCTCGGCCTCTCCTTCCTTTCCCTTCCTCAGGCCTCTCCCTTCCCTTCCCTCCGGCTCTCCCTTCCTTCCCTCTGTCCTCCTCCTTCCCTCCGTCCTCTCCCTTTCCTTCCCTCCGTACTCTCGCCTTCCCTTCCCTTTCCTTCACTCCGTCCTCTTTCTTCCCTTCCTTTCCCTCCATCCTCTCCCTTCCCTTCCTTTCCCTCCATCCTCTCCCTTCCCTTCCCTCAGTCTTCTCCCTTCCCTTCCCTCCGTCCTCTCCCTTCCCTATCCCTTCTCTCCGTCCACTCCTCTCTCTCTCTCTTCCCTTCCCTTCCCTTCCCTCTCCCACCCTTAATATTCCTGTCAGCGAAGTAACAGGTTGTATTTGCTTGTGTAGGAATAAATCTCCATTCTGGCACACTTTGAAGTCTAATTCACTACTAAAGGAACACTTTCACATCGGCTGAACAAGTCACGGCGTATACTGCGCCATGCAAAGTTACACTTTTGACCAAGTAAAACAAGAGACAAATTTAAAAGCTCTTGTTAACCTACCTGTTGAGGTCACGGATTTCACGCAAACGACGTGTGTAGCGCCTGCAGGCAGGTAAAACCGACAGGTGGTGACAGTGCAGGGTGAGGAAGAAGCACTTTGTAGGAAACTTCACTTCTGCATATTTCCCTGCTTCAGAACCTGCAGGACATTGAGTTTCCATCCACTTACAGGGTTGCAGCATGAGGTTCCTCCTAATCTCATAGGAAAGAGACATCAAACCATCATTCAACTCAATGTGACACTCAAATGGGACTAACAATCATCAGTAAAAGAGACAAGCATCTTGCAAACGAATGAAGCCTATCCAAACAGTGGAAGGATATGTCGAACAGAACAAAAAGCACAACAATCAGCAAAGTTCTGATTGTATCCTCAGCAGAACTTCTCCAGCATAATACGATAAAATAAAAAAGGTAAAATATAACATTGGAAAATACGAGGGGTGGTCAAGAAGTTTTGCAAAATTGGTACATAGTGAAAAGGCATAACCACAAATCACATTTCATTTTAAAGTTATTTCGCCAAAATAAGCTCAAGGGTCCCAGTGCCCGGCCATACGTACATTAACATTTGACTAAATATCTTCTCACAAACTACCTGACCGATATGGACCAAATTTGGTGTGATACATCAGAACAGCAAGGTCTCATGGGGTTATGCTCCCCATCCAGATGCACCCCCTCTAAAGGGGTTTTTCGCCCAAAATATTGGTAAGTCATTCAAAAATCTTCTCAGAAACCACCAAACAGATCCAGACAAAACTCACCACGAGGCATCGGGACCATTCCCATACCTTAAGTTGTGCTCCTCATAGCCGTATCAGCCCCCGGAAAGAGGGTCACAGGCCCTTCCCCGAATCCCTCATTAAATTAAAAATCTTCTCCACAACTACCTGAGCAATACGGACCAAATTTGGTACAATGCATCAGAACAGTGAGGTCTAATGGGGTTGTTTGTGCTCCCCATCAGGATCTGCTCATTTAAAGGGAGTGAAAGGGGGGTTTGCCCAAAATATTGGTATTTCATTCAAACATTTTCTCAGAAACCAACAACCAGATCCAGACCAAACTGGCCATGTGACATCGCAACCATGCCCAAAGCTCAAGTCGTGTTCCCCATGGCCATATCCCCCCTGGAAAGGGGCCACGGCCTCCCTCCCTTAATCCCTCGTATTCATGAAAACATTTTCCTCACAAGATACATGACCGACATGGATCAGAAAAACTAAGGTCTCATGCGGTTATGCTCCCCATCTGGCTCCACCCCCTTAAGAGGCAGAAAAAGAGGGTGGAGGTGGGGGGGTTCACCTCAAATTCAGGTAAACTTGGCAATTGATCTTCATGAAACCTAAGGACCATGCCGTTAACTAATAAGTTGTGCTCCCCATGACCGTACCACTTCAGGAAAGGGGGGGGGGGCATGGCCCCTTCCCCCTAATCCCTCATTTTCACCCCGCATGTTGGGGAAATAACTGTCAGTCCCCCACAGGGATATTTTTCAATGTAGTCTCCCTTGACTTCAATCCACTTACTCCAGTTGTTCTTGAAACTCACAATGTCTTACAGAAGTCTTTCGACTGCTCCTCAAACCACGCCCCATTGGCTTCCTTCAGCTCATCATCCTGAAAACGGCACCCACGGAGGTGGGACTTCAGGTTTTGAAACAGAAAATAGTCGTTTGGGGCCAGATTTGGACAAGATGAAGGGTGGTTGATTTGCCCGAAACCAAAAGCGTGAAGAGACACCTGTGCAATATGGGATTTGTGGACCGGCAGATCATGGAGCAGGAGCACACCTCCAATCAGCATTCCTTGTCATTTGTAATGGATGACTTTTTTTTTTCTTTTTTTTTTAAATACAAGGTTGAAGGCTCGTAATGGAGCTGCCACTCCCACACACTTGGGCCTATTGACGAGACAAACACTTCATACAGCCACTGAACTTGGGGGAAGTGATGTCACTTCCCAGGATACTCTGGGTACAAACGACGTAAACAATCGCACCGCTTTTCTCACCGCATTCAGCAGGGCATTTCCTCCTCCCCATAGATGCCCACCAATGAGGATTGTCTGTGCTCTTAACCTTTTAGATGCTGAGCATTAAGCAAGGAAGCAGCATGTACCATTTTTAAAGTCTTCGGTATGCCTCGACCGGGGTTTGAACCACCGATATCCCAGACTCTCAGATTCGGCCAGAATAATAGTTACCAGTGATCACTGTTTTATGTGGTTGGTAGTCAATCAGCAGAATCCCTTTGTTATCCCAGAAAATCAAGGCAATGATCTTGCTGGCAGAGGGTTGAGTTCTGAAGTTCTTGTGGAAACTTCTTGTGGAAACACTATTCAGGAAATAAAGTTGGCTGGATTGGCTTCATATAGATCAAGGAGCTCAAGACTTGAAGCCATCCTTTGGTGTCAACCCTGACAGCTGAGGTTTTGAGTAACTCATCTTGTAGAAACCTTAGACATGCCCAAATGTTCTTGGATGCTGGTTACAATACTTCCATGTGAAATGCCAACCTCAGTGCTTATTTCTTCGACCTTGATATGCCAGTCGTCCATAATCAAGTCCTCGACTACTCAGGCTACAGTTGCCTCGTCAGTGGCAGCTGAAAGCTGTCCTGATCGGGGCTAATCCTCAAGACTCTCACGCCCACGCATGAACTCCTTGGCCCATCTGGTTATGGTAGCATATGTAGAGTGAACTGTGTCATACATTCACCGCACATTAACTAATTTTTGTTGCTGTGGAACCTTTTTAAGTTAAGAATTTTATGACACTCCAGTGCTCAATTTTTTGAGAATCTGTAATTTCCTTAGACACCACGCTTGAAACTCTCGCTCTGAAACAATAAACGGTATCACAGTCAAATTAACTGAAACAAATACACAAGCATTATACTTTCCGTGACCAAAAAAAATTAGAATCCTGCTATATTGCTTTATCCCTGAATTGCAAAACTTCTTGACCACCCCAAATATGTTGAGAAGACAGGATCTGATGCAGTGAAACTCTGAAAAGTACAAGGTGTGGTTCTAGAACAATCAATAAATGTCAATCCTCCTCTCAAATGCTTTCTCCACTAGATGCGCTCACACAGCTGTTCAATCCAAGAAGAGTACTCCTCAAGTGAGGCACGTAGCCGAGTTTCGTCAAGCGGGATGACCAGGCGGCAGCGTGGGTGGAACGGGTACATGAGGTCTACAGTCTCTGGCCTTATCTTGGCGCTCAGTTGCTGTAGTACCCACAAAAAGTTGAGCATAAAGGCATCGGTTGCAACCAGTCGGTCGTCAGACTGCAGACAGAGGGGTGGCATGCAAAAAATGTTAATGCTTTGAGATGTAAACAAGGAACTTACAACTCATATAAATACAGTGATTACAAAAAATAATAAGAATAAAAAACAAATCTTCAAAAATTCCAACAATATTTGGATTTGCCAGTGAAGTGCAGACCATGGGAATGGATAAGCAGCAAGCAAACCTGTAAATGTTGGAGCCCAGGCTAGCTCCAGACATACTCAAACAGAAAAAAAAAATATCACCATGGGGGACTGATGGTTATTACCCCACCATGCAGGGTGAAAATGAGTGATTAGAGGGAAGGGGCCATGGCCTCTCTTCTTGAAGTGATATAGTCATGGGGTGCACAACATAAATTAATGGCATAGTCCTTATATTTCATAAAGTGTTTGGTCTGCATCTGGCCATCGGTTTCTGAAAAGATTATAAAATCAATTTCTTGAATTAGAGGCAAAACCCCCCTTTTCAGCCTCTTATAAGGGGCACAACCCCATGAGACCTTACTGTTCTGATGCATCACACCAAATTTGATCCATATTGGTCATGTAACTTGTGAGGAATATATTTTAGTGAATACGAGGGATTAGGAGAGGGAGGTCGTGGCCACTTTCCCAGGGGAGATACGGCTATGGGGAGCACAAATTAAGGTTAGGGTATGGTCATGACGCCACATGTCCAGGATGGTCTGGATGGTCTGGATCCGGTTGTCTGCTTCTGAGAAGAAGATTTTCGAACGAAATACCAATATTTGGGGCAAAACCCCCCTTTTAATGGGCAGATCCAGATGGGGAGCACAACCCCATGAGACCTTACAGTCCTGATGCATTGTACCAAATTTGGTCTGCATCGCTCAGGTAGTTGTGGAGATGATGTTTGAATAAAAATGAGGGATTTAGGGAGGGGGTCCATGGTCCCCTTTCCGGGGGGTTGATACGGTCATGGGGAGTACAACTTAAGGTTAGGGCATGGTCCCGATGCCTCGTGGCGAGTTTGGTCTGGATCTGGCAGTTTCTGAGAAGATTTTTGAATAAAATACCAATATTTTGGAGCAAAACCCTCCTTTTACCCTCTTATCAGGGAGCACAACCCCACACGACCTTGCTGTCCTGGTGCCTCATACCAAATTTGGTCCATATCGGTTGGGTAGTTTGTGAGAAGAAGATGTTGTCATCAAATGTTAACGGACGTACGTACGTACACCGGGACCCACTTTATGAGCTTAATTTGGAGAACTGCTCAAAGTAAAATCGAATAAGCCTGGCTTCCTAGAACAGTATCAAAAATATAGAAAAGTGAGATGGATTTGATCATTACAGTTAACGAGAGGACAGTAGGTTTGGAAAAAAATAAATAATAATCAATCAACTCATTTTGAGGAGAAGTGAAAAGTGGGACACAGACCTCAAAAGCTGGGTGAGGCATGCTTGGACCCACCCCCTTGGAAGAGTCTAGGGAAGAGACTCAGAGACAGAACTTTGGTTTTTGGAAACAGACTTGAAACTTCGCAGAAGTGTTTTATCTATCCAGTGAGGAATGTCTTGTGATTTACTTGTTAAAAGCATGCAAAATGATTCAATTACCTCTGCCACAGAAGGTGGACAGAGGTTAGGTTTTTACCCCTGTCTATTTGTTTGAGCAGAATATGTAAAGACATTATGGACAGATTCAGAACAAACTTGGTTTGTTCTGAATTCTGATTTGTCGTTGGGTGCGTGACAAGGATGAATTGATTTGACTTTGGTGAAGATTTGGATCAGGATACTAAATTTTTGTAAATGATTCATCACTGTTGAGCGATGGGACCAATAACGATAAACTGGACAGCACGACATCTCAAAAATTTATGGGTGGCTTCGGAAGAAATTTGGACAGGTTGGGTGTGTGACAAGGACGAATTGATTATATTTTGGTGAAGATCTAGATATGAATATGAGAATTTTTTTAATGACTTCACCATTGAAAGATAGGACCAAAACAATGTAAAGCACAATATCTAAAAAAGTTGTGGGCAGATTCTGAAGAAACTCGGGGAAGAGGTTGGGTGTGTAACAAGGACAAATCGATTTGCTTCAAAGGACAAACTTTAGCATCCCAGAAATATGTCCGAGTCTGTTCTGTGTTCTGGCTCTAAATACAAAAACAGACCATTGTTCCTGGCTCAATAGAACTGCTCTCCACTATAGGCTAGCACCTCAGCATCACATCTGTCTTTCCTGGATTCTGTGGAATCTAAAGCTTTCAAAACTATTGGAATCTCCAGTGATGAGGCAAACGCACAGGTTATGTTCCTCTTACATCGCAGGCCGGTCAGTGATCTCTGTTGTCTACTGTCTAATTGCCAACATCGATCTATCAATGACTGTCTCCATGTCTCGTCTCCATGTCTGTCTCGTCTCCATGTCTGTCTCGTCTCCATGTCTGTCTCGTCTCCATGTCTGTCTCGTCTCCATGTCTGTCTCTGTCTGTCTCTCCTCCCCTCCCCTCACTCAGTAACCCAACTCTCCCCAGCAACTCTAAGGTTGCAAGTTTTTTTTCCCAGTAACTCCCTCCTGATTAAAGTTCCAAAATCTAGGCTGACCACACCTCAACCCTTTACTTTCACGCTTCTCTTGTCTATGGAACCACATTCCAGAGGCTGTTCTGTCTCACTCTTCCCTCCAGGACTTCAAGAGAGCAGTGCTCTGCCATCGTTTATCATCCACAATTCTGATACATATTCTTTTTTTCTTCCATGAACCTTAGGTTTTTTCAGTGTTTCCTCCCATCCTCCCTCCCCTCTTTTGTTGTTCGTTCATTCCTTTGATGCTTATTCCACTGTTAGTTTTACCTTGCTCTTCCATGAGACTCACTCCTGTAAAGTAAATAAATAAATAAATAAATAATTTTTTTTTAAAGTCTCACCTGCAATTGTGCTTTCTTAATGTTGCGGTTGATTAAGGCAGCCATATAATCGAGTGCTGCCTCACGCGTTGCACCGTTTAACAGCATACAATGCAGGATTTTAAATTGTTCTGTCTGCGCAAATCATACAGGCAACAACCCCAACGAAGTCGACTCCATCCTTATACTGGTAAATGCAAATGTCAGATTTCTGTCATGGTCAGACACTGGTAAATCTAGTTTCAATAGAAACACCAAAAACTTCATTCCTTACCCGCGCGGTCTCCAACTGGTGCTGCAAGGACTGGCCCATGAGCCGAGTATTTTCCACTACCTGTGAAGTGCTTGAAAAATACTTCTCGGCAACTTGCACCTGCTCACCATGCATGTCCAATGTTAGCGACTTGAAAAGGTTTCAATAAGATCTTCATAAATTTTGGGAATCTTTTTAGAAACTCAGAAATGAAACAAGATAATTTATGAGAGCACAAGAATATAGGGAAGCAAAGGAAAGGAAGCATGGGAGAAAGGCAGTAGGAGGGAATAAACATACCCATCAGAGATGGGGAATCCCCCGCCATTGAAAAAGGTCATACATATTCCAGATAATGAGGGAGGTGAATTGGAAACAAGACACCATTTGGTCATCATGTCTTTCGAGCTATACAGCAAAAAGTTTAAATTGGACCAAAAAGATATTGTTTATGGTGTGCTTAGCATAGGAGTACTCGTTCCGTTACCTACATTTCCAGCAAGTTTCATCAGAAAAGAAAAAAATTAGAGCCTATATCGTGATAACGTCGTTTTTTTTCAACATGGCTGCCTGGCGGCCATATTGGATGTCCGAGCAGGCCGAAACCATGTTGGAAAAAGTTCCCCAGGGGTGAGGAACGTAGTAACCAAAAATAATTGAAATCAGATAAGCGGTTTTCCATTTATTACAAAAAACATTTTTTTCAAGATGGCCGCCCCAGTCGGCCATCTTGGATCCGGCCACGCCCAAAATCAATAGGGTTCTTCCTTTTCAGGTGGTACATGTGTGACCCAAATTTCAAATCGATATGGCGAACAGTTTATGAGTTATCGCACTCACAGCTATAAATGTTGACGCCCAGCCAGCCGGACGCCCAGCCAGCCGGACGGACGGACAGCCGGACGGACGGACAACCCGGGTGACAACAATATCCCCCTTCCGCCACGCAGCGGGGGATAAAAACCAGCCATTTGTGCATACCTAAGAAGTAAATGGACCCCAAAAGGTCACGGTCTGACGGTCACTCACACACACACACACACACACACACACACGATGAACTTGGTACAATTCTTACGTCATCTTCGGCAAAGGGAGATAAAGAGAAGACGGGTCCAAGACAGGAGAGGAGCTGCAATTCCCGGCCAACACCTCGAGTTTCTGATTCCGGAAGCCAAGAAGGCAAGGAAGACATCTGGAAGAGATTGTTGAGTATCAGCATTGTTACCCTCACCAAAGGAGGGGTATTGCATTTGGGTCCGTTTGTTTGTTTGTCTGTCCGCACAGAACTTTCCTGTTTTTCTCCACAACCACTTGTCGGAGTGAGAAGAAATTTTCACCATTGGTGCGACTACTCATGCAGAATGATTTAATATAATTATGACATCATGGATCACGTGGTGTGGCAGCCATGTTAGAAAAATGGAAAAAAAATTGGACCTCCATCTCTGAAACTGCACCAAGGAAAAAATTGAAACTTGGCACAGAGCAAGTACTCCGTATGGGGGGATGAGTGTGATTTTTTTCAATTATGTCATAGGTGCCCTCGTTATTACGTCATAATTGCATATGTAGAACGCTACATCCGATCAGTATGAAAATTTTTGAGGGTAATCTCGGGATAAAATGGTCCACAAATATTTTTCATGACGTCATCTGTCACGTAATTTGGCAGCCATATTGATTATTTTTTAAAATAAATTTCTTTTAATTTTTTTTTTTAAACCTTCAAAAATCTCAGAAATGGCTGAACACAGAGGCGAAACTTCACATATATAACCGCCTATCCATGAGGAACAAAAGGTTCACACATATGACATCATAGGTCACATGGTTCGGCAGCCATGTTGGATTTAAGAAAAATATTAAATAATGTTTTCTCTGGAACCACTTAATCAATCGACATGAAACTTCACAATTGTAATCTCATAGTGATGTTTAAATTTCAACTTGATTGGACACATGGTCTGGCAGCCAGAATTATTTAATTTTTGATGTGGGTTTTTTTATTTTTTTTAATAAGGCTCACTTGGCTGTGCCTGGATGGGTTTGAGAGTAGAGGAGTCGCAGCTGAAATGCGAATCCTATCCAGGGTCCTCCTGATGACTTCATCTTTTCTTTTTGCTTGTTTGGGTTCCTTCTGATGACTCCAATGCCAGGACTTGTACCAATTTGGATTTTCCATTTGATTTGAATTGAATTTACTTTAATCCCATTCTGAATTCAATTGAATAGTAATAAACGTCATGGGTCAGGGTCAGGTGTCCGATCAAAGCGGGGTTGCATCAAAGCGGGACGTCTTGGTTCCCGGTCACACTGCCAGCAGTTATAAAGTGGCAGTTCTAATTATGTCTCTTATTAATTACATAACACACCAATACACAAAACCCACAAAAAATACACCATACAAAACAAGTCCTCACGAGGGTCTACAATCTCTGATTGCTCTTTTTCTTGTTAAGATTTTGTTTCCTCTCCAATGCTAGCCAAAACGTGATCCTTCAACAAAGCTTCAGCAGTGTCTTGATAAAAGTCAAGAAGAGGGTGAGCAAGGTCAAAGAGGAATGTGCATATTTGAACATATTGTCGTGTCCAGAGGGGTTAGCCCCCACCTGGACGGATGGCCAAACAGTTC
>CM068954.1:143744507-143756895 GCA_035128595.1 Eptatretus atami
GGAAAGAGAAACACAGGAGGTGGAAGGCAGAAGGAGGAAGATAGAAGAACAATGAAAAGACAACAAAGGAAGAAGAAAAAAGGCAGAAGGACACAAAGATGACAAAAAACAAGGAATAACAAAAATCCAGAGCAACTGACACTTCTCAACAGCAAAGCAAGATTAGAAGCAAACACAGCAACAATGACTGCATTCTGTCCTCTTATACCTGCGATCTCGCAGTCATTGTGTTATACTTCAGTCGGTTGTCCATACTATCTGGTTCAGGAGGACACAGTTCAAGCCTATGAAACCTGTGCCACCTGTGTGTGAAGCGGGGCCATCGCGTAAAATACAAAACGCACAGTAAATGGCACTTTGTGTTGAGGCGTGGCGGTGATGGTCCTGTTTAACCCTCGACCAGTCAAAGATCCCCAGGGGGTTAAACACGGCAAGGTAAGCCTTGGTCTTATTTGCTGTCTCCCACCTGTCTTCTGGTTTCTCTTTCCACCCACCTGCTCCTCTACCCCCCCCCGGTCTTTCTCCTTCCATCCTCCCCCCCCCCCCCCATCCATCTCTCTGCCCGTCTCCCAGTTTTCCCGTCAGCGAAACGACGGGTGGAATTTGCTAGTATATAAATATAAATTGACTCCTCCCATGCTCTTCCAGCCAAAGAAGCTGCACAAAGCAACAAAGAAAGGCTACCAAGGTAAGCCCTTTGTTGTTTCAAACCATACCCTGAGTTCCTCCACAGCTGTAAAGCCATTCAGAAGTAGTACACACATGAGAATCCCAATGTTCCAACCCCCTCAGCTGCCAGACCGGTGCTTGGAAGCCTCATGGGGGGTGTGTAGCAATACATTGTTGAAACCGACGGACGAGAGCTGGTAGCGGGGCGACAGAATAAACGAATAAGAGAGATGGAGGGAAAGAGGGATAGAGGCAGGCTCACAACGTGTTCTGTTTCGTCCCGTTTTTGTTTGTTTGTTTTTTTAACCCAAATATCCCACTTAATATCTTCCCGAGGCACCATTTGTTCATTTTTTTCAGTATTACGAACAATATTTGAGAAAGGAAATGTGGGACACAACACAGGCACGTATGCCTCCATCACAAGCAGCAATCGGAAACTCAACAATGGTGCCATACCACTCATTGCACAGAAGTGATGAAACTGTTACTAAATATATTAAATTGCTTTCATTTATTATTTGCAAATGAGATCAAGTGTCTGATAAAAATGATGATGGAATACAGTCGTCAAATCTCCGCCAGCAATAATTCTGTACTTTAGCGATTTAAATTTCATTTTTATCTCCAATGCTCATACAGATCTTGGTGAAATAAAAACATTGTTATCTGGAGGGGGGGTGGGGTGGGGGTTGGAGGGTGGTTCATAGTTTGACTGTGTTGAGAATAGCATGGACTGTGTGACCGCATAGTTTTGATTACTCTTGAAAAACGGAACATGTCAGAGTAAGTAGTCAAGTAAAACGTGCAAGGAGAAAAAGCAACGAGTGGTAACGAAGACAGCGTCGAGTAAGTTTGGGCTGTCAGGGTGGCCAAAAGGTACGCACACTAGCCTCAAAGCTGTCTAGCCTGGGTTGCATGTCACTGTCACATTTCTCACAACTAGAGGATGAGGGTGCATTCAACCACTAGAGGATTGGGTATGTTCAAGCTGATATGGAGGGTAGGGAGGGTTAAGGTGGAGGGTATGGCAGTGTTTGTAATAAATATGAAAAAACAATTCTCTATTCGTTTTTCTGATTGCATCATGTCATAGCCAGGAAAATCAGGATTATGCATCCAAAACACAGATCCATAACCTATTTTGCATATTCACAAAACAACAAAAAAAGGATGGCTGGGTCACACCTTGGTAAAAGTCTCCTGATCTTGAGAGGCAGTATGCACAAGTTCAGATACAAAGGCTTGTGGGAGGTTTCGGCACAGAAGATACGGAACAAGAAGAGATGGTTGCTGGGCTGACCTGGATACAAAGCAAGTGGAGGCAAAATGTGCAAGAGCAGAATTTTAGAAATAGCACATAATTGCAGATGGCAATGAAACTCTTTTCTGGCTTCCTTTTTCGAGAATAGCTGCCCAGGATCGAGGAATTGGTATCCGTCTGTCTTTGGTGCTCTGCCTGAAGGCAGGTTCAGTGGTGCCATATTGGGTGGTTTCCCTTTACCTTTGCAGTAGTCAGGGCAGGAATTTATCATTTGATCAACGTGCCAACGATAATTCTCCGACTTTTCGCAAAAAACACCATGGGATATTTAGCGTCCACCGATGAATGCTAGCAGACAGGACACCCAACTTAACGTCCATTTAAAGGATGGCACTTTCCAACAACACCCTGCCTATGATGCATTCATCGAACAGTTTGGTCAGGTCAGGAATCAAATCCAGACCAATCAGCTTTTGAGAGGCAAGTGCACGACCCCTATGCCATCTTGTCGGACGAAGAAACAAAATCAATTCATCCGAGTCACACACCCAACCTGCCCAAAAATACCCCTTTTGAATGCCACCAAACATCAATAAAGGATTGTCAATGTCGACAGGGGCTGCTTTGCAGCCTACGTTGATCTCTGCAAAGCATTCAATTCAGTGAATCAAGATGCCCTCTGGAGGATTCTCAGTCTTCACGGGTTGCCAGGAAAGTTGATCAATCTGATTTCTGAACTATACTCTGGTACATACTCGTATATAGTGCTATGAGGTGTGGTGGTTCCATCTCTGACTTATTTCCAGTTGTTACTGGAGTTCGTCAGGGGTGTGTGTATCCAATTCCATTTGGAAGTGTTTCATTGTATCGACATATATCAACCTTATTCGGACTTTATGACATTTACGTAAGAATAGCTTTTCCCAAAATGTAACGGCTCAGGTCATAAGTAAAGTGGTCAAATAACATAATCACCATTTTCAGGTATACATCACCCTGAGGGATCAGATGTATTATAATCTTGAAAATTCTGACTTTTTAAGCACACTTCCCTTCCTTACCTTTTCTAATAAAGGTAAACTTTCCTCTTCCTCCCTTTACTCCCAACCTTTCACCACACTCTCAGGTATATCTGTGATGCTCCTTCTCCCTTCTCCCTCATAGTTTCCACACCATCTTATACCCACCTCTCTCTTAAACCCATTCCCCATTGCAACCCCAAAAACTGTTCATTCAAATTATACACTCAGAAAAACAAGGTGAGAGTCCTGGTCACACAAGGACTCTGTCACCTTGCTATTCTGAGTCCAAAATTGGAAATATATTGGATTGTGCGGTGGTGGCAAAACAAGCACACAAACAAGCAAGTAATGAATGAATATAAAAAGAAAAGCGAGGAAAAGAAAGAGTAAGCTGTCAGCATGGCAAGAGGGTAATCGGGGGAGAAAGATTTCTCCCCCAATTACCCCTCCCTCCCCACAAAGTTGAAGCCTTGGGGGGAAAAAAAGGTGGGGTTGAACTGACTCAGGAAAGCAATTCCATCAATTACAGAAGAGGCAGAAGAAAGTGGAAGTAAGCAGCAAGCCTGCATTTTGGAAGTTAAACAAGGAGGGGGTTTTTGGGCTAACGGGCTCACCAAGAGGTACAGACACTCGCCTCCAAGCTGTCGCCTTGGTTTGAATCCCGACACAGCTTATAAACTATCACCGTGGTGTTTCACAGACGTGGTGATTCATGAATGTGTGTGCTGTCCCTCGGATGGAAGTTGAACAGGTGTCCTGTGGGCCAGCATTAGTTGGTGAACATTAAAAATAAAAAATTACCCCCGGTTGGGGGTGACGGTCATCTCTCTGGCTGTAGTGTGGATCTCTGATCGGCTTAGAATGGCTTCAATGTCGTCTTGTCTTTTGGTTCAACGTACAGACGAAAGCCCAGGAGTAAAAAGGATAGAAAACCTCAGAAATCAAACTACATTTCTGATTATCCGAGATAGATTTTGAAATGGTTGATTTGGAACATTTATGATCAATGTGTCTCAAAAGGATAGAAACCGGACCTCAGAAATCAAACCGCATTTCTGAGTCATAAATAGCGGATGATATTTTGACAATGGATGATTTCACAAGTTTACAGCATCGGTGACCTTGACATTGACCTTCAATCAGGTCTAAAGTCATACCGTCGTGCATCACTCATCGACCCCCTACCTACATACCAAGTTTCATCAAGATCGGGTGAAATTTTTTTGACCGTATCACATCGACGATTTTTCCAACTTTGAAGACACGTGACTCGATAACCAGGACGAATTTTTAAACCGGCCTGACCAAATTTAGATATTGTTCCATATTATCAGAATCCGAAGGAATTTCGAAGATCGGATCATAAACGCAGAGGAGATAGATTTTGAAAATGGACAATTTCGCAACTTTGGAGTGGCCTTGACCTTGACCTTCAATCGTGTCAAAAGTCATATCGTCGTGCATCACTCATCGACTCCTACCTACATACCAAGATCGATCGGGCGAATTTTTTTTTTTACCGTATCACATCGACGATTTTCCAACTTTGAAGACACGTGACTCGATAACCAGGACGAATTTCAAAAAACCGACCTGACCAAATTTAGATATTGTTCCATATTATCAGAATCCGAAGAAATTTCGAAGATCGGATCATAAACGGCGGAGGAGATAGATTTTGAAAATGGACGATTTCGCAACTTTGGAGTGACCTCGACGTTGACCTTCAATCGGGTCAAAGGTCACACCGTCGTGCATCTCTCATCGACATCTACCACATACCAAATATCAAGAAAATCGGAAGAAAAAAATGGGGACGTACGTACGTACGGACATCGAGATTGGTTTTATTAGGTCATCTCGTTAGAGATGACCTAAAAAAAGCCCCACGATGTCCTTCACAAAAAGTAGTTGAACTGTCGCTGGCACCCTGAACAACTTACAACTTCCTGCCTTAACTAATCAGTCGATAATCAGGCCTTGCCAACCGGTTTGTAAAAGACTTTGCCCCAAAACTTGCCCCAGCCAACCCCATAGGAATGTGAGAATAAATGGGGCCATTAAGGAGGAAGAAAAATAAAAGAAGAAGGTGGTTTTCCAACATCATTTGACTCCACTCCAACATTTCCCTTGACAAGTCACCTCTTCTTTACCTGATAGAATGCGTCTCTGAAAGCTCCCTCACTAATAATGTTCCACACTCCCTCGATTTATCTTGCTGGCTAAATTATCTCCCACTTATGTTGACATTCCTCACATAATGAAGGTGGTGTAACTATCTATGTTTGTAAGACCATTCCTAGCAGAACTTGTATAGCAAAGGTAAGAAGAGAGAAGATCGCAAGAATGGAGCAGGTTTTGTGGATTGCATCATTTTCACTGGGAAAGCATTGCACTACAAACAAACAAACAAACAAACAAACAAGCAAAGAAGACAAAATATTGTTACAGAGAGGAATATGCAGCCAAAAATCCAATAGGGTGCTAGTAGGGGTAATAAGGACTATTCCTCCTTTGTGGTAACCTACCAAGTGATGAGTTTGGGATGGATCCTGTGACATCCAACGCCCCATCCCCATGACATAGCAGTCAGAGCTTTGGCAATGCTACAGGACCTCACAAAGTCAACTTTCCAATCCAGAACTCACAAAATCGTTTCCTCTGCCTGCTGGTTCTGGGAACATCAAACTTTGCTGGTAACATGTCTTGATCTTGATTAGATCAAATGGTAGTGAAACTGTCCATCTCATAGCTGTCTTCGAGTAGCAACAACAGTGTGGCACTGTCCAGTAAAACAAAACACACCTGCCTGGATTGCAATTCATTGTTTTTCTGTCTAAAACCAGTCTTCCATTCCTGTATTTTCAGACATCGAAAACGCCTGGAACTCCTTAAAAAGGAGTATAATTTTGGTGACAGAACTTTTGGAATGACGCTCATGTGATTATGACCCTTGTGTACAACACGTACACACATTGCCACAAACACAACATCAAGTAATACAACAATGAAACAGTCTTTGTTGAAGCTTCTCCTACAGGATAGACCTTTACCTGGGATGTGTAAACAGTCCTTGCAACACAAGCACAGAGTGGGCCACGCATTGGGTCCTTATCTGCTGCAAAAGCCGCTCCACTTCAGACAGATGACATGCCTGGAAAAGACAGCAAGGCCGATGATAGTGCTGGTGCAAAAAAAAACAATAATAAATAAAGAAATAAATTTTCTTAGAAGCTTCCGATAATTGTAACCAATATGATCAGCTCTTCAACAAGACAAGTGCAGGGTATCACAGTATCCATGATGTGTCGTGAATGATTTTGCAGATGAAACTAGAATGGCACTCGGTACAGCGCATACCTCCATCAGGCTGAACAGTTTCCATTTTGTATCCCAATGATGGGCTGGATCTGCTGACCTGAACCAAAATCTCATTGGCTTGCTCTTATCATTAACCAACTCATCAACCAAGTCCAGTCAGAATCCATCCACAACTTTTTGAGATAGTGTAATACATCATTTTTGGTCCCATTTTTCGATGGTGAAGAATCGCTTAAAAAAAATTAAAATTAAATTAAATAAAAATATTATTTTAAAATACCCTTATCTGGATTTGGATCTTCACCAAAATCTAATCAATTCATCCTGGTCATACACCCAACCTGTACACCAGGTTTCAACCGAATCCATCCATAACTTCTTGAGATATGATGCTGTACATCGTTTTTAGCATCATCTCTCATTGGTGAAGAATCAATGAAAAAATACTCGTGTCTGGATCTGGATTCCTATCGGGATCTTCACCTAAATTTAATCTAATCAATTCGTCCTTGTCATACACACAAACTGTCCACAAAATTTCATCAGAATCCATCCACAACTTTTTGAGATATCCTGTTCACAGACAGACACACAGACACACAGGGATGAAACATAACCTCCCTCCACCTTTGGTGGAAGAGGTAATTAACCTAAACATAAACAGACACTGTTGTAAGGTTTTTCTGAAACCACCATGGATTCAAGAGGGAATTTGGAATTTTGATCAAAGTAAGCACACAAGTCTGTTCTTTTCATTCTGTAACTAGAGCGAAGTCGATGGTGAGTCATTGCAAATCCCCATGCATCCCACCTCAATGAAAGTTGAAAGATGGCAAAAGGTTCCACCAGGAATGACCCAATATCAAATTTTGAGGGTTTCCCCCTCCCCCACCCCCCTCCTCTCATCTTTACCCCTGTGACCCCAAGTCCCCACCCCCTGGGGCAGGAACCAGGGGTCAAATAATAATTTAAAAAATCATCACATATTTAATGCGTCACCCAATGTTGATTGCAAAAACAAAGTTTCATTCAAAAAATAAATAAATAAAAACTTTAAAATGGGACAGTAATTGTTCTGATATTTGACCTTTTGACCACTTTGCAGGGACTGAGGCCAAAAATGATATTGTTCTTGCACCCTTGTGTCATGTGGTGATCATAACTACCAAGTTTGGTGCATTTCTGCACGACCATTTAGGAGAAGATACTGTAGCATGGCAGACGGACATGTAGCATGTAGCATGTAGCATGGCAGACGGCAGACAGACAGACCCAATTAAAATATTAAAATATCCCCTCTCCTCCCCTCCCCCCATTATTTTTTTTCAAAAAGCATTGGGATAATAAAGTATGGCTAAACCAATGATGCAATGCACTGAAAGCAAAGCAGCAGGACTGGAGTTTTTAGTGGACTTCGTTCTTGTGGGAATTGAACACAGACTACAGAACTCAAATGAAAGTGCATGCTACCTCTCAGCTGTCCGGTGGGGTCCCACAATGTGCATACAGAAGAAAAAGACAGCGTCAATGAGCCAACCTCCACCCTCCCTTCCACCAGCCCCTCTTCTTAGATCACAAAGTTAACCCTTACCCTCACATTACTCTCACTCTATCCAATAGTTTTCCTTTTGTCTCCCACTCTTTACTTTACCGCTCTCCTTATTTTGATAATGTTTCGAAAATTTTGTTTCATCAACTTACCTTCCTCCACTCCCACCCCCTCAACTCTCACCACATACACTGTGTACATCATATATAGGTGGCTCTTCATTGTCAGTATATGGGGGAGGAAAAAAAAAACAAAGAAGTAAAATGCAAGTGATGAAAAGGTGGTGAGGGAAAGAGCAACACCTTCGGGCAATCCCTCTCCTCCATGGATGCTCTATCAAAGCATTCAATGAGGTAATTCAGCATTTCAGTTTCTCTGCACACCTCGATGCTGAATCGGTCACTCCGTGCCTCAAGTGTCACGCAAGATCCCCCAGCACTGTGAGGAATTAGGAAGGTCAGAACATCAGACAAAGAGCATGTTATAAATCAACCAACAAACGCCTCTCCTGCTGAAGAGCCACTTAAACGGCCCTCGTCCGCGAGGCCTCAGGCACATACATGGAACATTTTGGTTTGAAAACGAATGCCTAAAATCTATTCGGACATGAAACGATCGCGTTTAATATTATGACTGTTAAAAAGAGTATTTACAAAATTTGAGAATAAATGGAATCAAATGCTAGAATCTATGAAATATGCAATCCTGGACAGGTCACCACTCCGACACAGAATACCAGCATGCTGGCACTCATTTTGCCGACCTCAAAAGGATGACAGGCAGAGTCAACCCCACGTGGTATTAATTAAACAGCCAAGTGGGATTTGAACTCAGGATCCGAGGATCCTTAGCCCACTACCCTAACCATTAAGCCAACACCAGGCAAAATCTAAACCTGTGCCGCAAAAAAAATAATAATAATAATATTCCGAAACACCAAGCACTGACGACGTCTATTTTTCCTCCCTGCACACTCAACATCCACACACAAGATTGAAATCCATATAATGGCCATTAAAAGATCTGATGCAGGAAGTTTTAAGAAATTCCCTGAAATGCACGCCACCATTAAGCCAACACCAGGCATGTGGGGGGGGGGGGGGGATGCAGAGATAAAATGTATTTTTATCCCAAAAATATTGCAACCAACCAACCAGCAGACACACACACCAACTCATGAGAGAGAATCCACGTCAATATTCAGAATCTTTCAACATTAGAATCACAGTTAAAAATAAACATAGGGCAAACCCCAGGGTGCTCACCTATTTGAATAATGATACTGAGGAGGAAGTCAACATGGGACAGAATCAGCAAGATGTACCTACCAATGTTATAGCAAATATCTATTTTGGGGGGCAAGCACCCCCCCCCCCCCAACACCCGTAAATCCCCTTTGACCCGGACTTTTTAAAAATAACGTGACCAAACTTTGGTACATCACGGGTAATGAAGGTTATAGTCAAGTTGCATTGGAATTGTGTGTGTAGTTTCGGAGAAGAAAGCAAATACACATTTGGGAGAACCACCCCCCCCCCCCCCACTGTAAAACACCTTAAACCCCGACCTTTTTTTTTATTTTTTAATGTCGTGAACAATGTGTCGTTTCTGAGAAGTAAGCAAGTACCTGTTTTGGGGGACAACCCCCGTAGACCTCTCATGGCCCGAATATTTTAATGCCATGAACAAAATTTGGTACATACATGGAGATGAAGGTTGTGGTGAAGTTTCATCAAAACCATATGTGTAGTTTCAGAAAAGAAGTTGCAAGTATTTGTAGACGGACAGACGACGCAACATCCCGTAAGCTCCCTGGAACGACGTTCCAGGTGAGCTCAAAATCCATGACAAATTATTTGATTTGAAGAGATTTCAGAAAGCAATGGGAATGGTGGGTGCAAAATGATGTCATTACAGACGCTGTAGTCACTGCAATAAACCATGAACAGTGACAAGTCGTGTTTTTTGGCATAACTTTTAATAAATAAAAAATGAATCTTTGTAATAAAATAAATGTTGGAAATAAAATAAGTTGACCTTCTGAACTATTCTCTAATTCTGAAGAAATTAACATAAATTTTCCATGTGGACATCACTGCAGTATCACATCCGTTATGTTTTAATCCAACACCATGCGTGAAATGGTTAGGCGTTCCTGTATTAATCGGTAAATGCACATCTGAATATGAAGCAACTTCTGCATTTTTGCATATTTATCCCAAAACACAGAAATAAATAAAGATCAAAATGCCATACGTTGTAATTTGAAATGTGTGCACTTTTGAAAAGTTACACATTTGTGGAATAAGGAAAGAAAGAAAAGGGGACGTGCCCGATTACACAACACCACTGAGCGACAAGCAATTGTACACAATTCTCTCAATGTTCTAAATCCAGCCCATCCTCCAAGACCTTGAGATTTAGGCTTGCCTTTGGCCTCACTTCATATGTTGACAGCTACGACATAGCTCCAACGTGCAAAGTTCACTTCCCAGCTGAAATGAAATGAGTTCTGTGCACGCACGCATCATCAATAAAAAAAGTTGTGTTTATGAAAATGCTGTCATCACAAATGACAAGGCAGTAACATCTGCAGAGCAGCATGTATAAGTGACGGGAAGCAATGGAATTTTCTCAAGCTCAGACTGGAGTGAACTCCATTTACTTGATACTTCCGCATGAAAGTTCAAGTGGACTTCTAAAGAATGGAAGCGTGAACATTCCGATTCGCTCCACATTCACCACCATGTTACTGTTGAAGTGCCTCCCCACCCCATTGCCAACGTGAAGCTTCTGACGTCCACAGGGATGCGACGTCATCCATAACATTTTACTGCTCCAAGCAGCCAGGTCAGCACTCATCTGCAAGGGATTTTCCAGCTCCTAAGAAATGCTAAGTGTTATATTGTGCTGCGAGCACAAGGTCCTTTCCAGAGACCGATTGATGTTGGTCTCCTCGATTGCTCTTCTGGCAAATCGACATTCTTGACTTTTATCCGTATCTGCTATTTGTACCTTTGAATTCTTTTATCACATTTGTATTGTCCTATTTTCCTTTTCTTTTTAACCCTCGCCAGAGGAGAGGGTATTGCATCTGGGTCCGTTTGTTTGTGGCCTACATTAGCACATTCTGTGTGGACAAACAAACAAACAAACACCACCTCGTGGTAGCCAGTAGAACACTATCTTTTTCTCAACAGAGTACATCTATAAAGTGTGTACAATTAGAATGCGAGTATGTCTACAAAATATGTACTATAAAACCACACAAAACAAGTCCTGGTGAGGGTCTGCAATCGTTGATTACTCTATATAGTTCTCCTTGTTTTGACAATTTAACTTTTTGAATAAATCACAGAAGCCTCATTGAGGTGTGTGTGCATGTGTGTATGTGTGTGTATGTGTATGTGTATGTGTATGTGTGTGTGTGTGTGTGCACGCCACTCAACACTGTCCCAGAGTTTGTCTACATTTGCTTTTCTGCCTCCTTTCATCCTTTTTCATTGCTCTACCATGTGCCACACTTGTTTTTGGATTGTCAAAAAATAAATAAATAAAATAAAAAATACAAACGCAAAAAATATATTTGGAACTTCTTCCTACCCTTGTAATTTGAAGAATAAATATGCAAATATTTTTTAGAAGGGGATCAATGCATGCATAAAAGGCGAGGCAGAAAGAAAAACAAACCTGCATGCACCGCGAGAGAAAACACGTGCAATTAAAACCTCACTACCTTGATCCCAAAGGAACGCTTTCTCCACTGTCATCATCGCTGCTACTGTCATTCCTGCCACACTCCTCGGGTGGCTCCGATAGGAGCGACAGTAGCATAGACAGCGGGTCACCAAGATAACTGTAACGATGATCACAAACCCACGGCCGAAAGACAAGGAAGTACAAGGATGTGAACGAGAGGAGGAATGATATGGGTCAGGAAAACAAATGGAAAACATGAAAAGCAGCAAATAAAATAGAACGAGTATGAAAATGTTTTTGTTTTGTTTTTGGCAGTAATTAAGTAATGATGAGCTATAGTGAAAGAAATCCACCAATTCACACGATTTTCGCAAATGTATTCACAAGCGTATACCTAGTGGTACGTGGCCGTGAAGGTGAAGCAGATTGCACTGGGGGATGCATCAGAAAGGTAGGGGAGGTAAGAGAAGGGGAGAGGGAGGTTGTGGTCGGAGAACGTCCAAAACTGGCTGGACTGAGTCTCGGTAGTCTGGGCTGAGGGCTGCAATTGAAGAGGCTGTTTGCAGGGAGGTCGAGTATAGTTGTTGCAAAAGATTTGTTTTAAGTTTATGGGAATGATTGCAGCAAGTCAGGACCAGACAAAAACAAAGGAAGGAAAGAAAGGAGGAAAGAAGCAACACATTTCATTGATCAAAACGAGTAAAGCAAAAGGTTGTGAAAAGTAATTTGAAGAGCAATGAAATAAAAACCGTAATGAGAAAAATAAAGATGTCAATAATGAAAGTTTGTCAGAGGAACAATATATTCCTGCCTCCAATAAAGTTGGTTGATGTTATCTTGTCAATAGGTTTATCATTGAGGTGG
>CM068954.1:143785094-143806735 GCA_035128595.1 Eptatretus atami
TTTTGTAATCCCGTTTCTTTGTTTTGGTGTTTCCAGTCAACTCAGAAGCTTTCTTTTTCTAATTCCATCCTCATCTCCACACCTCTTTCACTTCTTTCTTCCTCATTTCATCCATTCCCCACCGAATTCCTTGCTGGCGAGGCGGGAGTATAGACGCTAATTTTGACCCAAATTACTTTCCTCTTTTTACCTCCTGTTCCAGCTTTCTCTTTACCGATTACCTATTCTTACCCTTCCTTCAGTAGTTCCAATTCCACATTCGTGTTTCCGTTTTTTCCTTTTCCCTGCTCGTTTTCCATGTCTTTCTTCTAAAGTTCTTTCTTCCTGGGACGCTTCCAGCGAGAATCGTGCGTGTCGCTACAAAATTTGCTCCTCTCTTCTTTTCTTCAGTTCCTCTCCACACTTCTTTAGATGCTTGCTCTCTCCTTTCATTCGTACTCTCACTGTTTCTATTTATTTCCCAGATATTTCTCTGTTTTGTGCGCCGAAGCCGCCATTGATCCGCCAGCCTCGCCGCCATGATTCACTGGGTTTCAATCTTGGGTGGCGAGCCCCGCCTCGTATCGTTGCCGTTCGCTGTGGCCAGTTAATAGCAGCCCAGCTCCCGTGTTGCGCTGGATGGCATGCGGCAGCGCCGCATATTTTGCGAACTTCGAGGTCGCTTTCGGCCAAAGTTCATGCTCAGTGTATAAGGGTGAGCGCCCCACACTGAGTTGCAATTAGCGGTGCGTTATAAAAATAAGACCGTCCGGGCCAGTGGATCCTACATCAACAGCACATTCCTTAAACCACCACTGCACGCCGTTCGGCCTTTGGAACCACCATCTTGCTTCTTGGAAAGTAATTTAGAAGCTCGTATTTAGGTGGGAATCGAGGGTCGCGTACAGCACCCCGTGATCCGATTCCCGTAATTTGGTTTGGAGGGGAATGAAGTTTGAATCTCAGCTCCTCGGAACACCGAGGTGTTGTAGCATTCTGCCGTCGGCGTGCGGGAATGACCGCCGGCGCTAACGCCAATAGCGGTCGCTTCGCCCAGCCGAACGGGAAAGTCCAGTCGTGAGCTTTCTGCGAACAAAGCCAAAAGCCAGTCGCCGGGGGTGTTTTTAATCCCACCCACAGCGCCGAGTCGCGTATCTACGGCCGCGGCGAAATAGGCGTCAATCGCCGGAATATCAATATACTAGTACCCACGTGGGTAACCTACCGAGGGACCGTACCTCGTCGACAGGCCTGCTTGGACACGAACCTCTTAATCATCCTCTTTTCTTTTCTTCAGTTCGCTCTCCGCACTTCTTTTGCATGCTTGCTCTCTCCTTTCATTCGTTCCATCACCATTTTCTTTTAGTTTTCCCAGATATTTCTCTGTTTTGTGCCCGAAGCCTGCCAATGTCCCCACCTCGCCTGCCATGATCACGTGGTTTCAATCGTTGGTTGAACCCCGCCTCGTATCGTGCCGTTCGCTGTGCTAATTATAGCAGCCCGCTCCGTGCTGCGCTGAGATGCGGCAGCGCCGCTATTTTGCCGGCAAAGTTCGTGCTCAGTATAAGGGTGAGCGGCCCCACTGATTACCATTAGTGGTGGGGTGATAATAAGAAGAACCGTCCGCCATGGATCCTACATTCAAACACATTCCTAATCCACCCTGCACCCGTTCGCCTTGATCTGCCATCTTGCGTATCGGAAATAATTTAAACTCGGAATTTAATGAACCGGAGGGTCGCCTCGCACACCCTTGATCCGTTCCGTAATTAGTGTGGAGGGAATGAATCTGTACCCCACGTCCTGACACCAGTGTTGTGGATTTCCCGCCCTCGGCGTGCGAACGACCGCGTCTAACCAATAGCGGTCGCTTCGCCCACCGAACGGACAATCCAGTCGTGACTTTCTGGAACAACGCCAGAAACCAGTCACGGGTGGGTTTTAATCCACCACGCCCAGTCCGTATTCTACGCGCGCACATAGGTCAATCGCCGAATATCGATATACCTAAGTACCCCGCGGGTAACCTACCGAGGGACCGTACCTCGGCGAAGCCTGCTTGGACACGAACCGCTTAAGCGGTCCGTTCCGTTCTGGGATAACCGAGCGGGTATTATCGCCAGACCTCGCCGGACCCGATTCTATTTATCGGCTATTTAAAAACCAACTATATTCCGAGTGCAAAATGGGGCAGTTCAATGAGGGAATGGACGTAACGAACAGGTTTACATTCACACAAGGACATTTATTATAATAAAGCACTATGCAATTAAACAAGGCAAAACACGTATGCAATTATACAAGCAACAAAAGCACGACAAAATAACTACAACCGTCTACATATTATGTACAGTCACTTGCACTTAACAGCAGTTCCTACTTATTAGACGGGCCCACGGACACATGTACACACACACACACACCCAAGAAATGATGGCAGAGGCCTTTAATAACGAGCCCCAGCTCGGAGGACAGGTGAGCTGAAACCCAGAACCTATCTCGAACCTCTCCACCTCGTGTGGTCTTCAAGTTGTTCGGACCCGGGCTCCAGCAAGAGCGAGCTGGATCCAATCGCCGTGAGCTGCGATCCTTCCCGAGCTCCCGCGAATCCTCCCGCGCTTCTCAACACGTGCTGGTGAGACGAGACGCCGATCCTTCCCGTCGATGCGTCGCTTCCCCGAGGAACCACCTCCGCGCTTCTCAACACGTGCTGGTGAGACGACGCCGATCCTTCCGTCGATGCGTCGCTTCCCGAGAACCATCTCCAAGAAGAGGTCGATGAGTCCACCAAGCCGGGAACCAAATGGAGAACAAAGAGCTCCACGAACCAAGAAGAAGAAGAAGCCACCACTCGCAGCTCGAGCCGAGCGACCGGCTCAACTTCCTTCCAAACAAGCAGCTCGAAGCAAAAAGCTTCCCGAGCCAGCAGCAGCCGAAGTTCACTGAGCCAACCAAAGCAAAAAGCTTCCGAAGGCCTCAACCCTAACGCAAGCCAAGCAGGACCCGACGGTCTCCTGAACGGCTACTCTCTACTCCCTTCTCCAACTCTGCCCCAAAAAAAAAAGAGATCTCCTCTTATCCTTCTCCGCCCCCCTCCTCCACGCCCGGCGTGACTCATGCCCTCGTGATCCATCCCCCCGCTCAACCACGGGTGGGAGGTGTTGACATCATGAGTCACGGGACGGCAGGGTTCTTCCTCTTCGCAGAAGAGGGGAGGGATGTCTCCATTGTTCGTTCCCCAACTATTAAATCGATCCGCAGCGCATCTAATCGATTTCTGAACATTAAACAATGAAATGGGCTATCTAGAACAAGCACTTATCTACATAGCTGACTAAAGGAACCTGTATGTTGTGTGCAATCGAATTCCCAAATTCGTAACAGTATATTGTTTGTACGACAAAGGCTCATTATGACAAGCAAGGATGAAATGTTTGAAAAGGTATGGAAGAAAAATAAATAAATAAATGAAAATTTTAACCCCTCGACACTTCCCAGTAATGCGTTAATTACCGTGCCTTCAGAAAGCATTCAAACTTTCAACTTTTGTCACATTTGATGTGTTACAGCCTGAATTTAAAATGGATTCAATTGTAATTTTTTGTCACCGATCTCTACGAAATACCCCATTAATGACAAAGTGAAAACAAGTTTTTAGAATTTCTCATAAATTAAATTTAAAATGAAAAGCTGAAATGTCTTGCGTCAATAAGTATTCACCCCCTTTGCTACGTCACTGCTAATTGAGCTCAGGAACATCCAATTTCCTTTGATCATCCTCGAGATGTCTCGACAACTTGATTCGAGTCCACCTGTGGCCAATTCAATTGATTGGACATGATTTAGAAAGAAACACCTTTCTATACAAGTTCCCACAGTTGATGGTGCATATCAGAGCAGAAACTCTTACATAAAATCCAAAGAACTGTCTGTAGAACTCTGAGATAGATTTGTGAGGAGGCATAGATCTGGGGAAGGGTATAAAACAATTTCTGGAGGGTTGAAATTCTGAAGAGCAGAGTGAGCTCCATCATTAGGATATGGAAAGAGTAATGAACTTCCCTCACTCTTCCTCGAGCTGGTTGTCTGACCAAACTGAGCAACCAGACAAGAAAGGCCTTGGTCAGGGATATGGCCAAGAACCCAATGACCACTCTAATAGAACTACAGAATACCTTGGCTGAGACAGGAGAACATGCCAGAAGGACAACAGTCTCTGCAGTACCTCACAAATCTCGGCTTTATGGGAGTGGCCAGACAGAAGCCACTCCTACGAAAAAGGCACGTGACAGCAAAATGAAAATTGAACTCTTTGGCCTGAATGCAAAGCACCATGTCTGGCAGAAACTGATCACAGTTCATCACCCTTCTAACAGCAATCTTACCGTGAAGCATGGTGGTGGCAGCATCATGTTATGGGGATGCTTTTCAGCGGCAGGGACTGGGAGACTTGTAAGGATGGAAGGAACAATGAATGGAGCCGAATACAGGCAAATCCTTGAGGAGAACCTGCTTCAGAGTGCAAAAGACCTCAGACTGTGGTGAAGATTTTATGTTCCAACAGGAGAATGACCCCAAGCATAAAGCCAAAGCAATATTGGAATGGCTTCAAAACAAGAACGTGAAATTCCTTGAATGGCCCAACCAAAGCCTACACTTGAATCCCATTGAGAATCTGTGGAAAGACTTGACGATTGCTGTTCACCGACGCTCCCCATGCAGCTTGACAGAGCTTGAGCAAATCTGTATCAGGAAGGATGGTAGAAAATCCCCAAATCCAGATGTGCAAAGTTGATACAGACATACCCAAGAAGAATCAAAGCTGTAATCGCTGCCAAAGGTACTTCCACAATGTATTGACTCGGGGAATGAATAGACGCAACATTTCAGCTTTCCTTTTTAATCAATTTGTAAAAAAAATTCTAAAAACATGTTTTACACCTAAAAACATGTCATGATGGGGTATTTTGTGTAAATTGGTGACAAAATAAATTAAATTTAATCCATTTTAAATTCAAGCTGTAACACAACAAAACATGAAAAAAAGTCATGGGATGTGAAGACTTTATGAAGGCACTGTACATCTCATGTTACGACATGGATTCTTTATTATATTATAACATTCCATTATATTTTTAATCTAACAGGACATTTCCATTCCAAAAAAAGAAAAACAATTTACAACAATATAGAATTTAATGTGTACAATGGTTAACAGCTGGGTCAACATACCCAAGTGCCCACCTTTGTTGTCGAGCGTTTCTCCCGACGCTCACTTTCTTCCACCTCCATGTTTTCTATTCCCGAATCAACATCCATCTGTGAACAGCTGGAATTGAAAATAAAAACAAAATACAAATGAATGACTTCCCACCCACCCTATACACCAATGTTAAAGCTCAAAATACAAGCAATTAGTGAAGATATGCAAAACTGACAAGAGCAAGGAAGTAAGAGAATAAGATAAGAGGTCAGGCAACAACAAAAACATGGTGTGTTTCCAGTTACCCAATTGACCAGAATTTATAAAAACTCAAAGATTATTTATTTATTTATCGATCATATACCTCCCTTTGCCAGACAGCATCTCCAAAGTCAGCTACGACGATGACGTTTAGGCCTAAGTCACATTTGGCACGGCGGCCGTAGGGTCTACAAAATCTACCGCCACTAGCAATTATAGGGCGGCCGCAGATTTCCACAGTCACACAATGTAGCAGTCACATGTTTTTATTTTCGGGGAGCCGCACGCGTATTTATAATTGTGGAGACCGAAAACGTGGGGTGCCGTACGGTCTTTGATTTGATGTCGCACGGTGACCTTAGGTCCTGTGGCGGCCATAGAATTTTCAAGGCAGACGCAAGGTAGCCTCAAGGTGCCCGCAAGGCGACGCAGGGGGGCCCTAAGGCGAACGTGCGGCCAGACGGACGGTAACGGGTGGGTATATATACCAGTTCTTTTTTTACTGAAAATAAAATATAACAGTTCGGAATATACCAGTATATATAACTGAATATACTATAACTATAATATATATAACTGAATATACCAGTTCGGAGTACTATAGGCAAACACCTATACTCCGACTCTAGCGGTAGCGCACGGTGGACGCACGGTCGACGCAGACTGCCACGGAGGCCGTACGTAGGACGCACGGCGGGCGTAGGGGAACCGTGCGTCGACCCTGCGTTGCCGCAGGGTCAACAGACCGCAAGGCCACCAAACGTTGAACATAGGGACGCCTTAGGACTACCCTACGGCGACCGTGGAAATAGTGCGGCCGCCGTAATTTTTGGGGTTGGCAAAATTCATTTTTCATTGATAAGAGCCTACGGCAGCCACACGAATAACGCAAGCCCACCGTACGCCCTACGTACGGTCGACGTGGAACACATCTACGTCACAGCTTGGCTTGTCGAATTGCTACGGCCAACGTAGAAATGAAAAAAGTTACAACTCTGTGCTACAATTCCACGGCGACCCCTACGGCCTGTAAAAGATAGCCATACGGCGTAGGGCCACCCTGAGGCACCTCAGAAACTCGGCGGCCGCCGCACGTTTGTCGATTCAGGGGGGTACGGCCGCCGTATCCTAGCCGGTAGAGCAAATGTGACTTAGGCTTTACTGTTACTTATACATGGTGCATCAACTGCCATGCAGGAACCTATCTTGAGATAATAAAAGAGATTTACAAAAAGTAAATAGCACAGCTAAAATGACTCCTCTTAGTCGAGCGTTATTTATGTAAAAACAGCGTCTCACGTGCGCAGATTTATGGTAGGAAAAGGTTCCACGGGCACCACTGGCCTTGCCACCATTGATAATAATATTACTGACGAAATCATTGATGTCCAATAGTCCATCGCACATTATTTGTGGATTAAAAAAGCACCTCACTGCCACATATTAAAACACCTCACTGCCCTAATTAAAAAACAGTGCATCCTGTAAAAATCTGGGTAAACCAAAATAAAAGGCCACACAATCGATTATGAAATGGTTAAATAAAACATCTTACTGGAATCTCGACATTTTTTCTCACAAAAGTTTCATCTTCACCTGAACACTTTCATTATATAAGACCTCCTCGAATGCACTACTATATTTTCAGTATGATAGAGTATGATACACAGCTCACTTTTTGACTGTCACTACATAATTTCATTTAAAACAAAAGACAAGGCCTCGAGGGCACTTGCCAGCGAATTATTAAAAAACACCGCTCTCTAGCTCGCAAACTGACCCATCCGACCTTAGCTTAACACAGCACTGCTCAGCGTCTCCTTCAACAACTGGTGAACCTGATATCCATCATCTCAATTCGACCATTTCAACAGTGCTCACTCAAAGAAATTAATCAATGGTCTCTGCAAACTTTCTCTTTTACACTAACTCAATTTCATTCGCTCATAACTACGGATTTCCATTGAGACAAGTAAAAATTACAGACACTTTTCGACACTGGTCCGACATTATTGAAACATTATACCACACCTCACTGATGAGCCACTTCTCTAATTAAAATACCCTCGACCTGCGCATACTACTTTAACTTTTAACTGGCATACCATCGTTTTTCTTTGCAAAATCACCTTATGACATGTAGAAATGCAAAAAACACAAAAATTATTAAAAAATATCTTTCACATCTGCGACCTACGCCATACACGAGTCACAGTATTGGATTTTGACCAAGTCCAAAAATCAGTGTATTGTAAAAGAAGCACTCTGTTGGAACCCTGCATCACCTTACTTTAAAGAATCACCTCACTCCCCCAAACCCATAATTAAAAAAAGTTCCGTCGAAATCCCGTCCGAGGCATGTCTATTTCACTATGATCCACACTGATTTACTTCAAAAACACACACAATACACACATAGACACAAACAAGGCAGTCATAGACTCCGCCGCTACTTACGAAATTCGTCAACTTGACCTCTGACCTATTTGTAATAAAATAGTAAACTGCATCATCCCTTACTGTCAGAAACTGCCGTATTATTTAAACACCTAGTGTTCCGACTATTATTAAAAATTCGCCTCACATAGCACACCAGAAGTTCACTCGTTTATGCTTTCTAAAACATGCTACTCTCAAACCCATCAAAAAATCTCGGCCAACTGTTTGACCTAATTCATTCAGAACCAAATCTAGACCCGCTCATTAGACCGATTTTTTGGCCAACCAATCATCTTATTAATACAACAAGCCCATCTCAGTCGCATCCAACCCTACTGTATTAAACACCTCACGTGTGGATGTACACATTTTTGACATTAATAAACACGGTACTGCTTCACTTGGCCACCCATTATGTGAATCAGAACACCTCTACTATCCCTGATTATTCGACAAAAAACCATCCTACAACATCGAATATATTCGTAGCCTCATCCATGTCCATGTTAACCATTGCGACCGATCTCTACTGTTACCCAAAATATTATTACATAAACATACTCATCAACGCACTAGCCGACTCAACCCCCTCCTGAATACTATGATATAGTTAATTAATTGACAATACACGGTAGCTTCCTCTCCGTCTCGACTGCCACGTATCGATTAGTTAAAAACCCCTCACTGCCACCTATATTAACAAAACACACAACACAAACCAAATTGCAGTACACTTAAATATAACAAAACCACTACAACCAAGTGATCTACATTAAGTAATTCAAAGGTACACTACGAACATCAATCATAGCTTGAACCAGCCTCTAGATTCATTGTTATCATAATAAAACACAGCCGCACTGCCCACATATTAAAAACAACCTATGAATCTTCAAGAAGACCCCTTGAAGCGGGCACGAATAGTGCTGATTATGTTAAAGATAATACCAACTCGTGGGTCTCTACGATTTACTGTCCATCATTACAATGTTGGATTATACAAAGCAACACTTGACTGAGTCCCAGAACAAAAACTAGATTTCTTAATCCCACAAAATTCCATTTTTTTTTATGTTTTATAAATATCTCACTCAAAGTTGCACCTTCCCATTTATTTATAGATCCCAAACCGCAGGACTTTACTGCTCTCCAACATATATATAGAAAAAATAGTCCTGTCTATACTGACCTCACATTTTACTTAAAACACGATCTCTCGAACTTAGCCAACAAGAATTATAAGAACACTCCTCACATTACTCACTATTATTTAAAAAACATTCATCCATCTGTCCAACTATCAATGTTATTAATATACAACATCGCCCTTGTCCTACATCTATTTACAAAGAGCAATATTCTAATCTGCGACTACATATATTCTACGAACACCTCGTACTTGTTACCACATTATTAGCAAAACATTCCTAACACTGGCCTACGACTCACTTAAAACAAAGACAGACTCAAAAGCTCATTGAATACAAATCTCGATAATTGTTAAATCAAACACTCAACTCTTGCAACACCGATTCTGAAAGACGACAACGCAAAAAAGTTCCAGTTCTCTCCATGTCGAAACTACATCTTCATTTATACGAATCAACACCTCACTGCGACGTGTACCTTGGCCCCACATTATTAAAATTCGTACCAGCTGAATACATAATAACTTTTTTAGAAACCATCCACTCGAGTGCCACATTATTAAAAACCCGTACTCCCCACTGGTTGCACAAGTATTTAAAACACCTCACTGATAACATTATTAAAACATCTCCAGCCTCATACGTAAGTATGTTCAAAAATAACAGCACTTCTACAGTGGGCCACACGACCCTTATTAGTTACGAACATATTCGCTACAGCTTTGACACCATCTATTATTTATTTAATAACACACATTCTCTTAAAACGATCGGTCCAAACAATTACACTCGGATTTTATACCAAGAGCGAACATCTTTCACTGCCACATCTATAAACCCAGAACGTTCTCTCTCTCAGCATCCGATGTCACATTATTTGAAAACACCTCTACTGCGCACATTCATAAAAACACTCACTGCCACATTATTAGAAAACCCTGCAATGCCCCACATTTTAAAAAACACCTCACTATCCAACATATTAAAACACCCTCACTGACGCACATTATTGAAAAACACGACTTCCGCCATGAAATACATTATTAAACACACGAGACCTCAACGTGAGCCAAATTATATTTAAAATCGAAACACGTTCTTCAAAACGACACTACTGCCACCGCATTATAAAAAACAAACACTCGAACTTCGACGCAGATCATATTGTGTTAAAAAAAGACAACCATTCCCTCTCTCTACTCCTCGATCGCTTCAATTATTAATTATACCGACAATTTCATCTCGCTGTTCTGAACCATTTCACTGTGAATTCCTATGAACCTAAACACCTCACTAGACGAGGTTCTGACTTCAAATATTAATAAAACAATCGCCTCGGCTAAGCTCGATCACCCTCCTCCGCAATCACCTTTTCATAGTAATACAAATTTCAACCATTCTATAGTTGATCTTCCGTTCTCGTGAGTATCGGACATTATAAAAACCCTACAAACACAAAACAAACTCACTGGCAATGATCCCTAATTGATTAAACACACAATCCTCGACTACCACATTATGTTACATATAACCGCAAATCATCGATCCTCAACCCTCTGACATTATTAAACATAGACTCCTGCTTCTAACTTGAAAACTCAATTGTCTACTTAAGAAGAACACACTCACTGCCACATTGTATAAAAAAAACACTCACTGTACATTTTTAAACACAGGTTCTCACTGTAGCCACGCAATCTCGCAAATCCTAAGAAAACCCTCAGATTTCTACTGCCCACACGATTCTGTTTACCAAAATTCACAAATAACCCACAAAACTCGAATGCTTCTTGGCTATTGTCTAGCTACGCTTCACTCGTACCTTGAAACTACAGTTATTAGACCAGAATCACTCTTTGACACCCAAAATGCTTAGATCACCACCCTTAAGCCTCACAACAACACTCAAATGACAAACTCACTCGGTGAAACTCTTAACACTTTGGTTAGCTTCTTCCGTTTCTTCGAATTAAACAACTTATTTTGGACTTGCGTTTGAACCCTCCACTGTACCTTGTCACCTCACATTTTGTGATCCGTTAAATGTCATAGTGATCCCAAATCTATGATCCAGCACTTAACTTATAAGACAAAAACATCCACCCTTCCAGCCTGTCCACCACTTGAATCAATAATATGGAATACTAAACTCTTTCTGACATTTTGGCTAGCTATTCTCCTACCCATTTATTAAAAACTCTTCAGCTTCTCGATGGTTACTCCCTTTATAATAAACCAAACAACCACTCTCAACTACAACATGTCGAGAATAATCATATTGATCTCCTACTATCTATGAACCTATAAGACCAGCACCATTGACCACAGTGATTCGACCACAAATACTCAGAATTTTCATTTCAAATATCGCCACCTTCCACACCTCTGAATTCAGGTCGCGAGTTCAGTTTAAATTTAACAAATTAGCCAAGCCGTTCCTCCACTGGCCCACTTCATTCTGAATTAAAGAATAATTCACCGTTGCCAACATTATAAAACAACCTTCACAGAACCCAAACACAAAATCAAACTAACTATTAGCAATCACATCACGACTCTCACAGGCGTACTTAGAACATCGTCAATTGACCTCTCCACTGTCTAATAAAAGCTGTCCTGAGAAGTAGCGACGCAAACCAGAATTTCTACGATGATTCTGTACCCAACCATCAAAAATCGAATGTTTGACCTCACCGTGACCTTGACCGTTGACCGATTTTGACCAAAATCTAATCAGCACTAGCCATCACCCTCCTGAATCACGTGGTGTAATTTGACATGTAGCTTCTTCCGTTCTCGAGTTATCTTACCAAACCATCAAAAACGAATATTTGACCTCACTGTGACCTTGACCTTTGACCGATTTTGACCACCAATCTAATCAGGCACTAGTGCCAATACCTCATTATTAAAACAGAATCACTACGTCTCAGATTGCGACACAATTATTATAACACTCTCCCTGATTGTAGCCTACTCTTTCAGCGTTTTACTACGCAAACGTTTCGTGCCTACAAAAAAACAAACCTTGAAACAACACAAAGCTGTATGAGACTCCACGGTTACTTACGAAATCGTTCATAACTATCACCATCTGGACCTACTGTCTCATCTGTGCTACCAACTAATAAGCTATTAGTCTCTAGAGAAACAAGCTACGCTGACCGACCAACCAGAAGTTCTACACGAATTGCATTACGCTTTATCCTAAACACAATACAAAACAACTCTCATCAATCGTTTTGTGACCCTCACTCTGACTGACTTCTGTGTAACACGATATCACACGAATTTTTGACCAAACATTCCTCATCGCACACTAGCATGCACCCTCCCACTCTAAATCATCTAGGAATGTAAAAACTATGACCATTTGTAGGCCACTGTCATTTCCCTTTTAAAAGTTCCTCGAAGTTCAACTCTGTACCATAAACCCATCACAAAATCGAATATTGACCACTTGTGACTGCTTGACTTCATTATTAATTAGAAAACACCCGATCTCTTGAACTTCCACAACAAAATCTTATATTAATACAAGCACTAGCGCATCACTCTCACCTGTGAAATCACGTGATGTGAATCTCCTAAGAACTATTTGTATTTTCTATACACGTCTCTCCGGAACTTATCGTGCCTACAATACACTACACAATTACAACTACACCAGCTCATATGACTTATTAAAAACACGCTTCACTGCCACTATTAAAAAACCTCACGGTATCTTACCGACAATATATTAGTCAAACATTGACCAACCATTGACTTTTGTCTAATACCAAACAGCTTTGCTCTAGAGACGGCTATATATCTAGACGAGAAACAACCAGACTACGGATTTCCTACTCGCATAGACATTTTATTATAGATAAACACCCAACTACCACAAACATGATCGAATGTTTGACCCACCTCACTCGTGACCTATTTAGAACCGAAAACAATTGAACCACTTCTCTCTGAACCAAATCTTTAATCCCAGCACTAGGCCATCAATTATTACAATCAACCTACGAATCACGTTTCTCACTGCGGCATTGAATTTTGACAATGTTAAGCACCTTCTTCCGCTCTCGAAGTTATCCTTCTAACCAAACCATCAAAATCGAATATTTTGACCTCACTTACGCTTGGACCTTGCCACTTGAACCTTATTTATATTAGACACACATACTCCTTAATGCCAGACCACATTATTATCTAAAACTATGCTCCACTCGCCACAAATTTAAAACCACTTGACTCTCACGTTGAATGTCAATTTGAATTGTGCGTTCAACGCTATTTCTTCCGTTCTCAGATTGTAAAAATAGCTGAGCACTCTACAAACTCACAACAAAACAAACAAAGCATCAAACCTGCCAAACAAACAAACAAAAACAGAAACATTATTAAAAACAGGCATCTACAGTTCATCTCGAATATATACACAATTAATACTTAAATACATTCTTCTACTGTCCTTCATTATTTTAATATAACTACTCTATTTGCCCATTATATATTAATAAAACATTTTTTACTTTCACTTCTTACTTATTCTTTAACATTTAATTAAAAAAATCACTTTTATATACTTCTTAAACTATGTAATTCACATATTTTTCTCATATTTAATTAAATTTTTAAAACATTAATCTACAAGCCTAATTATATTTTTATTAATATATAATACATTCGTCTATTACTATTCTATTGCCACAATTTAATTTTAAAATATCACTATACTACACTTTGTATACCTACTATTTATTTTAATTTTACATCTCATTAATATTAATTAATGTCAAAAACATATATAAAACTAACCATCATAACTAGAATTCATTATTTTAATTTAATATGATAATGATTTAATTATTATGTATTTAATATTAACATATACACTACTACACTGTCACACATATTAAATATAAACTAACATCCTCAACTATAGCCAAACTTATTATATTAAAAAACATCTCACATATAGTAACACACCGATTTATATAAAAAACATCTCGAAACTGCATCATTTATTATAAAACTTACATCTATCTGCTATTAATTAGGATATTAAATTATAAAATAAACACTTAAAATTTATCTTTTATATTTTTATAATTATTTATTACTCATTTATGTATACCACTATTAATATCTTTAAATATTTAACTTATCATACATTACTACTCAATTATTAAATGTCATTCTATATTATATTAATTAAATAATTACTACATTATATTATTAACATCATATTGTACATTTTTAAATCATTTTAAATTATTTTTAAATTTAATTAATTTATCATATAATCAACTTATTAAGAAATAATTAACATTATAATTAATAAAAAACACAACTTCTTAACTATTGACCACAAATTTTATTTTAATAACCCCACTACTCTTCATTAATGTCACACATATATTAATTAAAACACTCTCTATTAAATTTAGCCAACATTATTTTATTAAAAAACACCTCAACTTTCCACATATATTATAAAAACATATTAATTTTCATATGATACCACATTATTGAAAAAATAACAACATATTACTCTCAACTAATTTTATATGCTTCATTATAATATTAAAAACACCTTCACTACCCAATTAATTAAAAAACACTACATTACAATTACTTTGCCCAATTTTATTAAAAAACATCTCAATATTTAACTATAAAAAATCTCACAATTATGAAATATTTATATAATTATTATTTATTATATAAATATGTTATATTTTTATTTATTTAAAAAAAATAATTATAATCTAATTTAACTATATAGTTAAAATATATATAAATAATTATTAAAAATTTAATTTTATTTTATTAAATATTTTATTTTACAATAATAATTATAAATAATAAAAATATTATATATTATATATTATAAATATATTATTATATTATAATAAATAATATTATATATTATTATATTTATATATTTTTTTAAATTATATTATATTAATTAAAATTTATTTTTTATTTATCAATATTAATTATTTTTTTTATTATAATAATATTTTATATTTTTATAATTTATATTATTAATTTAAAATAATCATATTTAATAACAACTATTATTTAATTCTCTTTAACTAATCTCAAATCAATTATTTTAAAAACGACCTCTTTACTTGCACATCATTATATTTATTTTAAAATACACTTTTATACCACTTTATTCTTACAATAATTATCATATATATTTACATAATTATCAAACATTATCTTCCATACTAATAATTTTATTTTCTCTAACTAAATTAAAATTATAAAAAAATAAACATTATCATTTTTTCTACACTATTACCACAATATTATACTATTAAATTTTTTTTAATAAATAAAACAACATCTCACAATATTCCTACAATATTATTTAATATATTTAATCACCTTACATCTTTAATATCTATTACATAAATTTTTTAATTATTTTAAATAATAATATCATTCTTCTCTACTATTTTTTTATTCCATCTTTAATATTACTTAAAATACTTACTTTTATCTATTTATTATTTCTATACCAATCTTATTTTTATAAATTATTAAAAAACTACTCTTTCATAATTATCTCTTTTTATAACTTAATTTCTACTATCTTATTATACATTTAATTAAAAAAATATCAAATTCCATACTAAACTTTCCACTTTTAATATATTATAATTTTACATAACTATTAATATATTAAATTACACTTACTATCATTAACTTTTCCACTTTTTAGATTTATATATTTAATAAAAAAAAACAAGCCTCTCTCACTATATTTATTTTATTTTTTTTATTAAAATTTAATTCTATAAAAATTTAATTATCTCTCTACTTCCTACATAATTATTTTAAAATTTATACTCTTAATTTTAACTTCACTTCCACTTATTTATTTTTATCACACATCATTCAATTCTTCAAACTAATTATTACATATATATAACCACCTTCACTTATATCTTACACTTATTTCATATTTATAAAATTACTACCTCAACTTTATCCAACTATAATTAATATAAAATTAAAAATAAACTCTAAACTTTTTTAATATTTATTAATAAATTTATTATTTTTCTAACTTTTTTTTACTAACTATTTAAATTTAATAAAATTAACATAAAACTACATAAAATCATTTATAAATTTATTATAGTACTCACTATTTTATATATAATATATTTATTTAAACACAATATATTTAAACTCTCCTTATATTTATTTAAAATTATTAATACATACTTATATATTGTAAATAAATAAATTCTGAAATTCAATACCTTCAATACAAATATGCCTATACATATATAATAATTATAATATTTAAAAAAATACCCCTCCATCTACCATTCAATATTTTAATAAACTTCAATATCTAATTATCTGCCACATTTTAATATTTAAAACACCGCATTGCCACATTTTATGTATAAATAAATCATCCACTGATCCACATTTATTATTTTAAAAACTTAATCTTATTTATTAAATCTACACTGCAAATATTTTACTGAGTAATTAATATATAAAACACCTCATTGCTATTTTAAACACTTCCTTGCCACTCTCTTCTATCATTATACAACAAATTAGGTGTGACATTTACTTTATTTTATCTTACATATGCCACTATTATAATTTATTTATAATATTATTAATACTTTACAAAATATATCTTCACAATGCCATTATACATTTTAATTTTAAGTTATTTATTATTAAATAATCACTTTCTCATCTGCCACTTAATTTATTATAAAACATCTCTAAATTAAATTATAATTAATATATAGACTCTACATTTATTATTAAATAAACTACTTAAACATTACACAATTATTTTTTAATTAATATAACCTAAACATTATATTTTATTATCTTTTTATATTAATAAACACCTTATCTGCGCATCTAATATTAAGATTATAAAAATACACTCTAACATGTTACTAACTTATATTTTACTTTAATTAAATAAACATCTCTATCTGCCACAATTATTAAAAACACTATATTTAAATTCTACAAACTTTAATATCTCTCAATTATATATTTTAATAAAACATTCTCATACTTTATTTATTATTGTCCTTTCAAATTTATAAAAATTTATTTATAAAATTTTACATACTCAATTATCTGCTCATCATTAAATTAAATATACACTACTCTTTAATCATAATATATTTTAACCAACAATGTTACTTTTTATTATAGTAAATAATCTTCTATTCTCTTAAACTATATAATTTTTTTTGCTATTCTACTTATAAATATAATTTTATTATAAAATAATTATTTATTAACATTTTTAATACTCTATACTGTATATAATTCAAATCATTTATATTTTAATTTTTTAATTATAAATTAAATACAATTCTCTTTAATTTATAGTAACTTATTAGAAATTCTTCATTATTATAATAAAACAATCTCTCACGTACTATATCTTTATTATTAATGTTATTAAAAAAACACTTTCTCTAACTTATTAGTTTTATTTATTAAATACCTCATTTATTTATTAAATTTAAAAACATTTACTATATTATATCTTCATATAATTAATATATTAATCCTTCATTATAATAAGATTTTATAATATAAAAATTATAACATACAATAAATATTAACTTCTTAATTATTTTATTTTTAATAATAAATAATTTTAATATATATCCATTTAAACTTATTATATAATTAAATACTCCACTCCTCACTGCCACACTTTATAATAAAAAAACATTTATCTCACGTGCCACCTATTATTAAAAACACCTCTTTATTATTTATATCTATTACCTACTTTTATGTTTTTAAATTAAAACATCTTTTTTAAACTTCATACTTTTTTTCCACTTAATTAATTTTAATATTAAAAACATCATCACTGTTCAATCTTAAATTAAAAACTTCTCTCATGCCACAATTATTAAAAAAATTCAAATTATTATTCTCACTGTTACACATTTTTATTATAAACACTCCTCACTTGCCACATTATTATAATTTTAAAACATCTATACAATGTTTTCTACATATTATAATTAAAATCTCCTTATATTTTATCCACATTTTTATAAATACATACTCACTTTAATGCCACTGATTATTAAAAACTTTTCTGACTTGATATACCAACATTAATTATAAAATTTATTCTAACTGCCACATCATTATAATTAAATAACAAATCTTCATCTACGTTACAAAATCTTTAGATTTCGTAACAGTAAAAACAAAACAAACAAAACAGAAACGGAAGGCATCAATATACTTACGAAATCTTTAGATTTCGTAAGTAACAAGCAGTCACTAGACTGGGTTACTTACGAAATCGTTCAACTTGACCTTCTGACCTTTTTCTAAAAAAAAGCTGTCTCTATAGGAAGAGTTATGGTAGCGACGCAAACCAGAAGTCTTCTATGATGATTCCTAACCAAAACCATCAAAAATCGATTTTGACCTCACACCGTGACCTTTACCGTTGACCGATTTTGACCAAAATCTAGCAATCAGCACTAGCCATCACCTCCTGAATCACGTGGTGTAATTTGACATTGGTAGCTTCTTTCCGTTCTCGAGTTATCGTGCCTACAACAAACAAACAAACAACCAAACTACAAAACATACAAACAAAACAAACAAACAGAAAACTAGTACACTCCTACTACGAAATCTTTAGATTTCGCTAAGTAACCAACACATACAAACAAACAAACAAACAAACAGAAACGAAGTCAATCATACTTACGAAATCTTTAGATTTCGAAAGTAACAAACAGAAAAAGGGGTTTTGACAAACGTAACCTCCGATCTTCGATGGCGGAGGTTAGATGAATGCTGAATACCAGATACCTTTCCCGGAATATTTGTACAAGTGCTTTATAAAAGGGGGTGGGGGAGGTGTTATGTGTCACGTAATGGAGAGGGTTTCCTGGAATCACCCTCGATCCAGTGTAAACCAGAGCATTCACTACCCCCTTATGTTTTTTGCGTATTTCTTTACTTGGCGGATCGGGACTCGTTCATGTCATGTCTGCCCAAAAGACCACGCATGGCACCTTCTGTTGTGCATTCGTGGCCATTTTGATTCAATTACATTTCCTGTATCAAGTCTCTCTCTATCGAGTGGAGCCTGTGGCTGCTGGTTGCATCATTGGTTGGGACGCGGCTATGCTGCTGATGCAGTGTCCCCCTTACCAGTTCACTGGGTGCTCCCAATTTTTGCGACCTCGGAAGGATGACAAGGCTGGAGGTCAACCTCCTGGTGTATTTTTAATTCAGCGGCCAACAGGGCTTGAACTCAGGACCCTGGGATCCCAAGCCGCCACCCTAACCACTAAGCCAACACCAGTGTTCCTATATCAAGTGAGTTTTCATTATATCGGATCACGAGTGTATTTCATTTACCTGCCAGTTTTCATGCCCGTCTGTCTTTTGTCCAAGGATTCTCAGTTTTCATCATCCTATGCCTTTTTATAATAAACAGTTGTTCGTGTGGTGACCAGCCGTTGCAGATTTAGCATGCGAGAAACCATTTTGGCATGGCTTTAATGACAAATCCCCAGGCGAGGTTAAAATTGGTAATGCTCTCTTAAAAACAATAAAATAAAAATAAAAAGGCACCAGTGTAACTAACAATTCTAACCAACCCCAACAGCAGAGGTCCGAAAACACACACCACGCCACACGTACAAGGGAAAAGTTGCAAGTCGTAATAAACAAATGCATTTTAAAATATTGATTTTATTTGCACTCATCACACGCTAGTTCCCTGTACCTGGTACAATGTTGTCATCTGCACTCCTCCCCCTAGTGACACCAAGTTGAGAGCCTGATGGATTTATTGAATGGGATGGTGCAGCACAGGCATGATGGGCCAAATGGCCTCCTGCGTCAAAGTTCCTTAAGATTTATTGGTCTTGTATCGATATGGTGACAAACATCATGTTGACCATCATACAGCATCATGTTTTGCAGTAGAATAGTGTCTTTATTTCATGCAATGTAAAGACAGCACTTTGGTATTTTCCATGAGGTTCATGGGAGGGAATGGTGATTGTGGAGGGAGGGAATGGTGATTTTGGGGAGGCGGGGGAGGAATCCAACAATGGACACCATTTCTGTATTTACCAACATAGACAGATGTTCTGCCTAGTGGACGTCTGATCACGGTAAGCTTGCAAGCTTTTTCACCTGGCAAACTTCTACAAAAATCTCATAAAAACTACCATGGGAGTAATTCACGTATTTGTGGTCATGACATATAAGCATTACACCCCATCCAGATGAAATGGGTAAAGAAACGAATCAGCATATCAAAATAGCACCTCAATTCCCTATAATCACGGCATGTTTATCTGACGACGAAAATACAGAAACCTCCATATGGGTCTTTACAAAAATACGGATTTCTGTACACATAAGGAAGAGTTTCACCCAAGGGTGATAGTTTGTTTCAATGTCAATTTCAGGGCAGAAAAAAAAAAACTTGGAAAACGTAATGGTGTCAACAACTATTTTAGAATAATTATTATTTCCCACATCTGTCATGCCTGACAACTTCCTTCACGAGCACGGCCCAAAGGCAACCTGGATTGTGGGGATCGACATCAATCTGGGTTTATCTGTTTTGGATATTTCATCATTTTCCAGAAAGTTCCTTAAATTTGAAGACTACGGAAGTTCACCAGGAATCAGAGAGATGATTTGAAATGCAAAAATCGTCAGCATTTGACTTTCTAATGGATTCCTCAAAACAGACAAACACATCCTGCCATTGCCAAAACTTGGCAAGTAAGTGCGGCCGATGAGGCACATTGCATTACAAAAGGAACACAAAAGACTAATCTATTAACGACTAGTTTTTCTAAAGAAGATGTTAGCATCTTGGGAGGCCAGATGGGTTCAATGCATCTTGCCTCTTCAATTCCTATAATAATATACTTCAAATCACACTATATTATAATAATAAACTCCAAAATCCATTTTCAAAGAAAAAATAAATGAATTTAACAAGAACACATTTTTTTGTATCGAATGTCAAAGCTTATGTGAGGAGCTAGAACATAGAATGGATCAGGACACAACTGAAAAAATGGAACAGTGTGAATTGTGGGGGGGGAGGGGGTGAAAATACACCAACAGCAGGGTTGAGGGACAAAATAGAGGAAGACAAGTAGAGGTACATTCAAAGTCCACAGCCCCCATGCCAAATAAATAAATAAATCCTCCAGCACACAACATTGCCGGGGTATTTTCTGCACCCAGCGATGCCGTCTTGCAGCATATGGAGACAGAATTGGGAGGGAGCGCTGTCCAATAATCGATTAATTGCATAATTAAGATAAATAAATAAATAAATAAATCACAAAATAATTAATTTCTTAATCAACTGGTGAATAGCATCCCAAAACCACCACCGTTTTATCCGCATCTGTAACTTTCTGAAAATCAAGTAATTCATCGAAAAATTATTAATCAATTGATTAATCAAAAAATGAAAAAAAAAATGCTTTTGCCAAAGCATGTCTTCACTTTTGTCCCCAAATTTCAGCTTCCTATCAAAGGATGGCTGAGATATCACCCAGACGGCGTACAAACAA
>CM068954.1:143806749-143819617 GCA_035128595.1 Eptatretus atami
AAACCGAGTACTCCCTTCCTTCGGCACCCAGCGATGACGTCACGCATCACCTGGATTTGGAATTGGGAAGGAGCGGTGTACAATAAATATGGAGAAATAAGGGATATTGGGAAAAATTAGGGTGAGGGGAGGACACAGGGAGGTGAACAAGATCTCAAAATAACTTCAAACTTGGAAAAAGGTGGACTTGGGAAGGGCTAATGGGAGTAGAAAAGAACATGGTTGTTGATGATGAATGGTCCAAGATTATAGAGAACATCAGTCTTGTAGCCCTGGAGGAAAGAATAAGTTTGAAGAAATTAAGGGTTAGTTCCACAGGTGGGGGAGAAAAAAAAAAGAAAGAAAGAAAGCAAAAAAATGTAACGAAAGAGTGGAGATGAGCAAGGATTCTGGACTTTGGGAGTTTCACCAGAAGGGGATTGATGGAGGACTGCATGTGCCCTGCAGAAGCATGGGAGAGGGAAGGACAAAGCACAGAAAGAGCAGAGGGTACAAGACCAGAAAGGAGGCAGTAGAAGAAAGGAGTCCACCGACCTGTCTGTGATGTGAAAATGATACGCCCAGACTCGGCTTCATCACCGGAAGTTCCAAATGATATTGAAGCCAAAGCCGAGAAAGGTGAGAGACAGGGGCACCGGTCCAGAGGGGAGAGCAATACTCCACCAAACTGAAGATGAAGGCATTGCAAGTGGATAAAGGTCAAGGTGTGCCAAAGAAAGATTTTGCACGACAGAGGATGCCTAGTCAGCGACTGTCATTGGTGGCCAACTTAGCAGTGCGATTTGCCAAAGAAAGACCATGGCTGATAGGAAGACCCAAAACTGTCTGAACTTCTTAAAGAGGATTGTAAAGAAAGTGGATGGGAAGGTTTACCGAATGATCCATTCGTAGAAACAGAGTGAGAGGGAGAGATTTGTCATGACTGAAAGATACATTCCAAGTGTTTCACCAGTTCATGATTCTATCAAAATCTGCAGAGAGGGATGAGGATGGGGTGAGAGGTACTACAGTGGTTCCCATCGTGTGCTGCCTTTTTGGTTGCTGGTTGCATCATTGGTCAGGGGCATGGCTATGCCGCTGATGCAGTGCCGCTATTACCAGTATACTGGTGCTCATTTCACCGACCTCAGAAGGATGACAGGCTGAGTCAACCCCCTGTTGTTAATTCAGTGGCCAACGGGGCTCGAATTCAGGACCCAAGGATCCTAAGCCACCACCCTAACCGCAAAGCCAACACCAGGCTGTGCTACAGTGGTGAGAAAAAGTTTATGAACCCTTTAGAATTTTCTGTATTTCTGCAGAAATTTAACCGAAAATGTGATCAGATCAGAAAATGTGATCTCCAAGTCCGAATAATAGATAAAGAGAACCTGATTAAATAAATAGCATCTCATTGTCAGAAAGGCCAGTAAACCTATGATATAAATTAAAGTTGAGGCAGGGGCTTTAACCCTGGTGCTGTTATCCAAACTCTTCATGCTTTCAATTGGCTATGACTGCGGTGCATCACCACTGCTACCGGGGATGAGTTGGATTCGTAGTCATCTGCTACGAGGAGAATTGGCAACCGAGCCTAATGAGCTTCTCCTACCCATTGGTGTTACATCAGAGTTTTCCTTCTCCGAGTCTTACTCCAAAATGGACAACCCACAACACAGTGGGGAAAGAGGTTTTATGGCACCTGTGACTTGCCAGGTGATTGCATCATTGGTTATTCAAAGGATTTATAAGGATAACCATTCCACCAGTTCACCAACTTCACCCTCAACAATCACTGCCAGATTGTCCCCGACTGCTTACGCAGTTGACCCTTATGTCCAAGGGTCATTCCACGATCCGCAACCTGTGGACGGGGATGGTCGCCCCCAGTGTTCTCAGATGAAAACACATCTTCCACCTGTTTTTATTGTTGTGCAATGATGGTTGAGAAATAGCACACACAACAAAAAAAATAAAATAATAATAATAATTTTAAAAATCTACATTTTTATTTATTGATTGAGCAAAATGATCCAACATTCAATTTCTTTGTCAGAAAAAGTATGTGAACCTTGACATTCAGTAACTGGTGGCACCCCCTTGAGCAGCAATAACTTCAACCAAACGTTTCCTGCAACTCTTGATTAGTCATGCACATCAGCATGGAGGAATTTTGGCCCATTACTCCTTACAGAACTGCTTCAACTTAGATATTTGTGAGCTTTCTTGCATGAGCTGCTCGCTTCAGGTTTTGCCACATTTCAATTGGGTTAAGGTCTGGACTTTGACTGACTTTGCCATTCCAAAATGCAAAATTTCTTCTGCTTCAGCCATTCTGTTACATATTTACTTGTGTGTTTAGGATCGTTGTCTTGCTGCATGACCCACTTTCTGTTAAGCTTCAGCTCACGGATGGATGCCCTGACATTCTCCTGTAGAAGTTGCGAGTGCAATCCAGAAATCATGGTTCCATCAATGATGGCAAGCTGTCCGGGTCCTGAGGCAGCAAAGCAGCCCCAAACCATGATACTCCCACCACCATGCTTTATGGTTGGGATGAGGTTCTTATGTTGGAATGCAGTGTTTGGTTTTCGCCAAACATGACGTTTTTCATTTAAGCCAAAAAGTTCCACTTTTGATTCATCTGTCCACAGAACATTCTTCCAATAACCTTCTGCATCATCCAGGTGGTCTTTGGCAAGCTTGAGATTGGTGGCAATGTTCTTCTTGGAGAGCAGTGGTTTCCTCCTTGTTATCCTCCAATGCACAGCATTCTTTTTCAGCGTTTTCCTGATGGTGGACTCTAACACTGACAACCAATGCAAGAGAGGCCTGCAGATCCTTAGCGGTACCCTGGGGTTCTTTGTGACCTCCTGGATTACTATACGTCTTGCTCTTTGAGTGATTTTCGTTGGACGACCACTCCTCGAAAGAGTAATAATAGTGTTGAATTGTCTCCATTTGTACACGATCTGCCTGTCAGTGGATTGGTGGAGCCAAACATCCTTAGAAATGATTTTATAACCCTTTCCAGACCAATGAGCAGACAATTATTTTTCTGAAGTCCTCAGAAATTTATTTTGATCGGGGCATGACACGCTTCCACAAACCTATGTGGTGAAGACCAGGCTCTGATGGTGATGAACAAAATTTATGTTTTTCATGCAGGGCAGAGCTACTCAAACTCGTTCCTGAATGTCATCCCATTGATTGAAACACCTAACTGTAATTACCCCGTTAATCGAGCTGATTAACCTAGAGGTTCACATACATTTTATGACAAAGAAATTGAATGCTAGAACATTTTGCTTAATAAATAAATGAAAAAGTGGATTTTTTGTGTGCTATTTGGTTAATCAGGTTGGTTTTATCTATCATCAGGACTTTGATGAAGATCTGATCACATTTTAGGTAAAATCTATTTAGAAATACAGAAAATTCTAAAGGGTCCACAAACCTTTTCTCACCACTGTATGGCAGAGGGTGGAGTCATCAACAAAGAGCAGATTTTGCAAAGAAAATGTTCATAAAGATAAGGAATAGGACTGGTCCAGAACACTACCTGGCAGGGAGAGAGAGAAAGGAGATGAGAAGACCACGTTGAGAGCTACATGTTGGCTACAAGAGTAGAGGAAGTCAGTAAGCCATAGGGTGGCCTTGGATGCCATAAGCAGAGAGTTTGGAGTGCAAAGCAGGATACCAGACTGTCGAATGCTTGTGATATCTCTTGAGAGATGGCCTTGATTTTTATGTCTGACACTTTATGTCTGCCTTGGTCCATTGTTGGAAGAGTAAAAGAAGCATTTCCAAGATAGAGTGCCAATGCAAGAACTGAATCAGAACTGACGATCTGAGATCAAATGGAGATAAGAAAGGATTTGATATAAACTGCAATTATGGATTTCATGACCTTGCTGATGTTTGGAAGCAACCTCATAGGTCACGTTAAGTGGGTCGGCTTTTGCACCATGTTTATGTAATGCAGAGATGATGGCTCACTTCCAAGCAAGTGGAAGATGACCGAGGGCAACTGAGAGGGTGAACATAGCAGAAGGAGGTGGTTGAAGAGCAGAGCAGGTTTTTAGGACACTTGTGCTGATGTCATCTGGTCCTTTTGCTGGAAACTAAAGGTTGGTAGAAACTTCTCCACTTTCTCGTCTGAAAAAGACAGAGTCCAGGAGCAGTTGTGTGCAACTTGGAAGGGTGAGTAATGAGCGTGAGGGGTTGGGGACATAAAATTTGGAAGCAAACACAGAATTTAGGCATTCGGCCTTCTCATGAGCAGTCAGCTGTGGTGCCATTTTAAGTGAGGGAAGGGAGTATCTGACACAATGAAAGAGGTATCCAAAATGTTATGGACGGATTCAGCCGAAACTTTGTAGCCAGGTTGGGTGTGTACCAAGTACAAATTGATTATATTTTGGTGAAGATCGAGATCCAGACATGGATACGAGAATTTTTTTATTTTTTTAAGCAATTCTTCACCATTGGGGGATGGCCAAAACCGATAAATAGTAATTTCAAAAAGTTGCGGACAGATTATGAAAAATTTTGTGGATGAGTGTGTAGGTGACAAGAACAAGACAATCAGATTTTAGTTCAGGTCCAGATCCATATTTGGCCCATCAGTGGAACAGAAAACGTAAACCTTTCAGCCTGGTGGGGGTATGAGCCCCACTGAGTGCCATTCTAATTATTCTATGCAATGAACTTAATTTTTTTTTTTTTAACAGGATGCAAAGTTGGCATTCATCTCTTGCAGAAGTTAAGGCTCAATATAGGGCTTAAAATACATTCACTAGTCCCTTGTGATATCAGTCTCCAAGTTATTTTCGGATGTGCCAAGAGGTTCCAAGTGGTTCGATGGAGAGCAAATGCAAGATTAGCCAAATTCATTCAGGCCAGTTACAACTTTCTGTTTGACAAAGAGATGCTCCCTCATGAGTCATTTCAACAGATCTCAACAATGTATTTTACTTGGTAAATGAAAAACCTTTACCAAATGGGTTTTCATAGTTGCATAATGACGGTTGTTCAAAACGTTGAGGTCAACATAGAATGGTTCTCAACATATTGTGGACTCAAAATTTCACAAATATATAATTCATATTTCTCAATATGAACTCCTGCAAATTGCGTGCACTTCTCATCAATTTGTTTGTCTGCTTTCTCAGAAATGGGTTTTTTTTGTTTTTGTCTTCTTTTCCCTCTCCAGGGTCTTGCAACCAGTTATAAACAGAAGAAACTAGAGGGGGAGAACTCGTAGAGTGCAAAACCTCCGCCACCAATACTGCTAGGTCACTCAAGTCAACCTGATATCCTATTCATTCAATTTGACGTCAACAGTGCTCACAGAGTTATAGTTTGCAACTTCCCTTTTATTTTAACTTGTACGTACTCAATTCATTCGTCATAACTAGATTCATTGAGACAGAAATTGATTTTACGTGGGTATATCCACCTGAAGTTCCAAAATCAGCCGCAATTATAATTTTGGCATGTTTTTTGTTGGAAATCACTTATAAACATGTAGAAATGCAAAAAAAAAATGAAATTTTGTTGAAAAAAAAGTTGCAAAATTTTGTTTTTTTTTTCTCTAACAATTTTTTTTGGGGGGGGGGGTTGGAAATCACTTAAACATGTAGAAATGCAAAAACAAAAATTCAAATATTTTTTCAAAATGGCCGCCATAGCGGCCATATTGGACTTTGAGCCAAGTCCAAAATCTAATGGCATGATCCTTGGACCATACCTAATCCCCCACCAAGTTTCGTCGAAATCCGTCGAGGAGTTTTTCCGTAATACTGTTCACAAACAAACAAACAAATAAACCAATGTCACCCGTAGGGTGATCCGTATCTTGCCAAAGGTGATCACGTGTGACTTCTTTAAGGTCACACTGAGGTGAACAGAGCTGCTATCCACCAGGAGCGACTCCTTGAGGAATATCTGCCTACGAGAGATTCCGATGAGAATCGTTCTACAGGGTAACCATGAAAAATATGCGTTTGCCTCATAACGTCACCAAATCACGTCATAATGTCTCAAGCTTGATATATCTAGAAAGCACTCATCGAGGTGTTCAATTTGAGGTACTACACGATATGGTTCCTAAAACTTGAAAATTTGACCTTGGGGTCAAATATGTTTGACCTTAGGCGTTAACCATGAAGGTCAAGGCCAAAAATAATCAGCTGAATGCCAGACCATGAACTATATTCCCATGAAGTTTGAAGACGATCCGATCAAAATTACTCAAAAATAAGGTTTCGTCGACTCCCCTGATTTGCGACAAGTGACCTTGACCTTTGACCTTGACCTTCAAAATTTTATGCGCTGAAAGGGACCTCTATAGGCCTCTGATATGCGAAGTTACAAAAATTTCAATGAAAACTGTGCTCTGCAGAGTGATTTATACGTGATTACAGATTTTAAAAAAAAAAAACAACAAAAAAAAACACATGAGGTCAAGGCCAATCGCCACCAAAAATTAATCAGCTGAGCGCCAGACCATGAACTATATTCCCATGAAGTTTGAAGACGATCCGATCAAAATTACTCAAAAAATGAGGGTTTTGTCGATTACCCTGATTTGCGAAAAAGTGACCTTGACCTTTGACCTTGACCTTCAAAATTTTATGGCCTGAAAGGGACCTCCATAGGCCTCTGATATGCGAAGTTACAAAAATTTCCAATGAAAACTGTGGTCTGCAGAATTTTTTTTTCGTGATTACAGACAAACAAACAAACAAACAAACAAAAAAAAAAACATACAGACTGACTAACATATCTTGCAAAAACTTCGTTTTGGCAAGATAACAAACAGAAAGGGGTGAAAACAGTACCTCCGATCTCGATGGCGAGGTTAAGTAGAGGGGGAGCACTCGGGAGAGTGCAAAACCTCCGCCGCCAATACTGCTGGGTCACTCAAGTGAACCTTATATCTTATTCACTAAATATGTCAACAGTGCTGACAGTTATAGTTCTTTTCTCCAACATTTTTTTTTTGGGGGGGGGGGGTTGGAAATCACTTAAAACATGTAGAAATGCAAAAAAAAAATCGAAATTTTGTTGAAAAAAAGTTGCAAAAAATTTTTTTTTCTCCAACAATTTTTTGGGGGGGGGGTTGAAATCACTTAAAACATGTAGAAATGCAAAAAAAAAAAATTTCTCTAACTATTTTTTGGGGGGGGGTAATTTTTGGGGGGGTTGAAATCACTTAAAACATGTAGAAATGCAAAAAAATAAAAAATTCTCTACATTTTTTTGGGGGGGGGTTGGAAATCATTTAAAACATGTAGAAATGCAAAAAAAAAAAATTTCTCTAACAATTTTTTTTGGGGGGGTAACAATTTTTTGGGGGGGGTTGGAAATCACTTAAAACATGTAGAATGCAAAAAAAAATTCTTTTTTTTGGGGGGGGGTAACAATTTTTTTTGGGGGGGGTTGGAAATCACTTAAAACATGTAGAAATGCAAAAAAAAAAAAATTTTTTTCTCTAAATTTTTTTGGGGGGGGGGACCAAGTCCAAAATTTAATGGCATGATCCTTGGACCATACCTAATCCACCAAGTTTCGTCGAAATCCGTCGAGGAGTTTTTCCGTAATACTGTTCACAAACAAACAAACAACAAACAGAAAGGGGTGAAAAAAAACAGTAACCTCCATCCATCTTCGAAGATGGCGGTTAAAAATACACGCCATCACACTCAAACATTTTCCTCGCACGTGTGTAATATATAAATATATCCAAATCCATTGCACCGCAAAATTGCAGTGTCCACTAAGGCAACATGAAAATAACTCAACCTCTCAATCTTCCACATTTCTTTGATCTCTTCTCAAAGCTGAATCAGAAGATCTGAATGGGATTCTCCAGTGATTCATAAACTGCAATAAAACACCTTCTGGATCTCAAAAATAGAAGCAATCACCTTTCCTGTTGATGATTTTGACTTGAATCTTTTGAGAGATGGAGTTTGGGTGTGCTTCATAACATAGTGTGCACAAGAATTCTGTTAAGAGTTGGAGTTCAGGATAGCAGAGCAAGGCTATTCGATTTCAAGAAGGCAAACCTTGAGGGTATGATAAGAGAGCTAGGTGATGTAGATTGGGAGAGGCTAACAAGAGAGATGGGAAACAAAATGTGTGGAGTGCAGAGTAGGTAAATTCCAATGAGATGTAACATCAAATGCAGAAAGAAAGCAGCATGGTTGAACAGAGGTAAGCAGAATAATTAAGGATACAAGCAGAAGACATTTATCAGGTATAAAATAATAGGACTGGTGTCAGACTCGTATAAATATCAGGGTAAACAGAGGCAAGTTGAGAAAATAACTCGGCAAGCCAAAATAATACGAGAAAGACATGGCCAACAATATGTTAAACATAACAAGGGATTATTTAAGTGCATTCTGGGTAAATATGCCTGGTGTTGGCTTAATGGTTAGGGTGGCGGGCTTTGGATCCTCGGGTCCTGAGTTCAAATCACGCTCAGCTATTTAATTAATACCAGGTGGGGTTAACTCGGCCTGTCATCCTTCCGAGGTCGGCGAAATGAGTGCCAGCATGCTGGTATACTGTGTCGGAGTGGCGACCCGTCCAGGATTGTGCCCAATAGCCAAGGAGACTGCTTACGCAGGACCAACGCTCTGCAGAGTATGGTCTCAATCTCCTCCTCATTTGGGGTAAATAACAGGTTCAGACAATTGTGGGCCCATTGAGGAACAGCACAGGGAGTGTTTAGTGAGGAAAGTGAGATGGCAGGCTTGTTAAAAAGGTATTTTGCTTCAACATTTACACAAGAACAGTCAAGGGATTTACCAAATGTTGAGCCCATACATCATGGAGGTGAGGAAGGGCTTTTAGAGGAGATCCAGGTCAGAAGGTAAGAAGAAAAGAAACAGCAAGGAAAGATAAGAGGATAAAACTCTGGAGCCAAATGGTATGCATCCAAGAATATTGAAGGAGGTGGTGAAGATCATGGTTAACAAATTTATTGGAGTTCAATGAAGCAGTTTCTGATTGGGTGGATGAGGGAAGTGCAGTGGATGTCACATATCTAGAATTTCAGAAGGCATTTGATAAGGTGCTACGTAGAAGGGCATAGCCAAGGTGAGTGTTTGTGGAGTGGCTGGTCAGGTTGCAAACTGGATTGGAAACTGGATTAGTGAGAGGAAGCAAAGGGTGGCTGTGAATGAGAGGATGTCTGGCTGAGAGAATGCAAGTAGTGGGGAACCTCAGGGATCAGTACTCGGACCATTATTATTCATCATTTAAATCAACAAATTGGATAGTGGGGTTAAGAAGTGTCGGCTTTCCAAACTTTCAGCTGACACAAAGCTTGGAGGTAAGGCAGATAATAGAGGGGGTCGTGATCAGATTCAGGAAAGTTTCTGATACTTTAATGGATTTGGTAAAAGATTGGCAGGTACAATTTAAAGAAATGTGAGGTGCTGGGGATGGGTATGAAAAATGAAAATAGGGATTACATGATGCAAGGGATAGTCTTGGATCATGTCAAAGAAAAAGGATTGGGGGTGGTAACAGATAACAGGGGCAGGGGCAGGGGTGGACAAGCAGGCAGCACAGTGCCAGGCAGCTATCGGTAACGCTGACAGGGTTTGAGGTTGTATTCACAGAGGGGATAAATTATAAATCAAAAGAGGTAGTGTTTACACTTTCGGAATTTAGTGAGGCTTCATCGAGAATGTTGTGCACAGATTTGGTCAACGCATCTAGGAAAGAAGGACATAGCTGTCATAGAGAGGGACAGCAAGGAGAAACTACATCTCGATTCCAGGGCTGGCTAGACTAAGTTACGAGGAGCGGCTGAACGAGTTGAGATGTTACACTAGAAAGGAAGCAATTATGGGATCTGAGAGAGAGATTAAAGAGAATGAAGAGCATAAACAAAATAAATGCAGTAAGATTTTTCAGCACAATAGGGACGGTGAGAGCACCAGGGATCACAGCCTGAGAGCAAGGATGACAGTAAGACAGGTGGGGTGGTAGAGGGAGGGAAGGATGGGGATTTCCTTCAGAGAGTAGTTAATGCATGGAATGGTCTCCCTCGAAAGGTAGTGCAAGCAGAAACAAAAGAAGCAATAAATTTGAATGAGATAAAATACCTTGAAGCATTGGAAATAGAGTACATGGACATCACAGGTCTGGTGGGTCGCTTAGGTTAGGGCCCTGTCACACCTTGACGTTTTAGCCAGCAATGGCAACGTATAAAAATGTTATGTTAAAAACGTGGCGTACGCTGAAATTTTGATGTTTTTTTAAGTTTTGGACGTATTCATAACGAGTTGGACGTATGCATAACGTATTAGTAACGTACACAGAACGTTTTAATCACATATAGATAACTTAGACAACGAATGATTAGCGTGTTGTCGGCGTTCACAACCTATGCCAACGATAGTCTAACGTATGCATAGCGCGCTGCACGTATCGCCGACGATCACGTGGCGTAGCCTATTAAAACCTGCCGCCGCCGATTTAAATCATAACCGCCTGAGAATTGGAAGTGTCAACATCGCAGTCACAACTTGACGATTTAGCCAGCGTATGCCGACTTCTGAAAAATTTGTCTAAAACGCTGGCACACGTCGAATACGTTATGGGTAAGTTGTGTATACGCTAAGAGCACGCTGAAAAACACTGCCATACGTCGTAATACGCCTTGTACGTCGTGAAATTTCAAGCATGCAGAAAATTTTACGACGTACTCGCCGTATGGCTCACACGTTCCGCTATGCTGGGAATAAGTTGTAGCACGATATGCGATCGTTGACACACGTCGACACAAGTTCCTTGTAAGTTACTCATAAGTCGAAACACGTCAGGTAATGTTTAGCATACCGGAACTTATTTTCTCCGTCAAGGCACATTTTCTTTTTTCTCCTTGGTCCGTGAAGGCACGTGACGAAATATCTGAAGCTGTTGTTGTTGGTTTTTTTTTTTTTTTTTTTAGTCTATCACGAATTTTAAAATATATTCGGACATTTGCTTTTAAGTTTCGACGTCGACGTAACAATATCCTCAAACAAAAATATTCACAGAGGAGGAACTAAGAATAAGACATGAGCAAACTGAAGAGGCAATCGGACGTGACGTAACGGCACGTGACGAAATATCGGAAGTGGGTGTTGGTTTTTTTTTTTTTTAACGCTGCCAATACGCCATTATACGGTAGCTGTAAATTTGAAACACGTTCAGTAAGTTATGTGGTCGTCCGGAAGACGTCAATAAATACGTCTACATACGTCAATATGCGTTGGAGGTACGTTACTCATAGATTCAAAGCACGTTACTCAGGTTCGAAATAAGTTTTGGGTACGCTAAGCATTACCTCGACGTTGTTCGACTTATGAGTAACTTACAAGTACGTGTGTGGACGTGTGCCAGCGATCGCATAACGTGCCTCGACGTGTGTCAACCACGTGTAACGTGCCTACAACACGTTACTGATAGGTTATAAATAAGTTTCGGGTACGCTAATCATTACCTCGACGTGTTTCAACTTATGAGTAACTTACAAGTAACGTGTGTCAACGATCGCATAACGTGCCTACAACTTATTCCCAGCGTATGCGGAACGTGTGAGCCATACGTCGTAAAATTTCAAGCATGCTAAAATTTGCGGACAACTGCAAAGTACAACGATTAAAGCCAGCGTACTACGACGTATGGCAGTGTTTTTCAGCGTGCTCTTAACGTTTACACAACTTACCATAACGTATTCGACGTGTGCCAGCGTTTTAGACAAATTTTTCTAAATCGGCATACGCTGGCTAAATCGTCAAGGTGTGACAGCCCCTTTACAGATGGGTGACTTATACAAATGCGATTGTGTCAAGGTCTGAGAGGATCTCAACAAAAAGTGGCTGCCATAGAGTATCTGTTCATCCTTCACCCCGCAATGATCATCCAGCTTGACTACCAACCACCCCCCCCCCCCAATGCCCACCAAAAGGACAAAAGGGTCAGGGACGGGGAGGACAAGGAGGGGGGCAGGGGTCGGGACAAGGAGGGGCGCGGGGTCGGACAAGAGGGGTGGCGGGGGTCGGGGGAGGGGGGACAAGGAGAAGGGGGCGGGGGTCGGGCGGGGACAAGGGAGGTGGCGGGGGTCGGGGGAACAAGGAGGGGTGGCGGGGTCGGGGGGACAAGGAGGTGGGCAGTGGTCGGGGAGACAAGAGGGGTGCGGGGTGCGCGGAACAAGGAGGGGTGGCCGGGGGTCGGCGGGAACAAGGAGGGTGGCGGGGGCGGGGAAACAAGGAGGGTTGCAGGGTGGGGAGACAAGAGGGGTGCGGGGTTCGGGGAGACAAGGAAGGGTCGGGGTTCGGGGAGACAAGGAGGGGTGCGGGGGTCGGGGAGACAAGGAGGGGTGCGGGGTCGGGGAGACAAGGAGGGTTGGCGGGGTCGGGAGACATGGAGGGGTGCGGGGGTCAGGGGGACAAGGTGGGGTGGAAAATGTTAACAAATGTCCAACTGTTTCAGTTTGCTTGCCAAAATAAAATAACCATTTTTAAAAAAATTGATTACACTGTACTGTACAATAGAGCTGATTGTACGATTGGGTAATTCTGCAACATTATGAAGCAATATTTGAAGACATGCTTGACTACACAATTCATAAAAATTTAATGAATAAAAGTCAAATTATTTCATGGCAAGGTCAAACAATGTGATAAAAATAGCGGTGCTCTTTCATCTACATGGCTGGAGAGGCATATTGGTTCAACAATATTATTTTAAATAAAAACAAAAAATACTTCCAGCCATTGCAAAATTATAAATGAAAGGCAGGTGTAAATGAAATTAATTAATGACAATAAAAGGGGAAATGAAAGCTGTAAGTACAAGACACACAAAGGGTTACACC
>CM068954.1:143841332-143851522 GCA_035128595.1 Eptatretus atami
AATTTGCCAATGTGCCACAAGACGCATTGCAATCAGAATGATGCACACAATCAACATTTAGTCAGGAAGTGGCATAAAGATTATGGAATTACCTTTTTAAAAGGTGATGTATTAACTGCATCAAAAATGAAATAATAATAATATAATATTAATAATAATAACAACCAATAATTTTATGGGAAAAATGTCAAAGCATACCTGAAGAAAAATCATTAAGATGGGAGGGATCAAAGGTATTTTACACAACCTTAGTACGTAGATTTGTCCAGAAAACTCGAAGCAGAGCAGCACAGCACATATGCAAACAAAATGTGATCCAATTTCTACCAATTGTGACAATCTGAAATCAGGCGTGGAAACAACACAAAACACACAGTGGATAAGAGGAGGAGGAACCGAAACCAAACTTAAATGTGTTTTAACATGACTAGAAGTGGTAGAACTGGCACAACACACCGCACGACAGGTGACATAATTAATGATGCAAAACAACAGGATACATTACTATCAAGTCAGTCAATCATAATTGACCAGTATGTGTAAATTTCAAAAGGCAGAGATTCAGTAATTGAGCAATCTGAAGAACATTTGATCACAAAACGTCTTCATAATGTGAAGTACTGCTTTAGATTCCCGTTGCTCAACTACGGAGTTCTTACAGGGATGCGAGATGTGTGATTAGGTCAGAAATGCAGACAGGAAAAAAATTATTTTGGCTTATAAGCAATATTTTAAATCCACAAGTTGAAGCACAAGTCGAATGTGCCACCCATTAGAAAATCTTTAGTTCAACAACAGTTCAACCCAACTTTAAAAGTATTAATTGACAAATGGCTTCAATACAATTCAGAGTTGCTGAACTAAGATTGGCAACACAAAAAAAAAAAAAAAAATAATACTTGATATAGCAATGCTTTGTTACCTGTCAATGGAAGCTGAAGGTCATACAAGTGCTTAAGAACTTGCTTCCCCAATGAAGCATACACAGTGTATTGAAAATATTAGAGCTCTACAAAATACTAACCACAGACATTTTTGAAAAGAACACTTGAAAGCAGTGACGAACATGCACTGGCCATTAAAAGCAGGTATAGGGACTCAACAAACCCACTTCAAAATAAACAGGCATTATTTGCAAACGTACGTACGTGTTGGCGTGTTTATATATTCAAGAAAAAACCCACCCACACACTCACCTGTGAATGGAGGGAATAGCCAATCAGCTCTCACTAATCAACTAACCAGGTGGCTAGTTTTTATAAATAATCGACTCCTCCACACTCCTCCAGCTGAAGAAGCTGTGCAAAGCAACCCAAGAAGACCTACACAAGGTAAGTGCATACTGTTTCGTACCCTTCCCAGAGTTCCTCAACAACTATGAAGATGCTCACACACACACAGTGCACACCTGAGAATCCCAATGTTACACACTCACTCAGCTACCGGACGGTTTCATCACTTTTTGGCAAACCGTCAGCAATCGCGTCGACAGGAAAGTTTGGTTTTTGGTTCTGTCTGTGCTATCGCTGATGATTCGCCAATAAGTGATGAAACCGGTCTGGTCGCTGAGGGGGTGTGTAACATTGGGATTCTCAGATGTGCACTGTGTCTGTTAATTGCTTAATTTCTCACGGGTTTTTTTATTAATATAATTTTTTTTATAATTTGCTCTTGAAATGATAACCTCCCATTTTTCAGCTCTTTCAACCAATGCAATTACTACCACAGGCTTCTGCTAGTCTGACCATCTTTCACAATGTCTAGGCCTACCTCAACTGTATAAACTAAATAGTTTAAATTGTGAACCAAAACTAAATATTTATTAAACTACAAGATGTTGATAAATGGCTCAACTCAAAAAGTGAAGTGCATAATTATGGTGGTAAAACAATTTACAAAATTACTATATATATGGGCACCCAGCTCAAACATCATGTGATATTTACCTCCACCGCCAAAGGGGAGGAGGTTATGTTTTCACCACTTCTGTCTGTTTGTCTGTGTACAGGATATCTCAAAAGTTGTGCACGGATCCAGATGAAATTTGGTGGCAGGTTGGGGTGTGTGACTCGGACAAACCGATTAGATTTTGGTGAAGATCCGGATCCAGATCCAACTCATAGAATATTTTTTTAAGTGATTCTTCACACTGAGAGATAGGGCTAAACGATATATAGCAGGATATCTCAAAAAGTTGTAGACGGATTAGGATGAAACTTGGTGGCAGGTTGGATGTGTGACCACGACAAGTTGATTCAATTTTGGTGAAGATCCGGATCGGATGTGGATATGAGGATTATTTAATGTTAAGTGATTCTTCACCATTGAGAGATGGGCCAAAAACGTATAGTACTGTATAGCATGAATTTCAAAAATGTATCGAGCCCGAAATGTTCTCGTGGATCAGGCATTACGTGCGGAGGTATGCGCTACAAGTCGTGCAGCTTAATTCTTGAACACATTAAAACATCTCACCTATTCAAAAACAGGCTCAGGGACCAGTATCATATAATAAATTCTTACCTCAAAACATTGTTATTCTTTCTTGAATCATACAAGGTGCAAACCAAAATGAGGATGATGCATGCGGCGTATGCCATATACAAAAAAAAATCAATAAGCCCCGTTTCAGGCCAAGTCCAACGGGAGCCAATAAAATCAGATCAGATATCTGTTTGTGTGTGCTCTGCTCAAGGCAGGTTCACTGCGGCCAAGCAATCCCAAAGAGCAAGGATTCACGGAGTGATTTGCTTTTACCTTCCCAGCCGGAGTTATTGAAGAATGGGGATAACTCACTGACACTTCACGAAAGACAGTGGATATTTAATGTCCACCAACTAATGCCAGCAAAGCACACGAGACGAGACACAAAGTAACCTGAGTGACGATGACCCACTTTGGGACTAACATCCTGCCCATGAGAAAGACATCATATACCGTGGTGCCCCACGAATCGAATGCCCCATTGTTTGAACAAATTGGAATCCAAACAATTTTTTCGAGAAAATTTGCCCTAAAAACCGAACACATTTTCGAAAACCGAACACAACGTGGCGTTCATGTTTGTTCACGTGTCTCCCCCGCTGTTCGACCCGCATCTTCGCGCTTTGTTCATTCAGTTCGTCGCGTGGAAGTACTCGTGAAAGCATCTCTCGTGTGTCGATCGCTACTTTACCTCGTGTTTTCACCTTGATTTGTGCTGGTTTTTTTTTCTTCAATTATCACCTTGTGCATTCATCATGGAACCAAGAAGAGCAGTGAAGCAAATAGGAGTAAGAGGAAGTCCGTGAGAACGACAATTGAGTTGAAGAAAGAACTTATCGCTAAGCATGAAAGCAGTACGCGCGTGTCTGATCTCGCTGCCATGTTCGAGCTGCCGAAATCGACCGTGTGTAGGATTCTGAAAAATAAAGAAGCGATAAAGCGCGAAAACCGTCGTGAAGTGAACTCATTCAATGAACCTCTGACGAATCGGCTTTAACGAACTCAACGTTTTTTTCGCGAGCATGGTAGTGACGTCATGCTGCGTCACCCAATCGCTTCACCTCTTGATTATCTCCGTGGAAGCGTGCGGTGAAAACGGCACTTTGTGTCTCCACAGAGTGTACTGGGATATAAAACACCATTTGGTGCTTCATGGTTAATTACATACCTCCACCAGGCTGAACAGTTTACGTTTTGGATCTCAATGGCCACTGATAGGCCGAGCTGCATCAGACCTGATGGAAGAAGCGACAACGCTCCTGCTCATCCCCCAGGCTTGGAAGAAGATTCATGACTCAGAAAAGGTCATTTACTCATCTTATTTTACCTTAAACATGGGTAATTTCAGTTGAAAGTGTCTTGAAAGTGGGTTTTCTTGGGGTCCAGGAACGGATTAATTCACTTCCATTATTTCTTATTGGGAAAATAGTTTTGGAATCCGAACTTTTGGAATTCAAACAGCCTCTTGGAACGAATTAAATTCGGATTCTGGGGCACCACTGTATATATAATTATATATATAATCAGTCAGGCAGATCTATGGTGGTGTTCGCTCTGTGCGCTCCACCCGAGGGGGTTCGCCCTGTGGCGCTCCACCCGAGGGGGGTCGCCCGTGGCGCTCCACCCGAGGGGGGTTCGCCCTGTGGCGCTCCACCCGAGGGGGTTCGCCCTGTGGCGCTCCCCGAGGGGGTTGCCCTTGGCGCTCCACCCGAGGGGGGTTCGCCTGTGGCGCTCCACCCGGGGGGGTCGCCTGGCGCTCCACCGAGGGGGTTCGCCCTGTGGAGCTCCACCGAGGGGGTTCGCCCTGTGGAGCTCCACCCGAGGGGGGTTCGCCCTGTGGAGCTCCACCGCGAGGGGGGTTCGCCCTGTGGAGCTCCACCGAGGGGGTCGCCCTGTGGAGCTCCACCCGAGGGGGTTCGCCCTGTGGAGCTCCACCGAGGGGGGTTCGCCCTGTGGAGCTCCACCCGAGGGGGGTCGCCCTGTGGAGCTCCACCGAGGGGTCGCCCTGTGGAGCTCACCCGAGGGGGTTCGCCCTGTGGAGCTCCACCCGAGGGGTTCGCCCTGTGGAGCTCACCCGAGGGGGTCGCCTGTGGAGCTCCACCCGAGGGGGTTCGCCCTGTGGAGCTCCACCCGGGGGGTTCGCCCTTGGGCGCTCCACCCGAGGGGGGTTCGCCCTGTGGCGCTCCACCCGAGGGGGTTCGCCTGTGGCGCTCCACCGAGGGGGTTGGCCTGTGGCGCTCCACCCGAGGGGGGTTCGCCCTGTGGCCTCCACCCAACAGAATTCAAGGCAGGTTCAGTTCTTCCAAACAAACCATAGGTTGGTAACCATTGCGCAGGCTCCGGTGTTGTCTGACGGCCTCCCCATGCGTTGAGGTTCCTTACAAGGGAACCCATGATGATCAAGCCAAGTTGGCCACGGTCTACATGACGCAATCATGACCTCAGTTTCGAATCGTGTGTAGTTGCCAACTATGTCACAATGTTCCTTCTTTACAAAACCATCAAACCTCCATTTAAAAACTTCCACCATATTCCACACTGGCCGAGCAAGGCGAGACGACGTCACCACCTCGTGGTTTCGTCACCACAACAGGAAGTTAACCACAAATAGTGACACGTTCTCAAAACAGCTTCGTCATGTTGTGACCATCGCCTCAAAAGTCGATTTACCAGCGATAACTGGGAGATGCCGACTTGCCTGGATTTACGTGCGACGTGAGAAGGGAGGAGGGAGGAAATGAAGGATATAAAGATAATCTCGAACGAAATAAAGGAAAAAAACAAGGAAAAGATAAACCAAGCTGCAGAGCACACGCACAAACACAAACACAAACACACACAACACACACACGATGCCAATGACATGAGCGAACGGTGTATAAAGTACCTCGTCAGGAGTCAGTCCTCCATAACGAACCGGGTTCCAGAGACAATTACCGGCCCAGCAGCGCGCAGCGGAAAAGCGAGAACCTCGAGGACTCAACAAAACAGGACCGACGCCATATTGATTTTGCCCTACGTCACTTCCGCTCTGATTTACGTTTATTCAAAAGATGTTTGAACGTGGTCCGTGTGGTCCAGTGTTCAACGATCAAAAAAAAGTGTTTTTTTTTCCGAACTCCGTGCGTTTCCGGAAAGTGGACTCGTGCTCATTATCCGGGCCGACAAAACAAGTGGGTTCTGAACTTTTGATGTAATTATTTTTGTTTAAGCGTAAAAAAACTTCGTTTTTGATCTATAAAACCGGGACCTAAATATTATAATGAAATCCCACTCACATGGAGGCTTAGAAAGAGGTCATTTTGCCCTTTTGTGCTATCTTTTCGCGTTGTATTTTGCCCTTTTAAGGTCCTGTTTATTTATTACGTACGCAAATCCGGCTGAACGTGTTTCTTTTTTCACTCCCCAGTGCGTACGTCATAAATAGATCGGCCACAATGCATCAGTTTAATCTATTAATTTGAGAATATTTTTACCTTGACAACCTCCCCAAACCGTCATTTTACACACGGACCGCAAATACGATTAATCCTGATTATTATGAGTTCTGGAGCAGGTGAACGCTGCTCACCTTTCTCACTTGTGAACCAATTTCCAAACCCTCTTCAATCTCATTCTTCCCTCCAAGTCTCGGTTTCTCAGATCAGATCATCCCCATCCCAAACCATGATCTTTTCTTCCCCATCAACACCAATCCCGCCAAATCTTCACGAAGGACACCACGGACATCGGAGGACGACACATACTGCGCACTGATCAATCACCCTGTCTGCGAAACACCAGGATGGCAGTTTATAGCTGTGTCGGGATTCGAACCCAAGCTCGACCAGTAGCTCGACCAGTGTGAGTACCTACGATTCGAGTTGGTATATTGTGTTTGTTGTATGATCTTAATAACAAATTACTTTTGTTGCTCCAGAACCATATTTCCTGACTCCAGGGATGCCACTCGACGTCAGCCTGTTCTGGACTGTAACCCCAACTGTTGTGTGTGCGATTCCAGCTCTGCTACTGGGTGAGTTTTTATATGAATTGAATGCAGGTTGGATTCCTGAGATGTGTGCTTCAAATGAGGATTGTTAGACATAATTCATTCCATTGTTATGGTTCGAAGACCTGACAAATAAAACAGAATATAAATTATATATATATATATATATTATGTTTATGGTTTTGGAAGACTGTGGAGGGGGGACACATCCAACACATCAGGGTTCCTCTTGTAGTTAAATCTGCAGCAATTTTGTTTAGCTGATGAAAATGGAGTTAAATCGAGGGAACCAGTAACTCAACCTTGGAGCTGCATTAGGTCTTCCATTGTGGATCCTGCTCTAATTTTGTTAACAAAATGTGCACCAAGTTTAGTTATCTGTAAACCCTTTAAATTCATGGTTTAACAGAGTTGTGAAGCCTGGTGTTGGTTTAGTGTTAGGGTGGTGGCCTGGGATCCTGGGTCCTGAGTTCGAGTCCCGTTTTCCACTGAATTAACACCAGCGGGTTGACTCAGCCTGTCATCCTTCTGAGGTTGGCGAAATGAGCACCAGTTTTCTGGTAATAGGGGACACTGCATCAGTGGCATAGCCGTGCCCCTAACCAATGATGCAACAAGCAGCAAAAAGGCAGCACACGATGCGAACAGAGTTGTAGAAGTCTTGGATAATAGGATTAATTATTTCGTAGTCGAGGCTTGCTTTCACAGTGTTGAACAAACCAAGTGTTTGTAAAGACATTCAAGATCTCCATGATAACTAGATAATAATGTTGCGAATCTGGAAGCCATGAGCACACAACATACAGGTCCTATAGATCAGTTATATCGGTAAGTACGTGTTGCCAGTTAGGGTCCCGACCAAGTCTAAAGGCCCAGTCACACCTTGACGTTTTAGCCAGCTTATGCCGATTTTGGGAAATTTGTGTAAAACGCTGGTACACGTCGAATACGTTATGGGTAAGTTTTGATAACATTGAGAGCACGCTGAAAAACACTGCCATACGTCGTAGTACGCTGGCTTTAAACGTTGTACTTTTCGGTGTCCTCAAATTTTCCATGCTTGAAATTTTAAGACTTATGCCAGCGTATGACTCACACGTTCCGCATAACGCTGGCCATAAGTTGTAGGCACGTTACGCGATCGTTGACACACGTTACTTGTAAGTTACTCAGAAGCCGAAACACGTCGAGGTAATGTTTAGCGTACCCGAAACTTATTTCTAACCTATGAGTAACGTGTTGTACGCATGATATGCGAACATTGGCACACGTCGACAAAAGTTACTTGTAAGGTACTCATAAGTCGAAACACTCAAGTAATGGTTAGCGTTAGTGTTCCAGACTCCATGGTTTTTTTTTGTTTGTTTGTTTTTTCCGGTATGACGGTGATGTTGACACTTCGATTTGTAGTGCAGTTATAATATAGTATAATTAAAAGGCTGCCGCTCAACGATTTAGATCATAACCGCACTAGAAATCGAAGTGTCAACATCACCGTCATACCGAAGAAAAAAAAAACCAGGGAGTCTGGAACACTGACACTAACCATTACCTTGAGTGTTTCGACTTATGAGTACCTTACAAGTAACTTTTGTCGACGTGTGCCAACGTTGGCATATCGTGCGTACAACTTATTCCCATCGCATGCGGAAGGTGTGTCATACGGCAAGTACGTCGTAAAATGTTTAACACGTTTATAATTTCAAGACGTACTCCACTTACTACGACGTACGATAGCGTACTTTAGCGTTCTATTCACGCATACCAAACTTACCCATACCGTATTCGACATGCGCCAGCGTTTTAGACGCATTTTTCAGAGGTCGGCATACGCTGGCAAGATCGCCAAGGTGTGACTGCGATGTTGACACTTCCATTTCTCCGGCGGTTATGATTTGAATCGTTGTGCGGCAGCCTTTTAATAGGCTACGTCACTCATCGTCGGCGATACGTGCAGCGCGCTATGCATAAGTTAGACTATCGTTGGCATAGGTTGTGAAGCCGACAACAGGCTAAGCATTCGTTGGTATAAGTTATCTATAAGACAACGAAACGTTCTGTGTCCGTTACTAATATGTTATGCATACGACCAACCCATTATGAATACGTCCGAATCTTAAAAAAAACATCAAAAGTTCAACGTAAGCCAGCGTTTTACATACATTTTGATACGTTGCCATTGCTGGAAAACGTCAAGGTGTGACTGGGCCTTAATGGGTAATTAAATATTCCTGCGCTGTGGAGTTATTTTAATAGTCAGGTTTTCTTTTCGTTTATTTTTACACCACCAACATCACCCTCACCCTCACCTTCACTTCGCTTCCTTCACCTCGCTCTGGCCGACGTCATGGTGGGCGGAGTTCAAGGAGGAGCCGCGCGGCGACCCTCGACCAATCAGTGTGCAACGAGTGAGGTGACCGTCGCCCAGCCAATCAGATCCCGCGACAGGAGGAAAGGGCTCCGCGTGATGTCACCACGCCCCCGGCCAATCAAGGAGCTTGCGCCCGTTTTGGCCAGTGGGAGAGACAAAGAGCGATTTGCGCACCAAAACCAGCCAGTGAGAGAGGGAGGGTCGCGAGGAGGCGCCCCCCCTCCTCTGAAGAGGGCTTTAATTATAGGTGCGTTCGAGGGTTCTGAGTTCTGGCAAGGAAGTGAACATCTGCAAGGGGGTGGAGTGAAAAAGCGTCTGCGCACGGAGTGGCCGGGGCAACGGAGGGTCTTCTCCTGCCAGCTTTCGCCCTGCCAATTTAGTTTGCCTGGAGCCCGGTCGTGAGGGCGTCTGGATCGTGCTGGGGTCCAGTTCTGCCCGAGGACCTGGTCCTTGAAGACCGCACGAGGTGGACAGGTCGAGACAGGCCTCAATAAAGACCATTTTGGTCCGATTCTTTGGGTGTGTGCATATGTGTGTTTGTGGCGCCAGTCAGTTAAGTAGGAAATTGTATAAGTGCCGTGCTGTACATACGTGCATTTCTTTTAATCGGTTTAACTCTGCCCTTATGTGCTCCCCTCATTCCCCATTGTGAATAAATACCCGATTGTTAAATGTTTCAGCTCTTCGTGTCCTTTCCTTCATTGGCTTAGTGTGCTGCGTGTTGGGAAATTAGCCAGGCTGTTGCCGATGTAACGGGATATTTGGGACCGACGGACCTCGCGGATAAACCGGTTCGAGTACGCTAAGCGGCTCGTTCCGTACGGGTGCCGTCGAGGGTGTGGAGACTCGGTAAATCGCCACGTGGAAATCTAGGTATTTTGAAAATTGGTGAATAACCCTGTACCACGTGGCAGAAATATTGACGCTTCATGGTCCGATAGAGGGACCCGTACTTTTCCGGAGTTTTCTGAAAAGGTACGATCTAAATTCCGGGCGATCGGTCGAGCCGACCCGACTGCTCCATCTAGCGGTCGTGCTCACAGCCGACGCCCGGCCCCACAACAATAGTTCCAGCGGATAAGGCTGCGAATAATTCTGTTGTGGTTTATAAAAAGTTTTATGTTGAGGTTTTATCGAGAGAGTTAGGCATTGATATGTTGAGTTTCACCAGTATAGGAAATAGCGCATATGTTCCTTGTCATAAGTCGCTCCAAGATATTATCTCTGATCATCAGGAGGTTTCGATTAATAATTTCGGTATTAAATGTAAAGAGGTAAATCTTTGTATTCCTCGACTTTTCTGGATCCATCAGCTTCATAAGAACCCGTACAAGTATAGGTTTA
>CM068954.1:143852377-143863346 GCA_035128595.1 Eptatretus atami
GGCACTTCAGCAAAAGACTTCTGTGACTCATCGACACTGACACCTGTTAACTTCCCGACCCGGATCTCAACCAACGGTACTCCATCTCTTCTGGATCTGATTTTGAACAATTTCCATGAAAATATCTGCTGTTCTTCCTCCATTCCAATTGGTTCTTCTGACCACGTGCTTGTCAAAATAGACATCTCTCTGGCTATTATCAGACAACCACCTCAGCAGTGTCGAGTCTGGCATTTCACTCAGGCCGACTAGCAAGCTCAACTTCAAGACTCCTTGTTGTTATCAACCTATTGGGTGCTGGGAGTGGAGTGGGGTTGGTTTGCCCTTTACATGGTGTCAGGAGTGGGATGTGTGGAGTATTTCCCGCATTGGCAGGACAGTCTCAAACTGTCTGTCATCCTTGGTTGCCATCTTCCAAGTGATTGTGCAGGGATGACAAGATTCTATGTTGTGCGGATGACAAGGACATTGTGTCGGACTGTGAAAGGCAAGACTAACTGGAACTTTGATTCTGCCGATTATGATGAAGTGAACAAAAATGGGGATTGAAGTATTTGTAGAGTACTTTTGATTTTGTTGTCATCATGCTGATTGTGTTGTTGTTGTACTGTATTGATGCTAAATTGTTGACACTCACCAATAGTTACTATGGCAACTGAGGATGATAATAGCTGGACTTGTTGCTTGCCGAGTTACACCAATTCAGGAATCAGGTGAAAGAGCAGGATGAGGTCATTGGGGCTAAATAATCTGCACTGATGCTCAAGCTGCCTCTGAGTATAATCCTGGTTGTTGTATTGCCCAATAGGAAATACAGTTTAGAGAAAGGCCTCAAAAAGTTGGAGACCCTCCTATTAGAGAGTGGGAGGCTGATAAAAGTGGCGTGGCTACACATAAACTCAAGCCAGTGGATGTAGCAGCTTTTATTCTTGACCACCTCGGAGGTGAAGCTTGGCAAGAGATAACAAGAAGAGGAAATGATGTAAAAGAGAAGCCAGATGAAATTTTCAAGATTCTTTTATGTGTTTTTGGTGATGGCGATGACCTTCCAACCCCACAGCAAAAATGTTATTCTTGTGTATAGGAAGGAGAGTACTTTGTAACTTGTTCTTTGAAAGTTGTTGATCTGTATAAAAATGAATCTTTCAAACTATCCAGAGAGGGAGCGCTGAAGGGCAGATTTGCTGCAGCAGTTGCTGAGGATGGTCTATGGTGTGAGGTAAGGAGACCGAACGTGGAATACCGAAGCCTAAAATTATTTCAGCTACGAGACCGTGTTATTAGGGGGAGTGTATCCTCAGCTTCTAAACCAGCAAAAGTCATAGGCTCTAACAAAACACCAGCTGAATACCAGTCCCTAGGTTCATTCATAAGACGTTAAGAAGATATCATCACTTGGCAACAGAAGCAGCAGTCAAGTGTTATGGTGAATAAAACTTGGATCAATTTGTCGAGGGTAAGAATGAGGAGGGACGACGATGCTGGACATGTGGAGCTCCCGATCACATGAGGAGAAATTGTCAAAAGAAGAAGAAGAAGAAGAAATAAAAAAAAAGGATCTGGGCAAGCTTCATGATGATTTAAAGTAGGAAAGCCCACAATCAAAAGCCACACTGTGGATTCACAGCTCAACACAGGCTCATTCTTCTCTTGAGTGCCAGGAACATAAGACCACTATTGAGGTGCAAGGTGTTGGAATGAAATGTTTGATGGACGCAGGAGCCTAAGTATCCACCATAACGGAGTCATTTTACGAGGGTAACCTTGAGAATAAATGCGAATTGGTTGAGGACAGAGTGAGGTGGAGGATTATCGTAGTCAAGGCAGGGCAGAAGCTTTGTGCCATCGGCCCTCACCCCTTATAAAGGGAAGAGGAGGAGAAATTGATGTTGAGACAATGATCCACATATCTGCTGCAAATGGTAGAGATATACCTTTCGTTGGCTACGTCAAGCTGGATCTATTTGCTTGTGGCTTACAGTTTGAAAGGATGGGATTTTTCATGGTAAAAGACCTAGAGGACAGTTCTATGAGGGTCAGAGAGGCTGCAGTACCTGGAATATTGGGATCAAACATATTTAGAGTTATGAGACAGAATCCTTGTCGAAATGGAATTCCTGACAACAGATGGAAAACTGTTCTGGCCTTGTGTGAAGAAACTAGTGAGTGAAGCGTCAGAGAAGATCTGTAGGGTTAGAGTGGAAAGTAAAAAGCCTGTTTTGGTAACAGGTAACAGAAAGATCTGTGAGACCATCTGATGGAAACAGGTTCACGGCACTTGAGGAGGAACTTGGTGTTGCTGTACCCAAGTTGCAAACTGGACTTTGATTAGGACCTTAAAGAGTAACCGTGAATTGATGTGGCCGAGTTCTTGAGACAGTCACTAATCCTTGAGACAGGGATGGTTACATAAAGCCAAGAATGCCGTTAGGAATTCTTCGACTTGAAACGGTGGAGCCAGATGTTGATATTGTGTTACTTTGATCAAATGAGGCAATCATTGTAAACAGTTATGACGTAGATATTCTGTCAATCGAAAGTGGTCAGCAGCTGTTCCAAATGGATGCTGATCAGCAGACAATTTTTTTTCTATATGATCCAAGGTGGTAGTGGAGCTACCACACACAAACATGGACATACAGATGAACATACTGTTGCGGGGATGGGACATGGGTTAAAGGAGGAAACGTATAGTTATTTCTTTCTTAAATGTTCAGCACAGTGTTTGTGTACAAAGATCACATGTCAAAGTATGTAGAGACAGATACCATCGAACATCGATTTTTGTGATACCGTCAAACACAGAATCATAATGGAAGATGACATTCCTGTGAGGATACCACACAGATGCATGTCACGACACCAATGGCAAGAGGTACTGCACACGGTTATTTGAGATCATCGCTGTATCTGAGTCTCCTAGCCCATATGCATCACCAGTGGTACTAATATGCAAGAAGAATGGGAATCTCAGATTATGTTGCGACTGTAGAGCTTCAAATGTGAAAGCTCGAAAAGATAGATGCCTGTCCTTTTTTTTGTGGACAGCGCTGAGGCTCAAGGAAGAGCAAGTACGAGTACACTGAACGGATAAAGAAGCAATAGGACATAAAGGCCATAAACAGGCACAATGAACTTATTATTTCACATGCAGCTTGCATCATTGCTGAGAAGCACAGCTGTGCCGCTGATGCAGTGCCCCGTTTCCAGTAAGCTGGTACTCATTTTACCGACCTCGGAAGGACGAGAGGCTGAATCAATCCATTTGGTGTTATTTACCAGCACAATGGCGGCTCAAAACTCAACACCCTAAGATCTTAAGCCAGCCACCTTAACCGTTAAGTCAACACCAAGCTCATGAAGAACATATAACGTGTTAAAGAAGGTGGTGCAAAAGACATTGCAACAATTGCGGTAAACTTTCGAAAAAAAAAAAATTTTTCTTAAACCTTTTAAACCTTTATTTTATTTCAATTTAATTTTACATTTGAACACTGTAGAACACAAATCACCTTCTTGCCACTTCCAAAAAAACTCTGCTTTTACTGTAGTACTTGGACAAACTATTATGCCATCTCGACCAATCAAATTTGCCGCTCGAGCTTTCAGCGTTGGGGAATATCGAGATTCAGACAAAATGGCAGCTCATAAGAAATACAGACCATGCTCGGAAATGCAATGCAAGAGTTGTAAAGATACTTCCCATGTCCTTTTTCTCAAGACTCCATCGGGTAAGGGTGGGAAGGTGTTCCATGGACTCTCTGGTATGAAGTTAACGGATTACTTTCATTTTACCGAACCACATTTCTCGACTCCAGTCCGAACTGGCTGTCTCATCTCAGTATGCCACTAGGGGATGAGTTTTATATGAAACTAGACGACCCGTGAACCCGTTGGGTTCCCGTTGTGACAGCGGTTGATGAAAAAAAGAAAAATCATTTCAAGAAAAAAAAAAGATAGCTCCAGCGAACTAATTCCGCTGTGAGGTTGTTTGCTTGATCAAATTCTCCCGAAGAGTACATGACTGAATTCTGGAATTGATTTTTTAATAATTTTTTTCGTTGCCAGATTTGAACACACACAACACACACACCACACACACAACACACACACACCACACAAGCATTTAAGGCCATTCCCTGCTAAAGCAGGGTTTAGCCTTGCGGCCCCATGACAATCTCTCCACTTTACCCTATTTCTGCATTCTCCCTTCTTAATCCCTTGCCCACAATCCTCTTCACCACTCTTTAGCCAAGTTTTCTTCGGTCTCTCCCGTCCTCCACTTCCGACTACACTCATTCTAACACTCCTCCTCACCCAGTCATTTCATCTTTCCTCAACACATGACCAACATCTCAACCTGTTCTCTTCACAACGTCTTCACAGACTCTATTCCATCATCTTCCGCAAGTCATCATTTGTCTTTCCTCTCTCAACGATATTCCACACATCCACCGAACCATTCGCATTTCCACCTCTTTCCAGCCTTTGTTGCTGCTCCATGTTCAGTACCCATGTCTCACTCCCATAATCATCGTACTCCTCACACATGTAGCATACACCTTTCCCTTCAACTTCAACGACACTCCCCTCTTTCGTCAGCACGCCACTCAGTTCCCGAAACTTCTTCCATCACATCTCATCTCTAGCAACCGTCGAAGAGTCTGATCCATCTTCTCCATTCAGCATGTCCGAGATAGCAAAATGTTTTCACACTTCCAGCTTCAACCATCTCCAAGATCCAACTCAACAATTCCTTCATCTGCAGCTCCTCTATGCACACCTTACACTGTGAAGTCTGCACACTGGTTAATGACCCTCTCACCTCACACTAATTTTCGATGAACCCATTCAGCACACATTTGTACACTGAATGGAGTTCACTCCGACACCCTTCCTGCCACACAGCACACGGCCACTTCCCAGTCCTTCCACCTCACCACATTCTTTACCACTTGCCATCACCTTTCGTCTTCCGATATTCACCTTCAAACCTTTTGCCTCCATACATTCCTTCCACTTGTTCATCTCTCCTTCAGTCCACCTACTCTCTGCAATCAACACCAGATTATCTGCATACAGCAGCTCCAACGGTAAACCCTCCTTTATCCTCCGAGCCAGCACCTCCATCACAACTACAAATAGAAGTGGACTTGGTACCGACCTCATTTAATCTACCTCAAAAAATAAATAATAAATAAATAAAATAAACTTTATAGAAGAGCATTTCATTTATCCTCATCGTGGCCATGATCAAAGCTTTTTTTTTGAACGATAAAAACTGCTTTTCTTATAGAATGTGGCAGGGGACGCTACATCTCAGATTATGCCATGCGACCGACGGACATGGAAAGCCTCCTGTTCCATCAGCAATTAGGTTGTGGACATTTGAGATCCACCTGCATCTCAAAAAGTAGACCATTGTGTACTGGTACCTTATCCAAATTCCCTGCCTGCAGACATTAAAAAGATGTCTTAAGTGAGAGACAATAATAGTTGGGTGAATAGGTGTGAGCTTGGGGTGGAGATATTGGGGAGAGATTGCAACAAGGTGCGCAGACAGTTATGTTACTTCCGCCAGAGGAGAGAGTATTGCATTTGGGTCGGTTTATTTGTTTGTCCATGCAGCATGTATGTCTTAATTACATATTACTGAAATGATAAATAATGACAATAATGATAACAGAACATAATGATAATAATAACAAAGAAAATGGGACAAAGATAATAGCACATAATGATAATGATAATGACAATGATAATTGATAGACTATACTAATAAATGTCATGATGTGTGTCAGTTGGTGTGTCTCCTCCATATCCCAAAAACCATGAAACTTTGCATACATACATACATACTTTGCATACAAAACCATGAAACCATGAGCAGCCTGAAACTTTGCATACATCTTCTTGCATACGGCAGCTTGGCTGCCGAATAGCTATCATTTTGTTGGGGTGTGTCGATGCCACTGATGCTGTGTCCCAATACCAGCACACTGGTAATCACTTCACCAACCTCAGAAGGATGACAGGCTTCGTCAACCCCACCTGGTATCAATTCAACAGTCAAGCATGATTTGAACTCAGAGCAAGGGAAGGGAAGGGAAGGCAGCGTGAGGACAAGGGAAGGGAAAGCGGCGTGAGGGCAAGGGAAGGGAAAGCAGTATGAGGGGAAGGGAAGGCAGTGTGAGGGGAAGGGAAGGCAGCTTGAGAGGAAGGGAAGGGTGATAAAACACACCCAAACAGCATGGGTTTTAAATGCTCCCACCCGGTTTTATGTAGTACCCGGTGGTTAAAAAGAAATGATGCTGTCTAATTGGAAAATTCAAAACTAAACAGTCAGTCCTTAACAGTCCCCTTCAGAGAGAGGAAGGGGTGGGGGTTCAGGGGGTGAAAGGGATAGGGGTGGGAAAGAGAGGGATAGCAGAGTGCAGAGAGGAGAGGAGATTCCCGCAGATGAGAAGTCCAGTTTAACGTCCATCTCGGAGACGGCACACACACTTATGAATCACCCTGCCTGTGAAACACCTGGATGACAGTTTATATCTGTGTCGGGATTTAAACCCCGGCTGGACAGCTTATTCGAGTTTGAGCGAGCGTGCATATCGATTGTCTGTCCTGCTGTGATGTGGCAATTAATTGCTTTGTAACAACTGAAAACATTTTTTACTCATTGTAATCATCCAATTTATTTTGCCTTTCTGACTCTGGAGATGTAAGAAGCACTCCGCTCAAGCAAACACTCCAACAAAACTGTTGAATAAACTTTGAAAAACGAAACATTAAATTTTTTATATGCATCTATCGATGCTGACGTGATGGGTCGTATAATGAAAGATCGTACAAAAAGGGGAAATGTGGTGCAAAATAAAATTGCACATTTTCAGCGAGTAAACCACCGACTGACACCGCACGACCAGAAGCAGGCGGGTGGGTCCTGAACTTTGTTCAACTTGATCGATATTGTTACAGTTGTGGGGGTAGATGGAGGAATTTCATAGCAAAGTTAGGATTGTATGGAGTTGCTTGGTCCGAGGCCGTGTCGGAGACATCTCGATGTAAATAAAGTTGGGAAACTGTGAGCTTAAGTGTTACATGTCACCACACAGGGGGTAGTGCTGTGTTAATTCGAAAGGGATCAAGGCCAATTTCCCCCAGTATGTAATTGCCCCCTGTGACCTTTTCCTACCTTCTTGCATTTACAAGCCAGCAATGAAAGAATTATGTTCTTGTAACAACAGCAACAACAATAATAACAGGGCCGCACATCCAAGCAGGCAAGAAGCCCCACCTTCCTGGCTTCACACCAGCAAGTCTTGCCCCCGAGGCTTATGATTGGTATGTGACATGAAAGGTCAAAAATGACCTTTCATGTCATGATTGGGCATGGTCAAAAATCGGACAGTTTGTGGAGGACACCATCGAGTAAGGTGTCTCGCTACGTCTGGACACGACGAAATACAGCAACACAACTCTTGTGTCATGCTGTAAATTTGCCCACGTGACGGAGAAAGACACAAGTCATTGACTGTTCGGTTGAGCCGCGAAGTGTGTACGTTTCTGAGGAGGGAAGAAAAGCATGCCTCGTGGCCTTATCACAGGGCCTCAGAGATCGTCTCGTCGTGTGGTTGAGGAGGAAGGTGGGTGATCGTTGTGAGCAGACCTCATGTAAGAGAGGAATATTTAGCATATTTGTTCATGAGAAGCCACCGCACGGCGGTTGGTGAGCCCTGGCGTTGAATACCACCTCACAAATTACTTCACGTACGTTTTCCCACCCAGAGAGCGGCTCGGCGTCATTTTGGGCGCATCTTCCCACGCAGGATGCCACGGTTCGATCGCCAAGTTCAAAAAAGACCATCTCTGGACAAAGCAAAGAGCCCAAATAAAGAGAGGATTTTCTTTTCTTTAATTTAATTTTCCCCTTGTCTCTATTAAAGTCCGTGTGTAGAGGTGCCTCGACTTTAGGCTTTAATTTACGTCACGTTTTATTAGTACACTTTGAATTGTTACCATTGTAAAGATTTGATCTATTTTCATTCAATCCCCGTGTTTATTTTAAGTTGCTTGCGTTTTCTATTTGTCATGGGTTTGAGTAGAACCCCTTGTGCTGTGCTTCCGTCTGCTCCGTCCATGCCGCGCATTCCCCTCCGTACGTGCTATAATCTCCGAGGATTACGTGCTCGCCACTAAGGAAAACTGCTCAGCAATCCGGCCTGGTCGGTGTTAACCGCCCGTCCATGACAATATATTCAGTGACTGTGCGAATATTGTAGAGCGCTCACCAAATGGCTTAAGCACTCAAGGAAGCACTCCAACGAAATGGTCGATAAGGAACGGCTGGCTTGGCAAGTTATTAGCGATCGCTGATCGGTTATATAAACACGATGCACCTGTTGAGGCCGGAATGTGAAGCGACATCAGAATTGGACATGTGAACACTTTTTTTTAGCAGTCAGAGCTGCTGCTGAAGTCAATAAAGAAGTTTAAATTTTGAAATTCTGCTGCGATTAAGAGACTATAGATTGTGGAAGGTGTGGAAATTAAATAAAGCCATGAACATTGGCGTCTCCGGGCGTTTATAAGCATTGCAATGTATCCAGCGATTCGGAGATATGATGATCAGGCAATCGATGATATGAGGAAAGTGGAAAAAAACACACAAAAAAAAACTACTATCATTAAGAAACCATTGCGGCCTGTTCTGTTGCACCCGACATCTTGGTAAGTTTTATTTTGGTTTTTCGTGAGGAGCACCGCCTAAATTATCTTCAAAAGGGGTGTTTAAATTAACCCAAACATTGGCTAAAGATCAACCCATCACCTGTCAAATTTCTAAAATCATCAATTTTCATCTGATTGATAAAATTTAAACAGAATTTGCATATCAGGTCACTGAATTCAACCGGCAATTATTAGATCCTCGTGGAGGATCTCTAAGTCTTACTCATGTTGTTGTTCTTGTGGACTTTTTTGTTTCACAGCCTACAGTTTTCATTGAAACTTCCTGAAACTTGGCATATATATGTAAAAATACCCTGCGCAGACAGTAACCATCCTCCGATCTTGAAAATTCCTCCTAGAAAAAAAGTTATGATGTCAAAATATCTCCGCTAATGGAAATCGCCTAAAAATTATCTCCGAAACTAGAAAGCTTTTTGAATTCTGTTTGCGGGAATCGAACAGGGCATTAGCAGAGATGAATTACCGCACATATGATACAATCACTATGACGTCATATCAATTTTTATGACGTCATTCCTATTTTTTTGACTTTTCATCTTGCCAAAACGAAGTTTTTGCAAGATATGTTAGTCAGTCTGTATGTTTTTTTTTTTTTTTTTTTTTTTTTGTTTGTTTTTGTTTGTCTGTAATCACGAAAAAAAAATTCTGCAGACCACAGTTTTCATTGGAAATTTTTGTAACTTCACATATCAGAGCCTATGGAGGTCCCTTTCAGGCCATAAAATTTTGAAGGTCAAGGTCAAAGGTCAAGGTCACTTTTTCGCAAATCAGGGTAATCGACAAAACCTTATTTTTTGAGTAATTTTGATCGGATCGTCTTCAAACTTCATGGGAATATAGTTCATGGTCTGGCGCTCAGCTGATTAATTTTTGGTGGCGATTGGCCTTGACCTTCATGTGTTTTTTTGTTGTTGTTGTTTTTTTTTTTTCTGTAATCACGTATAAATCACTCTGCAGAGCACAGTTTTCATTGGAAATTTTTGTAATTCGCATATCAGAGGCCTATGGAGGTCCCTTTCAGCGCATAAAATTTGAAGGTCAAGGTCAAAAGGTCAAGGTCCATTTTTCGCAAATCAGGGTAATCGACATAACCCTCATTTTTTGAGTAATTTTGATCGGATCGTCTTCAAACTTCATGGAATATAGTTCATGGTCTGGCATTCAGCTGATTAATTTGGGTGTGCTTGACCTTCATGGTTAACCGTAAGGTCACACTATTCCCAAGGTCAAATTTTCAGTTCTCCTGTGTGTACCTCAAATTGAACACTGATGAGTGCTTTCTAGATATATCAAGCTTGAGACATTATGACGTCATTTGGTGACGTTATGAGGCAAACGCATATTTTTCATGGTTACTCTGTAGAACGATTCTCATCGGAATCTCTCGTAGGCAGATATTCCTCAAGGAGTCGCTCTGGTGGATAGCAGCTCTGTTCACTTCAGTGTGACCTTAAAGAAGTCACACGTGGTCACCTTTTGGCAAGATACGGATCACCCTAACGGTGACATTGGTTTATTTTTTGTTTTTTGTTTCATTTGTTTCACAGCCTACAGTTTCATCGAAACTTCCTGAAACTTGGCATATATATATTGCTACGGCTGTGGAAATTCGCAGAACACCATATAGGTCCTTAGTTCAGTTATGCCGATAAGTCCATGTTCAGTTAGATTTCCCCACCGTTGTTTAATGGGTATATACCGTGTGGACAGGGCTGTGATCTTTGAGTTAGCCGTTTTTCTTTACTACGTTATTTTGGACCAACCACAACGCCACCACCACCACCACGCCACACCACCACTTCTCCACCACCCACCAACACCACGTCAACACACAACCGAATAACATCGCCTCACTTCATCCCCGAAGCAACGCCATCTTTGCACCAGCCGCGGCGAGTCCGCATCGACGGCATCGCTGCAGGCACACGTGGGGTTTGCTCGCCAGCAAGTTTGGTGATTCGCGCACGTCCGCTCTCCGAGCAAGTTTGGTGATCTCGCGCAGTCCGCTCTGTGGAAGCTTCGCCTCGGAATTCGGATCAAAAGAAAGGGAGGGGCCAGTGGGGGTCGAAGGTCGGAGAGCGGAGGTCAGATCTCGTCTCTCAGGCCCTATAAAAGGCCAAGCGGAGCGCCAGTTCGCGGTCATCAGTCGGTGAAGTCGTGAGTCGGTGGAGTCAGTCGGTGAAGTCTGGAGTCTGGAGAACACAGTCGGGGGAGAAGTCCA
>CM068954.1:143870832-143881361 GCA_035128595.1 Eptatretus atami
CATGAGTTGCTTCCCCCTGCATGTGTGTCATAGCGCCGGCAATTTATTTAAATCGTCTGCATGAGTGGGTTTGTTTAGTTAGTTACTCAGCCCGTAGGTTTTTTTTTTGGGACACGAATACACTAAATGTCGCACTCAGGGATCCGAAGATAAAACTTACTAGGGGAAACTTACACATGATGGCACACGAAAATTCGACGACTCGGGATGAGTCTGTAAAAAGGGGAAAGAAAAAGAAGGAAAAGAAGAAGAAAAGGACAGAAGAAAAGAGAAGGATTCACCATCCAACACAGAACACCAGCGCCAAGCACTCATATCCTTTGCCAACCTTGAAGGATTTGACAGGTACAGTCAACCCCACCTCGAGAATTTAATTAAAAGGGAAATGGTATTTGAATCGGATCTTAGGTCCAAGCCATTCACTCTAACACCCAGCAGTTTCTCAACTCTTTTCCCCTTTGTTGGACCTTGAATAGTTTTCATTTTGCCAGGGAACCCTACATAAATTATTATTTATACATTTTTAATATCTAGCTCTTTTATTTTATATCGTAGTTCACGTTTCCGGTATTTAATATATATTTTTTCGGTATACCTGGATTTAACGGAAAAAATGACCCCTTTTTGTCAATTTATATGGCAATTGGAAAAAAAAAACAACTGCTGTTTTGAGACTCACCCGAGGTTTAATTCACAAAAAAATTTTTTTGTTGTTTTTGTTTTTTCGAAACGTCATTTTTGAAGTGTTTGTCAACCGAGTCTGTTTTGACAATTATAAAAAGCACACCTCTGTGTACTTGTTGTCACCAAAAACTTAAACAATAAAGCAGAAGCATAAGGTAAAACAGCAAGACTAACCTTGAGGAGAGAAGACTTCACGCTAAGAAGCCAGAGATAGATGACACCGTGCATGGTCTCCGTACTTGAGTCAGTCACTCAATTATACACGAATCCGCGCTGTACAGAGTCACTTAACCAGTTGAGGGGCTGTTTCCATGCGCGATATAGACATCGTTTTAATTACATTCCTCATGGTTGTTATATTGTAATATATAGAGTTGAAGCCCTCTATTATTATAACCAAGGAGTTTCAACATTATGCGTTACGTGTTATAGAAAATTTTACGATATTAAATCAAACAAAACTACTCAAATACATTATGCCTATTTATTTACCTGTGGCTCGCGGAACCCTAGGACCTCCTTGCTGAATCCTAGGTGGTTCCGGGGACCAGGGGTTGAGAAACACTGCTTCCATCCAGCCAACACCAGGTAGTATTGATACCAAGTTGATTATCACTTTCACTTTCTCAAGTATGTTCTTATTTTACCTAACATGATATTTGACCTTAATCTGACCCATAACCTAATCTATTTTATTATGCGTCATGACTATTACTTTGAACCAAGTTGATGATAAACCTTCAGGGCATTCTCAGTTATCCCAGGAAAGAAACGTGTTTATGGACTTCTGCCTTTGAGCCTTTGACACACTTTTAAATCAGTTCATTTTGATTTTTCATAAGATTCCTTGTATTGAAAAGCTCTTCTGGGTTGAAGGTGAAATGCTGCGCTTTCATGTTGTTCCACACACATTAGGATGAATAATGTTGCTGTGATATTTTGATTTTAAAAAATTTGTGTGTGTGGACTTTGATCATCCTACAACGTTACTTGTGAGTGCACGTATGTCATGTATAATCGATGTGAGAGAATTTCGTAAAAACTTAAAACTGCTTTGGTTCAACAGTCGAGGCAGAATCACTGTGAACTAATTCTCAGCGGTTGATGTCAAAAAGCTGAATAGGTGATTCGAAAATTTGTTTGCAGTTAAGACTTCACAGCCGATCATTCTAAAAAGATCATGTAAGGTGACGTAACGGCTTGAAAATATTTTTCAAATTGTACTAAAGATTGGATTTCATAACCAGGAATGATACAGACAAAAATATGTTGGAAGCGAGTTTAAAAATAAGGCGATCACAAACTAACCATTATTTGTCCATTGGATGATGAAATTGGCATAAAATGATTCACACCAAAATCGACTTGTTTGTTGGTTGAAGATAGAAGAGCAAACAGAAGGAAGATTGTGAATTTAAGTGAGTATAACCATGGTGTGTGAACTAAAATTGTCCGATTAATGGGGCATTACACATTTAAGTGAGATGAATGCACTCCATCACTTTATATCAGGTTGATAGAAGAAAGAAGAACAAGGACAAGCCCAGCCCCACCCACTCTTTTTTCTTGTTTTTGTATACAATTGTCAGAGGCTCGTGCAAGAAGCTAACACACAAAAGATTAACTAACGAGTGGAGCAGGGAGACAAAGAGGGGCGGGCAGGAAGAAGCAACAGTGCGGGGACAGAGAACATGAGGGGAATCGTGGAATGGAGAGGATGGGCGCGGGATACACGGGCTACCAGATGGACACGCCAAAGACTTTATTATGTCCTTACACGACAGGATTTCAGGAAGGAAGCGTGGGGATTTGAGGATGTGGGTTATTAGGTGGATTAGACAGGGGAGAAAAGTCGTTTAGGGTTTTGGCATGGGGGAAGTAAGGGATTGTGTCGTATGAACGCTTGTTTTGAAGGCCTGAGGCAAGGTGGGATTGAGAAGTGTGGAAGTTATCCAAAGGGAGGAAAAAAGAGTGAAGTATGTGAGCGTTGTTTCTTGATTTTGATAGCTTTACAGAAGGGATTTTCTGGCGGCCTTGAGTGCCCGTGCGGCAGGAATATGGGAAGGACATATCGAAGACGGGGGGGGGGGGTGGGGGCAAGTGAAGAGGAGATTGGTAGAAATTAGAAAAATGGCGACCCTGCTGGGTAAGAGAGAGACACCCAAGGACTCGCCTCTCATGGGGTAGATCCCAACGATCCTAGATGCCTTGGTTCTTCACCATGAATTCTTGAGGAAGGTGAGAGGTAGAGAGCACCAGCCCACGAGGGGAGAGCCAGTTTACTCATCAGATAGTGGACGAAAGTTGTTTGTGATCAGTGAGCTCAGGCTGGGTGCCAAAAGAGGACTTTGCATGACGGAGGGGCTCAATTCAGGTGATGGCTTTGGAGGCCAGCTGAACATTTGTGGCCTTTCCCAGGAAAGATTCATGGTAGATAGTGAAAACACAAGCTTGAATAAAGACTCTTCAAGGAGGAATTGTTGAGAATAGATGAGGGGGGAGGGATTGGTCCAATGGTCCTTTCAGAGAAGACATTTTGTAAGAGTTTGATATTTGTCAGGATGAGACATGTTCACGTGATGAAAGACATGTTCCATTTGGCTTGTGTTTATCCCCAGATCGAGAGAGTGAAGAGGTATGTCTTGGCCAAGTTGGGGATTGGAAGTCGGTATTGCAGAGGCTTGAGTCGATATCAATTGAATTGGGGACCATTTCTGTTGACATGAGCGTGGTGCTGCCGAAGCAGTCTCTTGGCTTATTGACACAATTCGCTGGACAATAGCCACTCGCACTAAGAATTTAGCAATGCAAGCATGGACCACTCATTTGTGGCGACGCTCGGAAGGATTGAAGGCAGTCAGTGCCACTGGTATTATTTAAGCAGCAGTGGGATTGAACTCAGGATGCTAGATCCAGTCCATCACCAACATTAGCCAAACCAGGCGTCGGAGTCGGATCCAGCGAAAGAATAAAGAGAATTTTTTCAGACGTCGAGAGATCATTGATGGAAACCAGAAAAAGATGGGCCCGACATTGCTTTAAGGAACTCCAGCTGAACAGGAAAGGGGAAGAGATGAACTGCGATTAAGGGTACCAGTTTGGTCGTTGACAGCGAGAGGAAAGGTCTGCAAAGCATGAGGGAGATGGCCTTGGATACATATGAAGAAGATTGGTGGGCAGGGCTGGTGCCAGACCATATCGAAGGACTCATTATGTCGAGGGAGTGGCTTATTTCATTGTATGGCATTTGAGTTCCTCATCATTGTTGCGAGAGCCAGAAAGCGCTACCTCCAGGGCATGCGACCTGTACTTGAATTTCAAATTGAAAATGATCGGAAATTAAGCCATTGTGAGAGGAAGGATTTAATGTCTGAAGCGGATGGATGGATTCCATAACCTTTTCTTGATGATTGCGGAAGGCTGTTTGGTCTGTAGTTTGCAGTGGGACATGTAGATGCAGGATTGTTTTTGCACCATATTTTATGCAGAGCGGGTCATGTTTGCGGATTTCCAAGCAGATAGCAGAATGACCTTAGAGCAAATGAGAAGGGTGAAAACGAAAGAGGGTGCAGAGTTTGCAAGAGCGCAGAGCAGGTTTTTAGGCAAATGAGCTTGATTGCCTCTGGGACCCAGTTGCAGGATTCTCGAGTCAAGGTTTGACAAAAGTCCACTTGCAGGAGAAAAAGGACACAGACCCAGGAAGGCGAAGGTGTTGACTGGGTTTAGGTGAGTACAGAAAGCGATGGCTTTGGACACAAGATTTAGATGCAAACACGAGTTTAGGGCATTTCACCCTTTTCATGCATTGTCCAGCTGTGTTGGTCATTGGGTAAGGTGGGAGATTGGAGGCGGGACATACACAGAACCAGACTTCATCGATGCCACCAGGATTTTGGAGGGGGGGTGAACAGATTTGGAGAGCTCTCGACTTGAGATTTGAAAGTGTTGTTTTCTGGGCTTGCCTGATGGGTAGACACCATTGTCTGAGTTTTTGTGGGAAGGTACTGAGGTTTTGACCTTCATTTGGATTTGCCTATCCAGGAGGCAAAGCAAGTTGTTCAGGACCAAACTGCCTCGCTACAAGCTCCAGTTATACATGGGGGAGTCAAGGAGTAAGAACCTGAAAGAGGAGATGAGATTAAATCAGTGGCATTAGAAGAAAGAGAGAGAGGAGCAAGTGTCTGAAAACGAATTTTCCACTAGGACAAGTTGATGTTCAGGAAAGTAGAGATGGAGGACCAGTCTAAGAAGATTTTTGGCCTGCTTGGAGACGCTCTGCCGTCGGCCTGAGTGAATGCCAGACTTGAACGGCGCTGAGGTGTTCTCTGATAACCAGCACAAGAGTATTGTCCACTTTTGACAAGCACGTTGGTCAGATAACAATCTGGAGCGGAGGAAGACGCAGATCTTTTCAGGGAAATTTTCAAATCTAGATCACAGAAGAGATGGAAGTACAGGGTGAGAATTCAGGTCTTCGGAAGCTGACCAATTATTCCAGTCCCATGGTTTGCAGAGTTTCTTTTTGTTGAAGTTCCGTGGTAGGTGAGAGGTACCACACCAAGCTCCAGCTGAGCATGATGGACAATTGACAGTCACCATTTTGGGAAGATAGCAGTTGGGATGAGAGATGGAAGTTTGTCCATGATTTTTGGAGCAGGGAGATGCTAAGTGGAGATATCAGCTGTTTGTAGTGGACGTACAACACACACACGAAAATTTGAGTGGGGAAGTGAGAGGGGCAAGCCGTTTGCCAGAGTAATTTCGGTTATTGTGTAGGGGGTGAGGGCAGTGCATGAAGATGAAGAATTGGCTTGTCCAGTTGGCAACCTGTATGGAAATCATCTGGTTGTCAAGTTTGGCAACCTGTTATGGAAAGATCATCTGGTATGTCAGTGGCAACTGTATGGAAAAGATCTTACAGATTTGAGCGAAGGCCCCGGATGTTGTGAGGTCTACACTGTGAAGAATAGCGAGGAGGGAGGGGACGGCGAGGGAGAGCATCTTTCAGATACTGCATTATGGTTGCCGAGCAGTATTTACCTTGGCTCTGGGACACAATCCTGGAAAGGTCCGGCACTCCGATGCAGGAGACTTCAGAATTTCTCACTTCTTACCACTCATTTTTTGCCTGACCTTGAAGGATGACAAACTAAGATCAACTACCTGATGTCGATATTTAAATGGCACAAGAGAGACCCAACTCAGGACACTTTAGAGAATCTTAAGCTAGCCATTCATAACCATGTAGCCAACACCAAGCTTTTATGAGGCGATTCGACTGATTAAAATCTCTAAATCTTTCACATTTGAGAAATCTTAATTGATGCTTTACTTTACCCTATTGATTAAAGAAGCAAAAAGGAAACTTGTTAACAATTCCACAGTACCAACGGTGAACAGTGTCGCCTGTATTTTCACTTAGGTAAATGCATTAGTTTATCTTTTTCTGTTTTTAATTGTCTTTTTTTGCAATTATCTTTCGAAATCTGGAGAAGTTCTTCATAAAGGTGTGACCATTTAGAACAAGATCTTGCACTGCTTGTTGAATGAGTCCGACATGTCATAACCCTTTGCAATAGTGTGTTGTAAGTTTGTATGATGTTGGTAAAAGGGAACACTTTTGGTGTTTTGATGTCCGAACAGACAAGATCCTTGTGAGATACATACATAATTATGTTTCTTGTTAGTTTATTGACTTGAACCATTTCTTGGCATGGGACATGAATATCTTCAGAAGTCAGGAAATCAAATGATCTGATGTCGATCGACACAGATTCTGTCCAGATAATATTGTGTCAGATTTTAGAACAAAGCTCCAGTTTTCAGGAGTTTCAGAGTTCAATGGTATTGTTTTACAAAACTTTCGGAGGTTCAGGCACTCACATTTTGAAATTTCAGTTTTGGATCAACAAATTGTGTTGGAGATGTTGAGACATTTTAAAATTGCAAACAATTCAGTTCTGTTGTGTTGATGCTAACTTGTACACAAGGCATCTTTGTGATACTACTCTTACTTATGCAAAGATTAGATTTCCAAGTGTTTCATGACAAATAAAATGTTTTATTTCTTTCTTTGGTAAAAATTATTAATATCTTCCACTTTGTATTTTTTTGTCACGTCTTTTGATTAATTTTTTTCCTGCGAGCAAAGTCTTCTCCACTTAAAATTACCTTATGTGGATGTGTGTGAAATCATTTGAAGCAACGCTGGTTGCATCAAGGGTTTGAGGAAAGAAGATGCCACAGGTTCAGTTTGAAAAGTTTCATCCTCAGAAGACGGCCATTGTGTCAGGGAGATTGGAGGCTGCGTGCTATCTCACTGAATTGTGCAATGTAAGCGTCTTCAACCAAAACTTTGGCACATTTGTATTCCCCTTCCTTCCCCCCTCTTAATTACCCACTCTTGTTTTTTTCACTTGTTCTCTCCATCTGCCTCACTTCTGCTCGTCTTTTCTCCCTGTCGTTGCTGTCCATTATTTCTCAATTTTCCACTTTGCCTCTCACTTTCCTTCTTTGCTTTGACACACCCACCTTGCAAGATCGGACCGCTCGCAGTAGGCCTCTGGTGATTTACACAATGAGTTTGTTTTCCATCAGATGTCCAATGGCTTTTTTGGCGGTCGAGTGTTCATTCACGATTGGGGGACCTGTTGCTCTTTGTTTTGTAAAATTTGTAAAAAATATCATTTGTAAAAAAAAAAAAAACAAATTGATAAAAAAATCCCTAAAAACTCTTTTCACTCTAGTCATTTTCGAGATTTGAGGAGCAGTTGATAAATTTTTTTTAAAATTTAACCGCATTTCCTATTAGGCTGTTACACAACAAAACGGTGACAAGGACGGGTGTTCGCTAACCTTTTGAAGGGCACGATATAAAAACAAAACACTTCATCCTTACTTATATAATCATTTATATTTATTATATATATATTATATATATATTTTATTATACCTTATATTATTGTTTGCGGAATTCGCACCCGCCGGCGATTGCGACGGCCACGTGAACTCGAAATGCGGCACGCCGCCCGGCGGAGGACAAACCCCCAAGCTTCCGTGTTGCACCATCCCAGCATCGCCACCCTCTACCTCGCAAAGCTCGCCGGAACACGCTGGTCGAGATCCGCCTATAAGGGAGCATAGCGTTTCTCCCTCCTTTCCGAAGGAGGTAGTTCGGTCGCTTGCCGGGTCACGGACAGGTCTGCCAGCTACCCCTTAAGCCTCGCTACCTCTGTGTGTGTGTGTGTCGTCTTCCAACACGTTTTATTGTGTAGTTCTCTCCTCTACTTTTTCTTCTTCCCTATGTTTCTTCTGTTTTCTCAACTCTCTGCGTTCCGTCACCTCTACCTCCTTTAATTTCTTCCGTTATTCTTTCAAACTCCTGCGTTCTCCGTCTCCCTGTTTCCACTCTAGCCTCCTTCATTTCACCGTTAATTTCTTATTCCGGGTCTTCGTCTCACTCTACTCCTTCAATTTCTGCCGTCGTTTTCATTAATTTCCCGGTCGTCCGTCGTCACTCTACTCCTCACATTTCTCCCGTTATTTTTATTTCACTCTTTCTGTCTTCCCCACGTGTACGAGCTTTTTTTTGTTCCCCGTAATTGTCGTGGCGGCAACGCTCAGTTCATAACTGTGCGAGTTCATACACTTCTCGTCCAACATCATTATTTCTCCGTCATCTTCTCACCCGTTATCGTGGTCCGACCGCGCCACACTCCCCCTTCGATCGTATTTTCTTCAGGTGGTAGCGTAGCCTGGTAGCCCGTTTGCAATTCTTCGGGGAGCAGTTTTATATCTCCGCCTTGGTTCCACGATCCAATCCTTTTCGCTTTCATCGCAAGGAGCTGACGGCCATTAGTTGCAGTGCAATTGTCCATGCCCTGGCCACATTCCAACTGACCACGTTCAGTGGCGCATTGTATAAATAAGATACCCGATGACTGCGATAGCCACTTTTTCCCCATTTCCCTATCCGGTAAAGATGTGTCTTCCCCGGGTGTACTGGACCATGGTTTCTACATTATGAACACATATTTTTTCACCCCCGCACGCCGCATTCGCCTTTGAAACGGCCATATTCGTTGTCTACGTAAGGGGTTATTTAATTCTCGCATCGTAATTGGGGATCGGGGTGTCCTTCACCCTGACCGATTCCCGTGAATTTTAGTTGGAGGACGGGACGGGGATTCTGAATCGACACTCGACGACCAGTGTTGCGAATTCCGCCCGCCGGGGCGGTCGCCACGTGACTCGAATCGTGCACGCCGCCCACCGGACGGACAATTCTGTCGTGCCTCTCGGACTTACGCCGGAGTCAGTCAGGGTGTAGGCCTTTCGGCTACACGTCTGCCATTCGCCACCCGCGTGGGATTAGGTTGTTCCCAAACTGACCACTATAGTCCCAGGATGGTAACGGGCGTGACTCGCGCAGGTCGACTTGGACTCGGGCCGTTAAGCGAGTCGTTCCGTTTCGGGATAAGCCGAGCGGTGTTCGTTCGCTCGACGTTTCTGATTAATTAGGGGCCCGTATGCCCACTAGACCCTTTCTGAAGGAAGATGGAGATCAGCAACGAAGAAAGACGCGGAAAGGGAACAATTCAACATGATGCACATTTATTTTCGGCGAACCGGGGAGCAGCACATATACAGCCAAACAGGATGAAAAAATTGCACATTAAGCACATTAAACAAAACAACAATGGCGATCTACACGACTCGCGTCACCGGCAACACTTATCACGTTTTCTTTTACGGACGGCGCAACACATTCATTCGAAAGAAAGAAACGGCCACCTCAAGCAGGGGGCAGACGGGGCGTAGGCCAATTTGTGGCGGGACCTGGCCAGGAGGGCAGGGTCGCCTGAGCGGGGGTCCACCGCGTCTGTTGACGGCCGCAAATGTGGCGTGCGTGGCGTGCCCCGACTTGTGCTCCTTCGCGTGGTTCTTCGGCACCGCTTGGAGTGGGGTGGACGGGGCCCCTTTGTTGCACTAGCTCTCAGCGCGGGGGAAAGGGAATTGTTATGCCTGGGGGGAGAATGGATGCTGGCTTGGGTCCCTAGACGAGCGTCACGCCACGGCGACCTCGTCGCCGGACGCCGGTCTTCCCTGCTCGGACCAGAGCTCTTGGCCTTCTATGGCCACAACTCTCTGCACACGCGCCGCTGCCGTGCCACATCGCCCGTTTGACTCTGCCAAACCTTCTATTCTGCCTCTCTGCTCTCCTGCGACTCGATGCCAAACTCTTGGCTTCTGCCTCTCCTCCTCTGCACCGCGACTCGACTGCATTCACTGCCGTGCGCTCGGCATTTTATAGGCCGCAGGGAGAACAATATGAGATTTTCCGGATCAGATGAGTTCAGGCGGACCTACGGGGCATTCCGCCATTGGCACGAGGAAAAGTGTGCTGTACTCCCTGATTCCAGAATTTGCATTATGGTTCCCAAGACGCGCTGGGGCGGGAGGCCAGCCGCTCCGCGCTTGTATTGGACGGATCGAGTGAGGCGTGTGCATTCCTTGATCCGATTTCTCTCGGGAAGGCCGCTATTGCACTCGCGGCTCGGTGACATATCGCGGAACAGAGCCCAGACAGCCCCGCACGCTCAGTTTCAAGGTGGTGGGAATGGCGTTGAGCAGGAGATGAGTGGGTGGTTGGAGGGTTTTTTGGTGGTGGTTTGATGTTGGCGGTGTATTCAATAAGATAGAACAGAAACGCTATCAAGCGTCGCAGCCGGACATGATCAATAATTCACCTCTAACACGGGTTTGGGGGGCTACTTACTGTATTAGAGTTATCTCACCTCGGGGCTGAATTGTTGGTTTGTGCGATTTCCCAGCCGTAATCCCTT
>CM068954.1:143893397-143904147 GCA_035128595.1 Eptatretus atami
AGCCCCCGAATTCGTTCCTGTGCATCGGCCAATTGTTGTGACTCCCCGTGCACACAATCCTCCTGAACCTTGGCTGCGCGCCGCCGTGCCTCGTCCAATTTAATGGCAAACGAATGCAATTCCTCTATATAGTTATCACCACACTTCCACTGCCCCAAGGCATCCGACACTCGTTCATGAAGCTCATGAATGTATGTGTTGGCGTCCTCATTCGTCTGCCAAGCGTATCCTTTCCGACAGTGGCCTAACCGTGGGCGGAGAGTTTCCTTCGCGCCTTGCGGCTCGTGCACTATATATTACCCTCTCGCTTCGTGTCGCGCCGAGATGGAGCCCGCGCCATTTTGCGACTCCATTTTTCTTATAATTTGCAATTTTTCCTCCGATCGCTCAAGCATAAATCAAATCAAATTTGGACCGTTTTTTTTTTTTACCAATGTCGGGGTGCGAAATGCACCACTGGTCCAAATATCCTGCTCCAGACACCAAATGTTGCGTTTCGGGGACGGAGGGATTCGAGCGGTGGCGATTCGACTGTGTGGCAATCCAGTCCTCAGCAGTTTTTTTTTTTTTACGAATCGGGCAATTTATTGGCGGCGACACGAAGTGATTCAAGGTGTAACTTCATACGAATTAACACAAATTTATTGGGGAACATCAGGGATCACAACACAAGCAATAAACACGGCAATGGTTTTTTAACAATCCTCAACCCGTTCTTAACTCGGGAGCCACGGTCTACAGATTTCGAGGGATCGCGACCGAAATATGCCTTAGACAACGTGCAGCAAAGACAAACAGCATGCAAGACAAGACAGAGTACTTGTGATGTCTCATGGACGAGAGGACAGTGTCAAAAGCACGAATGTCGCTCGCAACAGGCGAATGTCCGTCCACGGATTCGAACTCCCGCTCGAACCACGCCGCGTGCGAAATGGAGGCGTCATACTCTTGCTCCCTCAAGGCACGCGTGCGCACGCTCTCCTCAGCGCGTTCCGGCCCCGCGCAATGTCGACGGCACAAGTCCGCCAGATCAACGATGGCCTCAGCCGATCTCGCTCCAGGGTTCAGCATACAAATCCAGGCCTGGCCCGTTCACAAGACAAGGCCCACATCGAGGTCCGAGCTCCGCAGGCGCATCGCCAACGTGTCGAGCCGTGGTGTGAGCAGGGACCGTCAGAGGCTCCGGCGTGTCCTCTCCTGCCTTCCGCCTCGAAGCCCGACTTCCCACTCCGTTTCTCGCTTCGAAGCGACTCCGAGCACGCCTCGAGAATCCAACTGTTCTTCACACACAGCACTTTTTTCTCATGAAGCCTTCGTTCGCTCCTTCGACACACGAGGACGTCTCCTCTCAGCGACTGCCGTCTTCCAAACTGAGAACTCCTTTTCGGCGCTCGTGGCCTCCGAAACCCGAGCACCTCGAGACCGACGCTCGTCCAAACTCAAATCCTTTTCTCCTACAGTTTCCCCTTTTTCCGCTCGCTTCGAAACACGAGCACACCTCGCTCCGCGAAGCGACAAGACTCTCCTTGGCCCACTCCTCCCCTGCTCCACTCCTCCCTTGGCCACACCCTCCTAGCCGACTGGCGGGGCCTATCGTCCGTAGAGGGGAGGAGGAAGAAGGGGCCCTTGTTCCACACCACCGCTCAGACAACAAAACCGCCTTTTACAGCTCCCGACACACACGTTACGTCCATTTTACCACAACACTAGCTATACATCTATCTATAATTCCAGCAATCTCTGCGCCACAACGGTTAAAGGGAATCCCCAACGGAGCACCGAGGCCAAACACCAGTCTTGGTGAGGTTGGAATCAACTTTAATAACACACACGATACAACGTGCCCGGCTCGGCCAAACCTTCCACGATACAGCACCCCTGCACGGTAACCCCATGCGCCACGCTCGCACGACGGATTAAACCACGTACTCTACTGGCGTAAGCACTTTTTTTTTTCCGAGGTCATTTATCTACTATCATGCTTGGTGTTATAAATGAAGAAAGTAGGTGACAGTACATCGCTTCAAATACTGAGGCAGAGTCCACAAAGTTAAACAAGGATAATGGTCACTTAACCTGGAGGAGGTCACATAAATCATGTACCAGTCAGTCAGATATACTGAGACATCACCGGGTAGACTGCCCTCCGGTCTCAGGGATTATTCGCCCATGACAGTCTCTGCAAGCATTGTGACCAAATATGACTCTAAGCATCCAAGATAAAATCCTTGAGTGTTTGGGCTGGTAACGTACACGGTTGGAGCGTCTTGGTGTCCAGACGGTTGGGGACACGTTGGATGTTCCTCACAGGTGTCGCCGATGGCGCTGGAGTAACCAGGTCTACAGGTGTCAAGCCTCGGGATCGCATCATGATTGGTACCTAGATCTGGTACCTGGCTACTAGGGATTGGGAAGGATTCAGCACTGTCGGCAGGTGAGACAGCTCATAGGGGATGAATGGGGGTCTGGTGGTTTTGTTGTGGTTGGAGGCATACGTCCTCGGTTTGTTGTGCAACACCATATCCCGATTGCGAGGGAGTGGGAGCATATCTTCCAGTAGTCTGGTTTGTAGCATTCAGACTTTTTCACCCGATAAGCTGCACTCCTCAATTGGGACCCACAAATTTACGTATGTTGCACCAGGGTCCATCGGTGGCAGAGACGAGTAGCGGTTTCTTGCGCATGACTTGTTATGATCAGAGTACAAATAGATCAAATCACCGACTTCCACTGACACACTGGGCTTGACGGACCCATGGGTGCCTTCGACTTCTCACTATGGGGGTGGTTAATGGAACGAAGATGTGTTGGGCTTGTATCATTTGTAAGTCTGAGAAAGGGATTTGTTGATTGGTGAACTGATCCCGCTGGCACCACTTCTCTCGGGCCGAGAGTCCCCGTGCACGAACTCGTGAGTTCATACTGGCGGTGGCCAGTGCGAGGGTTAGTGGAGTTACTGGTCCTCCCATCGGCTCCTGTCGTAGAAGTTCGTCTTCAACATTCACGAACTGCCTTCTCGGCGATGGATTCTTGTTGGGATTTTTAATGCGACCAATCTCGATGCACATCCGTTGATGTTTAAGAAGCTCATCGTGGACCAGACGTGTGAAGCCGGGAGCCGGATCGGTGGGTGACAGCAAGTGGTCCATCCAATGGCCGAGCTCTATGCATAAGCGGATCAAGTTGTCGCGGAGAGTGATGTGTTGTTCATTCTCCAACAATGCACGATGTAGTGTAGGAAGTGGAACTTCTCGCAATATAAGAACTAGCTGGTGATTGCGTTTGATGATATCCGCTGCGAAGGATACACCAACAGCACAGGGGTTCTCCAGTGGACTGCTTGGTAATGGTATGAGGAATGTTGCGCAATGCAGCACACTGGTGACACCTCGAGGTTACCTGATGATTGCTCTGTCCAAGTCAAGAGCATAAAAATAGCGGTGAATCACAGAACTGAGTTGATGACGACCTCGGGTGATCCAGTTGAATGTGTAATGCTGTTAGTAAGCCATTGACTACCTGACGTGGGACAATAATGCACTCACATGCCGAGGACAAGGGCTTGTCCCGAAGGCACTACAACTAGGCCATCTTTGGAAGTGACGCAACCTGGAGGTAACGTTTGACATCCTTGATGTTGGTTGTTTTCTTCGATGGGTGGGTGCCCTGAATCAGGTGGTATGAGTCCGCCTTAAGTCTGCGCACTCTGCCTGAACTGCTATCCAGGCAGTTCTGTTGGTGAAGGGCAGTTTGGTTCGGCGGAAATAATGTCTTGGGCTGACACCTGCAGGACTACGGCCTCTCCTCGCGTCTTATGAATGCACAAATTTGACAGAGGTATCGGTACAGTCTGGTGCATTGCGGCTGGCAAAATCAGATGGGGCATTGGCGATCCTGCGAGGTGTCATACGGTCGCTTGATAACGGCTGACGGTGGATAGACGAGGCTCGCTGAAAACTCGCCACGACAGAGCTTCTCATACGCTTGTACGCATGGCTTGCTATCAGTGAGGATGGTGCATGATGTTTAGATAGGATAATGAGGGACTGAAATGTTTTACTGATACAGCAATGGAAAGGGCCTCCACTTCACATGGCAACCAGGTAGGTTGGCGTCCGCGTAACTTTGCGCTAAAAAAACCCGCAAGGTGGGTCTTCCATTGCGCGTGATGTACAGAGTTGATCCAATGCTGTGTTTTTTGACAGAACCATCCGTCACGCTCCATAGCTGATCACTTGGACGAGGAAGAGTAATTGTACGAGCTGACGAAAGAGCGGCTTGGGCTCTGTGGAAGGCAGAATGTAACTCATCAGTCCACACAACTCTGTCCAGTGATTGGCATCCAGCCACAACATCATCCAGGGGGATAGAGAGCGGAGCAGTTGGGATAACAGAGCGAGAACTTATATGCCCGATAAAGGATCTCATTCCCCTGACCTTCTCAGGAGCCGAACAAGTAGAGAGTGTAGCCCCCACGGTGTGGGCTGGCCTGGATAGTACCATTAGACCAGACCCTTCCTATATGGTGGTGCTCTTTGGACATACAACTGTCTTCGTAGCAGAGAGGCGAAGTCGACATTTACGCAGAGCCTGCAACACCATTCTCCAGTTCTGGAGAAGTTCGTCCTATGTGTCACCACGCAATAGAGGTCGTCAGCGAGTTTGGCGACGGTCCCTTCTCTAAGAGATCACCAAGGACGCGACACATGAGTTCTTCGAGTGCCGTCTCTGATCCAGGCATACCCATAGCGGATCTGGTATACACACGTATTCCCGGAAGGGTGTGGCTACACCGCAGTACTTCATGGACTGGCGAGATAATGGGATTTGGTAGAAGGCACTCGTAAGGTCGGTAGTAATTAGATACTTCCACTGAGCAATTTTGCGGAGGATGGAATCTACGTTTGGCATGAGAGAGGTTGGGGCTTGCTGTATCGGCCCACATCAGCAAAGGCTGTGACTAAGCGGAACCCGCCACTGGGCTTCTTGATCAAGAATGAAGGATTCAGGTATTCTACAGTAATCCCATGTCCTCAGGGCGAGCAAAGACTCCAAGCTTTTCTAGTTCACGCAGTTTATCTTGCGCATACTGTGGTAGACGGCCTTTGCGTTGTGGAGCTGAACGGGGCCCATGTTAACAACAGCCTCAAAGGGGCTGCAGCACCATTGTAGCCTTGGAGCACTGGGTAAACACTTCATCATACTCTTCAAGAAGGGCACAAAACTTTGATCGTGTGTCAGGAGAAAACATGTTGTCAGGGTCGAGAGTGACAGTCGAAGAGTGTCCTGAGAGTGAAGTAAGTGTGCGTTTTAATTTGGGGGGCTGGTCTCGGTATAGTCATCTGGGTGTTCTCGGGTATGTACACAGGGCGGATTTGGCAAAATTGCTCATGTCGTTTGAGAACTCGTGGTTCGTTAGTTAAATTGGAGATCCGAAACCTTCCCCTGATGCTATGGATGACACTCGGTGGGGGCCAGTACTCAATGGGTCGCAGCGACCTCACACTGGGGCATCCGTGCGAGGTTTGAGTGCGAACGCTGAGTCGATACTCGACATGTCACATGGAGGACCATTTCGATGAACTCACCGGGCCACAGAGTAGTTGTGTGGGGAGGGCACATACGACATGAGCTCGGCGTAGTGCATGGCGATTAAGGCTCCTTCCTGAGAACCATAAACGTATGTGGTGCCATCACCAGGATAACTTGATGCTTCGCAGGGCGGATTGAGATGTCATTAGACTCCATGAAAGGTGTTCCTGCTAGTACTTCTATGTCAAGATTTTGACAACCAGGCCCTCAAACTGAAATTTCCTTCCGTACGAGTCAGTGTCAGTCTGGTCTCACCAACCACTTGAGAGGGGAAAACCCATCAGCTGACAAGTGGACTGTGCACTCTTCTGAATCTTGACTCCAAACCTCCTTACAGTTGTCTCACAAATCAGGTTACCCGTGGCCCCACTGTCGATGGTAACTCGGGTTGTGTGGTGGCCGTGGAAGGTGTCTAGATATGGAGACTGGCGAGTCTGGACACGCGAGATAGTGGACGGTTCTGTATAGTCTATGTTATGTCTCCAGACTCGTCGTCTGACTCTTCAGTTATGTCAGCCACATGGCATGCTCTGGCGATGTACCGACGATCTCGTTCGGGAGGAAGGACATCACTGAGGAAATGACTGTAATCAGTGCGGCGTACTTGTTTGCAGAGGGACAGGACTTCGTAAGGTTGTTGGAACGAGTACCCGAAAGACTTGATGAGGTTTGACGATGATGGGAACGATGCCGGGCGGGGACCTGTGGTCGAGACGTTGAAGTGCGCAAGGACGTTGTATCTTCAGCAGCATGGAGCTCATCTAATAGTGAGTCAAGCGCCTGGGATATCTCCGGTTTGATGGAGGCTAAAGTGCGGGACCTGAGTTCAGTTCCATAGCGTTGTTTGACGAGTCCGGGGAGTCCACTGTGGACAAGGCGAAGCCATGTGAGCACAATAAAGTTCTCCACGAGGGAGATAATTCCTCATCTTCCGTGATCGCCTGGTTATGGTGGAAGATGCTGCCATCTTGTCGAAGCAAGTTATCCTCCACAAACGCCATCAGGCGTTGGTATAAGTCTTCATGGCGCTCTTCGGGTTATGGCATATCGCTGCAAAGTCAATGAAGTGTGCGCCTGTTGACTGGAATCCAAATGTTGTCGAATCGATTGCCATATGTTGACTACAGAGGTGGAGTTTCGGACTATGGTGTTGCGGGATATCACAGGGCAGTAGTTTGCAATCTGACCCAGCATAAGTTCCAGTACGGTGACTTTCTGTTGGGCAGCGTGACGCTGCACAACGGGACATCCTCACCATCATCCACAAGTCACGAAGAGGGAACGCTCTACTCTTCTTCTCCCAGGTGACGCCCTCAGTGAGGAAGGGCGCAAAGTTGGGATCGAGTGATAAAATATAAAGAAAATTGTGTCTCCAATTTTCAAACGAGTTCACTGTTTCACTCTTGCGAAGTGACCACTGCTTTGGTGCACGGTGTGTGGTGGCCATTTTGACGACGGGCACGTTGTACAGACGATGTTTATGACACAGCTACAGAGTGAGCTGGTTGGCCGCTCACCTTCTTCTGAGGTGCGATTGGGGTTCGAAGATGGCTCTCGTAGCAGTGACGTTCTGCCGATCGCTGTCTCCGGGGTGAAGAGTGCGTGGAATCGTATCCCGACGCTGCCACCACGCCACAATGGTTACAGGGAATCCCCAACGGAGCACTGAGGCCAAACACCAGTCTTGGTGAGGTTGAATCAACTTTAATAACACACACGATACAACGTGCCCGGCTAGGCCAACCTTCCACGATACAGCACCCCTGCACGGTAACCCCGTGCACCACGCTCGCACGACGGATTAAACCACGGTCATGGCGTGTGTGTGTGTGTGTGTGTGTGTGTGTGTGTGTGTGTGTGTGTGTGTGTGTGTGTGTGTGTGTCTGTGACCGCTGTTTCTCGACAACCACTGGTCGATCTCATTGAAACTTGCCAGGTATATTGCTGGGGGCCTGAGTAGGTGCCTTTTCAAGGTTTGATATTAATCGGACAAGTGCCTCCCAAGTTATGGCCATTTATTTACCAACCAATGACAAGCACGTTGTTGCGTGGGCGTGGCCAATGGGGAAGGAAGCTCAGCTGCGTTCCCCTTACGGGTTACAACGTACGGCCTTCCGAGAAGTGATGACCGTGTATTCTAATAATTTCTCGATTTCTTATGCGATTTATAGATAAACACAATGCCCAAGTTATGATCATTTTCATATTAGACGGTGCATAAATTTCGGTAACATCAGAGTGAACTGGTATGCTCCGAACCAGGAAGTAAATTTTTTTCTCTCTCTTCTCTTCTCTTTTGTTTTTCCTTGCGACGACATTGCGAAAAGGCAAATACGTTGGCGCTAATTGATAATTGGCCATTAAAACTAAATTGCGAATATCGTAACTGCGATATGCGAACTTCCGGGCCACGCAAGTACGGGCAAGCGAGAGGAGAAACGGCCTGTGTGGTTGTTGTTTCTTGCTTGCGGTTTGAATATTTATTTTTTTATTATTTTTATTTTTTTACGGGCACGTACTAGTGCATTTAATGGGGATCTGAGCTAATCCTATATTTGGTAGTCCATAAGGGCCATTTCCGTAACAATATCATCCATCAGCAAACTAATCATCAGTCATTCTTCGTTCATCATTGGTACATAAATCTATCACACCAAAGCTGAAATTATTTACACAACACTTTTTTTTCATTAATATGTATATAATATCTCCATTTTATATTTTAAGCAGTGGCAAGCAATTCAATTTAAGTTTCCACAGGTGAGTGTATTGTGTGGCAATTGCTTACAATTGGAGAGTTGGAATTCTTCACATTATTTCTTCAGCACCAAGGTGGGTTACATGAAATGTTTAGATTTACTTAATATATGTACAGTGTCTGATGATCAAAGTTTCTTGAAAACTACCTTTTTGCCATCAATAAAAAAATATATATCTACAATGTCTCAAAGTGTTTTGCATAGTTTTTCTGTTGCTTGCACCTATAAATGTTCCTTTTAGATACACATTTTCTTCTGTTTTGTCATCATTATGCAATGTTTTCCAATCATATATAAAATCTCAAAACTGGAGGAACATTCACTTAATCATCAAAACATTGTAATGTGTATTATGCTTCTGATGATGATGAGCATGAGCAATCCAATTATAGTACTTGCATATAGATTATGGAAACATGTACTTAATACACTTCATAAATTGCAAACTCACATCTGAGCTTCACTGCATGCATATTTTTTTTATCTTGTTTAAATAATCTTCAACATTAAAATAGCATGTTAATGTATAGGAAACTGGAAACTTTACCAATGTTATTCTCAAGTAATATGTGTCCACTCGCATTGCGTTTTAATCATTTTAAAAGTATCCAATCCAGGTATGCATATGTTAATTCATGATCCTCAGCAAGAGCAACTGTTCCAAGAAATTCACGTAGAGGGGTCATACTCAGTCACAAAGACAAAGGAAATGAGAGAGAGGGGAGAGGGAGGAGGGGGAGAACCCCAGGTCAATACATTAAGGTAGCCTACTTCTTGGTTCACGAAGGCAGAACAGGTCACAAACATTTTTGGAAAGTCCAATTTAGTAACATTTTTCTTTGCAATGTGCATGTATTTGCTATGCCATGCTCATCTATGTTTGTTTGTGAAATGAAAATCTAGAGGGACATGCTGAATCTTCACATAAATTAATGACAATGATTGATGGTATGAATCATATCAAATTATTCATTGCATACAGACTGCAATGGCAAGGTAATTAATACTGAGATTAGTTTTTCCCTTAAATTTACACCAATAGAAAAATATTCCAAAGGACACCTAAAAATGTCATTAAAAAATTACCCCGGTTGGAGGTAACGGTCATTTCTGAGCTCTGTAGATGTGGATCTCTGATCGGCTTAGAAGTGCTTCGATGTCGTCTTGTCTTTTGGTTCAACGTACAGACGAAAGCCCGGGAGTAAAGGATAGAAAACCTCAGAAATCAAACTACATTTCTGAGTTATCCGGAGATAGATTTTGAAAATGGTTGATTTGGAACATTTATGATCAATGTGTCTTCAAAAGGATAGAACGGACCTCAGAAATAAACCGCATTTCTGAGTCATAAATGGTGGATATTTTTGACAATGGATGATTTCACAAGTTTACAGCATCGGTGACCTTGACATTGACCTTAATCAGGTCTAAAGTCATACCGTCGTGCATCACTCATCGACCCTACCGACAACCAAGTTTCATCAAGATCGGGCGAATTTTTTTTGACCGTTTCACATCGACGATTTTTCCAACTTTGAAGACACGTGACTCGATAACCAGGACGAATTTCAAAAAACCGGCCCGCCCAAATTTAGAAATTGTTCCATATTATCAGAATCCGAAGAAATTTCGAAGATCGGATCACAAACGGCAGAGGAGATAGATTTTGAAAATGGACGATTTCACACTTTGGAGTGGCCTTGACCTTGACCTTCAATCGTGTCAAAAGTTAACTGTCGTGCATCACTCATCGACCCCTACCTACATACCAAGTTTCATCAAGATCGGACGAATTTTTTTTGACCGTATCATATCGACGATTTATCCAACTTTGAAGACACGCGACTCATAACCAGGACGAATTTCAAAAAACCGGCCTGACCAAATTTAGATATTGCTCCATATTATCAGAATCCGAAGGAATTTCGAAGATTGGATACATAAACGGCGAGGAGATAGATTTTGAAATGGACGATTTCGCAACTTTGGAGTGACCTCGACGTTGACCTCAATCGGGTCAAAGGTCATACCGTCGTGCATCTCTCATCGACATCTACCCACATACCAAATATCAAGAAAATCAGAAGAAAAAATGGGGACGTACGGACATCGAGACTGGTTTTATTAGGTCATCTCGTTAGAGAAAACTGGAGACCCGAAAAACTGTCGACTATCTTGGTGGAGCCATGGACGACCATGCCACTGGCATACAAGTCGTAACTTTGCTTGTGTTTGTTGGGGGCAGCAGAAGTTCATGACAAAATTATGCCAGCGGCATGGTGTACTTTACATTGAAGTTCAACAATAATTATCGGTGTATAGCCACTGTGCATTAACATTTTTAGGTTGGCATTCCATTGTGACCGCAAACAAACCCAGTGTAGCCGCACTGCTATAGC
>CM068954.1:143927341-143942901 GCA_035128595.1 Eptatretus atami
TCGGCTTCACGCTGTGGAAACCAAGGCATTTCGGATCATTGGAATCTCCCACGATGAGTCTGAGTCTTTGGGCCTCACTCTCTCACCACAGGCAGGTCAGTGGTCTGTCTCCTACCGTCTCCTCGCCGGTCTCGCCCCGCATGTCTGGGATTTGTCCCCACCATTTTTCCGCAGGGCGCTCAAGGTCCGCCAACAACCCCATTCTGGTAAAACTACCAAAATCAAGAATCACTGCTCACCTTCACCCTTTCATTCATTCCTCTTTTTTACACCTTTGGAATAAACTCCTTAACTCTCTTCAATCCCATTCTTCCCTCCAGGCCTTCAAAACAGCTGTTCACCACCACCTTTTATCGTCCCCCATCCAAATCCTTGATCATTTCTACCCGCGTTAATCCACCCAAACCCACCTCCTTCAAATTCCCTGCTTTCCTTCCTGAAAGTCCCTGTAATGTCAATCTTCTATTCCCCATGTTCCCCGTCCCATCCCTCTCCCTTCCACAGATCTCCTAATGTCTGTTCTCCACTGTTTTGTCCTTCCCACTCCCACCCCTCTCGTCTCATGCCCACCTTGCCGTGCGTTGTGTGTTAGCGCTCACATGAGCCTCACCAAGGTATACAAAAAAACAAAAAACAAAAAAATGCAATGGAGCTCTCCACTTAATGTGGGGGCAGCGTGCATCACTCATTGGCAATGCAAACGACCTGCAGTCGCAGATGGTTCCCGAGGCAGCATGATGGTTGCCACCGAAAGGGAGGAACAACAGAAATGCCGGCGCAGACTTGCGCTACATGGCATCGAGCTTGGCTGGTCGTGATGCTCCGAGCAGGGCAAAGTGGCATCCACGAGCAGGCGTGATGGTGTTTGCCTTCATCAATCAAAGGCGAGTGATTGAGATGGTGGCTGAAGCGGTGTTCGAGGAGGAAATGGCACTTAGTGGAAGATCGGCATCGAGATATATGTGTGTTGGCTGACAGAGTGGTTGAAAGGCGGTTGTTGTAATCTTGTGGCATGGAGGTGGCTGTGGAGTTTGTGGTTGGAGTGGGGTTGTTAAAGTACAGTGGTTGAACTGTGGTGAATCTAGCGAGCAAGCGTTGAGATGCGAGTGAGCCCTGGAATGAGGTGGTTTTATAATGAATTTGTAATAAAAGTTTGTGGATGATTTTATCCAGTGTGGTGTAGTGATTGCATTGGTAGTAACGAGTGTGGTACGGTTAGAGGTGGTATGGCAGTTGACTTTGGGCGCACAATTTGAACAGTCTTTTGGTGCGGATATCCAAATGAGGTGGCACGCGTGATATCTCGAGTCTTGGGTCGTGGCACGAGCCCATGATTGTGTTTTTAAAGTAAAAGATAGAAAAACGGGGAGAAAGTGGGGAAAAACCAACATGAACCCAACACAATGCATACAACCCATTACACATAAGGGAAGGGCTACGTGGATTGAATACTCATTAAATAACTGTCTCAGGAATACTATATGTTGTGTGCCAGTCTATGGGAAGTGCCAGTTTCACAGAACCACAACAATATTTTTATTTTCAACATTAGTTGGTGCACATTAAAAATTCCATCGTGTCCTTCGCTAAAAGTAGGGGAGCCATCGCTGGCACCATGAGCAAATTTCAAATTCCTACCCCAAGTACTGCTGGGAGAAGGATGGCAAACCCCCAGCAACTGGCCAAGAAACTGCTTCAGCAGAACAAATCCTCCATATGAAAGAGTATGGTACATCGGATCAGACATCTTGATACATATACAATACATCTATAACTACAAATGTCAATCTGCCTGTTATATATATGCACTCCATAGACTTCTGGATGGAATTGGACAAAATTTGTCAGAGGTAAAAGGATGTACTGGCCAGGTTTAAAGCAGGGTTAGTGGCTCCTTAATCCCCCAGGAAAAATGATGGGGTATACTTCCTTGCTGTTGCAGTTGGTGTGAATACCACAACCTTTGGTGGTATAATGGAACCAAAAAAGTGCTGCAGCAAATTGACAACCCAAGGTGAGCAGAGAAGGGTACTCCCATTTAAGGTGGGAGTGCCACCTAAAAGACGAAGCAGAACTTGAGCCCTGCAGGATGGATTTTATTTCACTGGGTAACTGCAAGACTTCTATGGTCATTTCCCCTACCACTAGGCTCGCTTATCATATCAAATAAATAAACTGGGTGGTAAAGAACAGACCTCTGCCTCCATCGCTCCTGATATTTGTTAAACATATCTTTCTTTCATAATATACGACGCGTTGGTCAGTCTTCAGTGTCGGTGATGGACTGCTGCAAAAAATTAACTGGGTGGTGCATAGGAGACAACTGCCTCGATTGCTGCCGCCCCCTCCATTTTTCATTTTTATTTTAAATATACCCTTCTTTCATCATAAAACGACATTATTCAGTCTACACTTTCTGGTGTGTAGAGATTATGCTGCTCAGATTTAGCACTATGAAAGGGGAACAATGCACCATGCACCAGGTGCATGAGGAGGAGGATTTGTGTGATATGTTGGATTATTCACATTTGTAAGCTGGAAGTTATTTTCGCTGCATATGTAGGAGAGAGCTGATGCAAATTCCTTCGAAGTGTTGACATGGCGGTCAGAGGAGACTTCCGGAGAGCAAGAACAGCATAGGAAATGCAACAGCAAGGAAAGAAAAACTGCAGAAAGAGGAAGAACGAGAACTGCACAGACAGTGCAATTGTTTGGCAACAGCAAGAGGCCACGAGAAAGAATAACATGCACCACCATAATTGGTTAGAATCGGATCAGTCATGACACTCGAGGATACAAGCTCCCTGTCCGAACGAATGGAAAAACTACGCATTCAACTACAACCCATCTGCGCAATATGAAGATTCACCCAGTATTTCAAATCCGATGTATGGCCAGTGTCAGGCAAGAAAATGGAAAGGTGATTGCCCAAGGATGTACGACACTGGGGGAGAGTAACTTGAAACTGCCTAAACTTTAACATCATCCAGAGCTAGCAAGAGGATTATTGTCATGGTTATTCAATGAATCAAGACATTTCCATTAGCTTGTAAGAGCTGATGGCATATATTCAAGCTACAAGTCAGTTTGATGACAGGAAGTAGAGTTAAACTAGAAGGGTACTCTTCAACATTGCGACATTGCCAGATATGCCTCCACCCACATTATACATTTAAATTCATCAACCCAGATTCAAAATATTAAATAATTCTGGCCATCAGACCATGCGTCCGATCAGGTTGAAATTTAAAACATATGTTCTACTCGATCATAATTTTGAAGTTTCACATCAATTGATGAAGCAGTTCAAGAGAAAGAATATTTTAAAGATATTTGTTCAATCAAATATGGCTGCCAGACCATGTGACCTATTTACTATTTGTGAACACCCTGGTATCCCCAAGGCTGAGGGATGTTGGGGGTGAGGTTTCCCTCAATCTGTCAAGCCATTCTAGAGAAGAAGTTTTTTAAAGGTTTATTCTTCAAAAAAAAATTAAAAAACCATAGCTGCCAAACATGTGACCAATGACGTCATAGGCACTGATCTCGACACCTGGATTGGTCACGTCCACAGCGATTGTATACCGAGGAGTGAAGTCACCGGAAGTTCACTTTCCGCCATCTTGTCTCCCCCAAAACATCACTGCAGCGAAGTACGAAAACCGCAGACTGGAAGTAAGAAATCTCCAAATGCAAGCAATTAACTATGCATGTAAAGCCTGTATCTCACTGGGCTGCGACAGCTCGCGACTAGTTGGAGACACAAAATTGCGATAAAAGCAGCGATAATTTCACTTGGAATCACACTGAATTTATACTAAAACACATTTGAGTATCAGTACGCACGATGTCCACGAACTCCCGGCGAAATTTGGGATGAACTTCGCCTGGAGTTCGCATACATGTCGCACGACAATTCGCGCACGTTCAGGTGACAAAACTGAGATTTTTTTGGCACATGCAACTGTCGTGCGACGGTCACACGACGGTCGTGCGACCATCGCGCAAATGTCGTGAAACAGTCGCACGACAACTGTGCGTGACAATTGAGAAATAGGGACTATATATATATATATATATATTATATATATATATATATATATATAATATATATATATATATATAAAGGCCTCTCCCTCCAGCAATCATATTGTCAGGTGGGAAACGAGTAAGAGTATCTGACTGAGTACTACAATGGTGTGGGAGCTGTGCCCTGGCAGAACAGAATGGTAGGATTACAGGAGAATGCTGACCAAGCCTGATTGTTCAAAGTGTTCTGTTACTTGTCAACGTTGCACCCACAAACATTGTGTGTGACCCAATTGTTCATCTGCCTTGATAGGGGCTTGTGGGTGTGACCATATTTTGTGTGTGACCTAATTTATGTAAAAATGTGTGACGTGATTTAGGAATGATGGGAAGGTGAAAGGAATGATGGGAAAGTGAAAAGTTTGCATTGAAGGCCATTACTCAGAACAGGAGAGAAAGAGGAAGACAATGCTGGTTTTACAATTTGGACTATGAGTTTTTTTTTTTGTCATATCTGGATTGAAATATTGTGACTATCTACATTACATTGCATGGATAACATGTGGATTTCTATGTATATATTAAATTGAGTAGATAGACAATACATTGTGCAAATTTCTGATTAATTTCTTTTGAAATAACAGAACATATTGTAGCAAAAGACTTTAATAAATGAATTATGACCTCAGTTATGTCGCAATTTCTTCCGAAAATATTCTCTATTGAATCGCAGTTTTGTCACGCTCTCAGGGGTCCCAGGACAGATTATCATTTTTTTCTCCAATCAGTCACAATTTAGTTTCATAGGTCGCCAATCTCACAAAGTTGTCTCACATTTGTCGCACCTTCTGACTCGTGGAAACTAAATTGAAAGGGTTCGAGACCGGTTCGAGACAACCGCGACGACTATGCGACTATTTTGAGACAAAATTTGTCGCACGTTTTTTTGAACATGTTCAAAATTCAAGCGACACCAGAGTGACGTCCTGCGACTCACGCGAGAAATTGAGAACCACCGTGAACGTTTCGAGACATTTTGGAGAATCCCGTTCGCATTTTGTCGCATGCGCAGCCCAGTGAGATAACGGCTTATCTCATGCAAATTTTTATTAGTTGGTGTAATGAACTTGTGGAAATCACAGACCTCATGTGACCGTGAGAGAATGTCACTTTGCGTGGTTTAATCACCTTTTACGTCTGTGCGCTGACAGGGAACGTTGACATTTCACATTTTCATGTGTTAAGTGTATTTTGTGATGTTATACACACGGTGATTAAACGCAGGTGGAGACCTTTCGGCCCATCATACCTGCACCACATCAACACAAGAAAATTCAAAATGTTTTTTGTAACGATAGATTTTTTTACAATTAGAGATGTCATGGGCATGGCCGGACAGTCTTGGGTAAAAAAAAAACACAAAACATCAACCACAACACCCCTTGACAAGACCCCCCCCCCCCATCAACGACACTCTGCAGACATGCACACAATCATCCATCAATGCTCAAACTTGCAAAAAGTCCTACCAACATCCTCTACTCTCTCTCTCTCTCTCTCTCTCTCTCTCTCTCTCTCTCTCTCTCTCTCTCTTCTCTCTCTCTCTCTCTCTCCGCAGCCTATGGTGCTGGTTGCATCATTGGTTGAGACGCGCTGTGCCGCTGATGCAGTGTCCCCCTTACCAGTGCACTGGTACTCATTTTGCGACCTCGGAAGGATGACAGGCTGAGTCAACCTCTGGTGTATATTAATTCAGCGGCCAACGGGCTTGAACTCAGGACCCTGGGATCCCAAGCCGCCACCCTCACCACTAAGCCAACACCAGGCTTCTTCCTCTACCCTCATCTCCATAACTTCCAGGTTCTATCTAATTCCAATTTAAACCCATCTACTGTTTGTCACAAATTCCTTTCCATGAATTTAGATAACTTCCTGCATACTACTCTTTAGCATAAACTCTACTCAACTACTATCTTCAACTCACTCTTTCTCTCAAGCATAGCCCCTGTCGATCACTGTGTCTACTCTGCTGAATATTCTTCTGCACTTATTTTGTCGATACCTTCAATACCTTAAACATCTCAATCATATCGCCTCGTAACTCTTTCTTTCTATTGCATAAAGCCCTGTCTCCTTCAACCGCTCCTCAGCTGAGTCGAGTGAGGCCCGGAATCAATCTGTTCGCCCTGTGTTGAACCCTTCGGCATGGCAGCGATGTCCTTCCTGAGTTGTGGTGACCAAACTGCACACAATATTCTAGATGTGGCCCTCACTAAATTCCTGGGCTATGTTAACAACTCTTTTGATATATAATTGATCCCCCTCAAAATACAACTGAAACCAGATTTGCTTCATATTTTGCTGCCTGGCACTGTGCTGCCTGCTTACCTCCCATATCTCTTACACCCCGAGATCCTTCCCCATGTGACACACTCCAACATTACCCCTTGTATCCTGTAATCTCTATTTATATTGTTCTTCCCCATCCCCAACACCTTATACTTGCTCAGGTTAAATTACATTCTCCAATCATTTGCCCAATCTATGAGAGTATCAACACTTTCCTAATCTGATCACCACCCCTCTGCTATCCACCTTCCCTCCAAGCTTTGTGTCATCTGCAAATTGGAAACCTCTTCACCCCTCTCTCCAAATCATTGATGTAAATAATTATAGTAATGGTCCGAGTCCTGATCCCTGAGTACATATAAAGTTGACAACATTGAGAGAAGAAAGAGAGGGGGGATGGAAGGATCCATGGTGTAAGGAGGGAAGTGACAAGGGGGAAGAGGGGAGAGTCTGATGGGGTGGGGGGTTCCTTCCCCCACCCTCCAATGGTAGGGGAATGTTGATTTAACCTGAAGTTTGTACATTCTAAAACATTCTTGTGTGCAAATAAAAAGCAGAATCATCTTCATTTATTGATATAATTTTTCAGTTTTTAACACGTAACTCCTAATATGTTTTGAACTTTACATTGTATAACACACAAGGAGTGTTGAGATGGGGGGGGGGGGGGGTACCCCACGCTGCCTGTGAGAAAGTAACAGCTACATATTATTTATGAGAAGGATATTATATTTTATAAGGTTTCAGGATGTGTTGAACATTGAAAGGCTATGTATGGAGTTATTGGCCTCGTCATGGTTAACTTTTGCCTGCGAACTTTGGTCTCAAAACGCCTTCAAGCCAACATCTCGTAGCTTACAACCTTGCCCCGAAAACATGAAGAAACGTAGAATAACATAAAATTGCCTAAATCAAAACATATTTTAAATAACATAAAAAACATGACTTTAGTTTTGTTTTGTTATTGATGAAGTGACCTGGAGCCTAATGTAACTTCGATGTTTCGCCTATGTTTGTTTTCCGATCCAACCCTGTGTCGGGCCTCATAATATGCATGATCGCCTCCTTGCAATTGCCAAGGAGCTCCAAGGAATTTTCCGGAATTCGATCGAGTAATAGGAACAGTAATTTACTTCAAAATCCATTAAAATATTAGACAGAAGTTGAAATATATTTGAAGAAATATATTTTGCAAAATCGGCGGGCCGTTCAACGTTGCGTGTTACTACAGTTCCCTCTTTTGGGGGAGACAAGATGGCGGACAGTGCACTTCCGGTGGCTTCACGCACGGAGCCGTCGTGAACCATCCAGGTGTAGAGATCAGTGGTCATAGGCAGATAATTTTTTTGTTCCTCATGGATAGGCGATCATACATGTAAAGCTTCACCTCGAGCTATTCAGCAGCTTTGGAGAACATTTTTGAAGGTTTTTATGTATAAAAAAAATAAAAAATTAATAATAATAATAATAATGGCTGCCAAATGACTGATGACCTCAACAATTTTTCCACCATACAATTTAGGCCCAGATAACCCTCAATTTTTCATACTGATCAGATAAAGCATTCAACATGCAATTATGACATCATAATGAAGCCACCTATGACATCAAAATAGATATATATATATATATATAAAATCACTTATTTCCCATTGGGAGTACATCACATGCACCAAGTTTCAAATATTTCCACGAAGCAGTTGAAGAGATAGAGGTTCAAAGTTTTGCCTTTTTTCCAACATGGCTGCCACACCACATGACCAACATCATAATCATTAAAACATTCCACATGAGTGATCACATCTATGGTGAAAATTTGTCAATCGGATAAGCCATTGCAGAGAAAACAAGCATGGACGGACGTACAGACGTACAACCCAAAAAACAATGCTTCCGGAAACTTCATTCGCAGAGGCATAAAAAACAAATGTGTCCAAGAGCCGCGTCATTCCACCAGTCAATAAAGGTTTTGTCATAACCAGAAGAAGAATAAGAAGACGAAGAAGAAGAAGAACGCGGAGCTCTCAGAGCCAGCGTTCGCTACGCGAGACGCGGCTAAAAATTGTGAAGAAACAAACATTGATCGTTGCTTTGTCAATCATACAAATTGTCCAGTTAAGTTAGGCCAGAGGCCAGGAGGCTTTCTCGCTGCTGTAGATTTTCTGGGCTTCTAATCAGCTTTTCCAACTCGGGAAAGGGGTGGGTGGGGGTGAAGGCACAATTTGCTGGAGACATGTTCATGGTGGAGCATTTTCGATCCCTGGCACCCTTTATTGTGCAATCGTGGCCATTTTATTTCCTGTATCAAGTGCGTTTTTGTTATATTGGATCGCGAATGCTTCATTTATTTCTCTGCCAGTTTGCGTGTTCTATCTTTTGTCCCGGGATTCTCAGTTTTCGTATTCCTGTGCCTTCTTATAATAAACTTATTCCGTAAAAAACAGGTTTCATGTGGTGACCATTGCAGATTTTGCTTGTACAAAACCATTTTGGCACAGCTTTAATGGTAAATCCGTGGGGGAGGTTGAAATTGGTAATGTTCTCTTAAAGAGACCGGCAGAATTAACAATTCCGACCAGAGGCCTAGCAAATTATCTATATTTGCACAATTTTCTCGATTTTCCAGGAGTTAAGGACTTGAACAAGTTTTCCAATGCTGGAAAATGCTTTTTGATTTTTCTATGAGTTTCAAAGACCGTGCAAACCCTGCTCGAGAAAAAGACCGAAACAAGGCTCAGACTATTACCTGAGATGCACCAAATCTAGTTCTGTAAAGTTTTCACTCCAACCATACATATTACCACCAGAACATGACCAATTGAATGAACAGAGCAGGGGTGGGGGGTTAACAAAATAAGATTGATACAAATTGGCCATTGTCTAGACCCATAACCAGACCTTGTATGCAAACGTACCGTGCTTTGCAAAGGCATGTTTGCTGTATCCATGAACACGAAAGCTTTCACCTCAAAGCGTTTGTAGTGGGATAGCGGGTGCTGCAATTGATTTGCTGATACCACCACATGCAACACTGTTGGGTAATTATCTCCAGGACTTGGACACCTAGAGCCATGACATCAGCAAACAACCACTAGGAACAAATGCCAAATATTCAAAGGAACAATATTTTCCACATACCACATTTTCATGTAAAAGTTAAGCCAGAATCCCCCTCAAGATGGTAGATCTTATGTACATTACATAGAGCACATAAAGTAGACAGATAGAAGCAATGTGCAAGCTTGCAAAATATGGATCATGAAGCACTCCACGCCATGCTGCTTCTTCCAAAGATTATAAACGTTGTATTGCATGTTGGGTATTCAACGAGACATTTTCATTGGTGCAACATGTTTTAACACCCAATTTGAAGCTGCCAAAAGCATGGAAAGTCTAAAGAATTGCACACCAATATACACACCCATCAGTCACAACATCCCACTGTGGCTGGGATGTCGCATCAGCTGTAGTCGTAGCCCAGCAATCATCCAGGAAGAGTTCTAGGGCTGGGTCTGAACGTCCCATAACCTCCACTTGAAGGAAAACTGGTTGGCGAAGGACTCGCACCACAGGAAAGTCATTTATCTGATAAGCCGAGTTGTACAAACCATCTGCACACAAAATATCATGAAAGTACCGCCAGGAAATAACAGCTGATGTTAATGTATAAAATCAAAGGGTCAATATTTGCCTGACAAACACTTAAATCAATTTAATTTTGTGCCATCAAAACTGTTCGAACATTCAATTTCTGAGTTGAGCTTAATCTCATTCACCTACAATTTGGCATTGGAAATGCACAATACTGTATTGCATGAAGTGGAAACTCACACTTGTTTACAAGGCCTTTTATCTATTTTGGAACTGACAAATAACTAGCTACTCGGTCTCATGACAAAAGGTCTTAATGAGTGTGTGCAAAATTTTAGCCAACACTTTGCTTGTGCTGCAACAACTTGGGAGTTGCCAATACAGTGAGTGCTTCAACCTTTTCCAACGTCATAGCACGAAAAAACAATGCGCGCGCACGCACACACTTGTAAGGACAGCAGATGACCATTCCCCCCCCCCCCCCCCCAAATAGAAATTGTGGGTAGAGTCAGGTGAACTGTCCAACCAATGGATGGAACGGAATGCTAGAGACAGACAGAGACACATGAACAAGCGTATTATTATTATTATGAACCCTTTGAACCCTCACGGCCATTTTACCAGCCACAATTCAAACCTCCATGTACCCGAGCGGCTGGATTTTTCTCCAGGGAGCCCAGGGTTCAAAGGGTTAATATTAATTAATTCTGATGTAATAAATGCACTGGATTTTCATGTTTCAATATTGATGCATTAATTCTGCACCAAGCAGAAAAACTTGTCAAATCATGCATTTGTCGTCAATCAGGTAATTCACGAGTACACCAAGATAAGTCACCAAGGCCAAAATAGGTTGCTTCAACAGTTGAGGCGCACAGAAAAGTGAGGAAAATTTCTGCAACTAAGAGGGGTTGCAAATAATTTGTTATAAGGATGAAATACATTGCCATGAACAATAAATAGCCTTGCTTGACTGGGCCGAGGCAGGGCGACGCACATGATTGTATTGTAATGGCACAGTTGACAGCGGGATTCCCACAGAACACTTGATGTTAATGCTTTTAAAGTCAGTGGTCCCAAAACTTTTGATTCCCATGTACCGGCCGCATTGGCAACTAACTACCCAAAGGATGTTGGGAGCCAGAAAAAATTGATGGATTTTATTGAGAAACTTGATACTGAGAAACATTTTCAGAGTCAATGAGAAACTTGATGCATTTTTTTCAGAGTCAATGAGAAACTTGATACTTCTGCTGCTCTCCCAGGATCGAGTTGATGTCAGGCACCAGATGAGAGGAGCAACAATGAAGAGTGTCTTCCAGGTGCATGTCGGACAAGGCGTTTCGGTTCTTGTTCTGGAGTACTTCAGCTTGCTGAAGAACTGCTCGCACAAGTATGTGCTGCCAAATATGGAAAAAAACTTCTGGCATGCTTGATCAGGTTGGGGAAGGTCTGGCGGGTAGCCCCTGTAGAACTCCTGGAGTTCCTTCTCCAGGAACTGGGCCTTGATGTCGATGTCACTCTTCAGCTCGATCAGCTCTTCCTGCAGGTCCATTGGGGCTTGCAAGGGATCGAATGAGAAGGGCATGGCGAAGATCTCGAAGCTGACTTTGTGCTTGCAGAAGTCTTGGAATCGTTTCTCGAACTCCTTCTTCAGACGGGCCACCTCTGTAGCATACCTCTCACCATCAAAAACGGTCTCATCCTCACCGTGCTGGCCCTGCAGAGCAGTGAAGTGGTCGAGGGCCGGCACGCAGTTGTGACTCCCACAGCTCCAGCTTGTTCTCGAAGGATGGATGCAGCCATAGAGTTGTGGACCAGCTTGCCTCTTCCCTGCATGGAGACGTTGAGGGCAGTAAGGGCCCTGTCACACCTTGACGTTTTAACCAGCAATGGCAACGTATAAAAATGTATGGAAAACGTTGGCGTACGCTGAAATTTTGATGTTTTTTTTAAAGTTTTGGTCGTATTCATAACGTTTGGTCGTATGCATAACATATAGTAACGGGACAGAACGTTTCGTTGTGTTATTGATAACTTTTACCAACGAATGCTTAGCCTGTTGTCGGTTCACAACCTATGCGAACGATAGTTTAATAACGCATTAGCCGCGGCTAAACGTATCGCCGCGAACTCGTGGCGTAGCCTGTTAAGACCTGCCGCACGCCGATTTAAATCATAACCGCCTGAGAATTTGAAGTGTCAACATCGCAGTCACACCTTGACGATTTGCCAGCGTATGCCGGCCTATGAAAAATGTGTCTAAAACGCTAGGCGCACGTCAAATACGGTATAGATAAGTTGTGTATACGTTAAGAGTAGGCTGGAAAACAATGAAGTACGCTGTCATATTACGTGTACGTGTAATACGTCGTGAAATTTCAAGCATGTTGAAAATTTTACGACGTACTCAGCGTATGGCTAACACGTTCCGCATGCGTTGTCATATGTTCCTGCACGCTCGCGATTGTTTACACACGACGGCCACACGTTACTTGTAGGTTACTCATAGTTGAAACACGTCAAGGTAATATTTAACATACCCGCAACCTAATTTTCAACCAATGGTAACGTCCTTTTAACCTATGAGTACGTGCTCTGAACCTATGTTTAACGTGCTTGAAACCTATGAGTAACGTGCATTGAACCTATTTGTAACTTGCCTTGAACCAATGACTAGCGTGCTATGAACCTATGAGTAACGTGCGTTTAACCTATGTGTAGCATGCTTTGAACCTAAGTATAACGTGTCTCTAACCTTTGAGTAACATGCTATGAACCTATGTGTAACGTATCTCAAACGCACATTGTCGTATGTAGACGAATTAGATTGACGTCTTCCGGATGACCACAGCACTTACTGAACGTGTTTCTAACTTACATCTTCCGTATAATGGTGTATTGGCAGCGTTAAGGGGAATTGGTATATACAAAATGGGCTTCACAAGAGGAACCCACATTGTTCCAGACTCCATGTTGAGTAGATGTCAATGCCAGTAGTATCAGTAGTAGTAATACTATTAGCAGTAGTTGGTGTGCGTGACACTAGTAATAGTAGTAGTAGTTGTAGTAGTAGCATTGGTAGTAGTAGTATTCTATGTCAGTAGTAAGTAGTAGTAGTAGTGTATTCTATGTCAGTAGTAGTAGTAGTAGTAGTAGTAGTAGTATGTCTATGTCAGTAGTAGTAGTAGTAGTATGTCTATGTCAGTAGTAGTAGTAGTATGTCTATGTCAGTAGTAGTAGTAGTAGTATGTCTATGTCAGCAGTAGTAGTAGTATAGTATGTCTATGTCAGTAGTAGTAGTAGTATGTCTATGTCAGTAGTAGTAGTAGTATGTCTATTCATGTAGTAGTAGTAGTAGTAGTAGTAGTAGGTCTATGTCAGTAGTAGTAGTAGAGTATGCCTATGTCAGTAGTAGTAGTAGTAGTATGTCTGTCAGTAGTAGTAGTAGTAGTAGTAGTAGTAGTAGGTCCATGTCAGTAGTAGTAGGTGAGCGTGATGGGGAGGGGTGGGTGATGATGGATCCTCTTATCGTCCACGAATAGGAGACTACTTTGCACCATTGTTCGATGTTCTTTTCGGCTAATTTTTTTTCCTCATTCCCACGATGAAATATTTCTTTGTTTACTTTTTAAAGTATTAAAAACGACTTTGACAAATGCATAATGTACTAGTAATGAACACAGAACGCTTCGATAACTTATACATAAGTTATACCACGATTGTTATCGTGTTTTAGTCGTCCACAACCTATGCCCACGATAGTCTAGCGTATGCATAGCGTAATAATTCCCAAGCACGTTATTCATAGGTTTAAAACAAGTCACGGTACCCTAAACATTACTTTGATGTGTTTCGACGTATGGTAGAGAACTTTCAAGTAGCGTGTTGCGAAGTGTGAACAACGTTCGTGTAGCGTGCTTACAAAACGTTTACTCATAGGTTAGAAATAAGTTTCGGGTACGCGAATGTATGTCCTCTACGTGTTCGACTTATGAGTAACATACAATTAACGTGCGTCAACGATCGCATAACGTGCCTACAACTTATGGCCAGCGTAGCGGAACGTGTGAGCCAAACGCCGAGTACGTCGTAAAATTTCAGCATGCAAAATTGGACAACAAAAAGTACAACGTTTTAAACCACCGTAATACGACCTATGGTAGTGTTTTCAGCGTGCTCTTAACGTACACAAAACGTACCATAACGTATTCGACGCATCTGTGCCAGCGTTTTAGACAAATTTTTCATAATCGGCATACGGCTGGCTAAATCTGTAAGAAGTGTGACAGCCCCTTAAGCGGCAGTGGCTGGCAGCGGCATTGTGAAGGCTTTTCAGGTCACTGCGCCGGCCGGCAGTGGCATTGTGTAAACCCCTTTAAAATTGCTACATGGAAATGTGTTTTGATTGGAAAGTCCTCGCGGGCCGCAGTATCGGGCTCCACGGGACAGGTGGGACCAATGCTTTAAATCAAAGGTCAAGCTGGCTAAAAACACTCGAACCAATTTAATTTTGTGCATCAAACTGTTCAAACAATCAATTTCTGAGTTTTTGGGGACTTTTATATTTTCCATATCTACTCCTTTCCCCCTCCCCCCCCCCCCCCCAATACACTTTACGACTTGTTGTAGAATCTACTACTCGATACGAGGAAAAATGTAAACATTCACCACCTTCCCATTCACCCAATCCTGGTTCACCTCAAGGTGAAATCATTCACCCAGGTTGAGAAGCACAGATCTAATACAATCTCTAAAACACATGCAAACATACACACTTGTTGCTCAAGACAATTTTTTTTTTTTAAGTCATAATAGTATACTTTAGTTCTCCAATTTCTTGACCAAAGTGACCTCAATTTTGAAGATACAACCCTGAAACAATCTCATATTCAAGCGAAGCGGTCCACGGTCTCCCCGGCAAAGGGGTTTGACAGTTTGGGACATCACTGTTAGTTTCACATCATCTTCCAAAAAGTACTCGCACATCACTGTCAGCCTTTGGAACAGAAAAGGTTTTAAATAACCAGATGGCAAATGTGCAGAAAATTTGCTTCTCAAGAAAGTATATTCCATGAAACAAATTAACACTTATAATCTGTGATATTTCGCCACCTGAAATTAAAAAAAAAAAACTTGGAACAATAGCAAGTGATTTCAGGTGAAGGAAGTTTGATCATGCAAAAAACTACCACCAATTCATTGGAATCAAGATTAGATTAACAGAATGAGGCACAAAATTGCATTCGTGCTAAACTGTTGAAGAATTCTGATTAGCTTTCCAGATGAGGAAGCAATGCTAATGAATAGCAAGAAAAAAGTATTTTCCTCAAAGGAATGAGGAAACCATAGTGCTCTTGAACGGTAGCTTGGACAGCAAAGGATTATTAAGTTGAATATAATTTGTGTCAAATTAAAGCCCTCACTGAAAAAGGAAATATGAAGCAATTCTATGACCATGTTGCCAGGAAGAACTTTAAAATATTCAATGAAGCAGAATTTCAGGTTTAATGCATGCATCTCATACAACCATGAAGGAAAAGAAATTCATTTAACAGAACGATAGTAGTTCTGGGTTTTGGTATTTTGAT
>CM068954.1:143966629-143978601 GCA_035128595.1 Eptatretus atami
GCGGGGCAAGCTTGGTACAAGCTGGTACAATCAATACCAGCAAGCTGGTACTCATTTTGCTGACCTCAGAAGGATGAGAGGCCGAGTCAACCCCACCTGGTATTAATTCAACAGCTGAGCAGGATTTGAACTCAGGACCCTAGGGTTCGAAGCCCACCACCCAACCATTAGGCCAACACCAGGCTTTAGGAGCCTGGCGATGTCGTATTCGGGGTTAGTTAAGCATGAGTCACATTTGCTCTACGGCTAGGATACGGCAGCCGTACCCCCCCCCCCGAATTGACAAACGTGCGGCGCGCAGAGTTTCTGAGGTGGCCTCAGGGTGGCCCTACGCCGTATGGCTATCTTTTACAGGCCGAGGGGTCTCCGCGGAATTAAAGCGCAGAGTTGTAACTTTTTTCATTTCTAGGTTGGCCGTAGCAATTCGACAAGCCGTAGCCATGACGTAGATGTGTTCCACGTCGACCGTACGTAGGGCGTACGGTGGGCTTGCGTTATTCGTGCGTTTTCCGTAGGCTATCAATGAAAAATAATTTTGCCAACCCCCAAAAATTACGGCGGCCGCACTATTTCCACGTCGCCTTAGGGCCCCCCTGCGGTCGCCTTGCGGCACCTTGAGGCTACCTTGCCTCTGCCTTGAAAATTCTATGGCCACGCAGGGCACCTAAGGTCACCGTGCGACATCAAATCAAAGACATATGGCACCCCACGTTTTCGGTCTCCACAATTTCTAAATAGCCCGTGCGGCTACCCCAAAAATAAAAATAGCTCCGCAAAGCGGGCGTAACCCTCAGCCCCTGACGCAAACAATTCAAGATGGTGGCCATATTGAAATCGCAGCACGCCCATTTTCGAAAAGAACCTTCCTCTACTCAACCCACACACCCAGCAAAAATGGATTTAACGGACAAGGCGTTCTCTCGAAATTGACGGAAACCAATTTCAAGATGGCTGCCGTGGCGGCCACAGTGAAAACGCAGCATGCCCATTTTGGAAAGAACCTTCCTCTACTCAACCACATTTACTCGCCCAAATAAATCAATGTGTGAAGCCGTTCTCAAGTTATTGTCGGAAACCAAATTCAAGATGGCTGCTCTAGCCACCATATTGGATACGCGATTGCGCTGACTATTGAAAGGAACCTTCCTCTAAACACCCCATTATATCACACAAATAAAATCAATAAGTCAAGCCGTTTCAAGTTATTGTCCGGAAACCAAATTCAAGATGGCTGCCTAGCCGCCATATTGGATATCGGATTGTGCTTATATCAAAGGAACCTTCTTTAACACCCCCATTATACCCAGAAAAATTAAATCAATCGTCAAGCCGTTCTCAAGTTATGTCCGAAACAAATTCAAGATGGCTGCCCTAGCCCCATATTGGATATCGCATCGCACTGATTATCGAAAGGACCTTCCTCTACCCAGCCCCAACACACACTGCCAAAAATGGATTTAATCGGACAAGGCGTTCTCCTCGAAATCGACGGAAACCAATTTCAAGATGGCTGCCATGGAGCCACATTGAAAATCGCAGCGCGCCATTTTCGAAAGGAACCTTCCTCTACTCAACCCCAGCATACACTGCAAAAATGGATTTAATCGGACAAGTGTTCTCCTCGAAATTGACGGAAACCAAAAGTTGACAGACACCCGGACGGACGCCCGGACGCCGCCGGACAACGCCTATGACGACAATACCCTTAGCCAATTCAGGCTGAGGGGTAAAAACATATGTGACTGCTACATTGTGTGACCGTGGAAATACTTGCGGCTGCCCTATAATTGCTAGTGGCCGTAGATTTTTAGATCCTACGGCCGCCGAGCCAAATGTGACTGAAGCATTAATCTCCCATTCCTGACCCAGATGTGATGGATGGTCAGGTCAACACCGACCTGGATGGATAGCCGAACGGTTCTACCTTGGAGCTTATGGTGTGCACGGGACGGAAGGCGACAAGGGCACATAGCAGATGGAAGTACACAGGTTTATACTCAAACCCATGAGTAGACAAACAGTAGATTTAACAAATGAGGGTTTAATAAAAATAATTCAATGATTAATAAAGTAAATTAATGCATGAGAAAAATAAATCCAAGCATGAGGTAATGAAATGAGGTAAACTAAAGCCTAATTTGAGACATCTCCACACAGTTACAAAAACAGACAAGGGGAAAGATAAAAATAAAAGAAAATCCTCCCTTTATTCTGGTACTTAGCCGTGTATCCAGAGATGATCTTTTAGGATCCTGGCGATCGAACTGCGTAGCCAACACGTGGAAAACCACACCCAAATAGTGCCAAGTCATTCTGCATGGGAAATGTATGCGAGGAAATTCGTGTGGCGATATTCAACGTCAGGGCCCACAAACTGCCGTATAGCTTCTCACAATCGAGCTGCAGACGCCGCTCCTTTCACAGCAATGCCACTCGCAGCCAATGTAATGGCACAGCCTCTCTTTTCACACATACAACAGGATGCTGCCAATTATCGCTCAGAAGCACGCTCTTCTCCTCAGAAACATAAAAACCTCATGACCCAGCCAAACAGTCAATGGCTAGCGTCTTACTCCAGCAAGTGAGCAAATTCACCCCAGCACAAACAACGAGAATTGCGCTTCCTTCTTGACCGTGTCGAGGAGAGCAAGGAAAAACGAGACCCTCTGTCTCAACCGCATTCCTCACACCAACTCACTGTCCTCAGACATCATGCACCACCAATCGTCAACCTCGCGTGGGGTGGGGGGGGGTTGCCTGCCAGTAGAAGCTGGGAAGGCAGGGTTTCTGCTGCTCAGAAATGTTTGGCTCCGTTATTGTTGAAACGTCATTCCTTTTTATAGCCGGCCTTGTGAATGCAAAAACGTAGGAAAGTCACAGAGGGCAATCACATACAGGGAGAACGAGCCTTAAACCATACCTTGTCAACACAGCACCACCCCCTATGTGGTGACACGTAAACAACTTAGCTCACAGTTTCCCTACTTAAATTACATCAAGATGTCTCCTGATCGTCCACGGACCATGCTACACTATGCAATCCCACCTTTACTCTGAAATTCCTCCATCTACCCCACAAACAACAATATCTAGGGTCAGTGTACTCTATTCGTTTCATAAATTGTTGCGGGGGATGAGATGGGCATTAAAGGGAGAATGTAGTGTACTTATGTCACTATTACTTGTTCAGCACAAGACGATTGTATTTATATACAAGGGTCACAACATGTTGAAGTATGTCTAGACAGATTTAATTGTGATCCTTCAATCTTTTGTCATCTCCTCGTTAAATGTTATTTTAAAGTCGAACAAGGCCTTAAAGCGTGAGGTGCTAAGCCAGCAATTAGCATCACTACAAAGGGTGGAAAAACCTTACCAGCATGGCTTTTGAATCGAGCTGTTGGTCACATGGTTTTGTTAATAACCAAGTGAAAAGAGCTCAAGATCGGCGGATGATAGAGCTGGAGAACGTTCGCAGACACAGCTGAGAGAAGCGATTTTAAAAGGCAGATGTGGACTGAATTTCTCATTGGAATCCAAAGAGGAGTTCTGTTTTTGCCTCTGCTGCTGGATGCACCGAGTCTGCAGAGAGTTCTACCGTGTCACGCCTCACCAAACAAGCTCCATCCCTTGGTCCTTCAACGATGACTTCCTTGGTAGGCGAGCAAAATACAACCCTCCCCTTCCCTCATCAGGACATGAACCAAACTGCCACCAGATTCCTTACCAGGCTCTACCTCCAGGTTTGCCGATAATCTTTGGTTGTGAATTCCCCAGCTTGTCCTAGTATTCGTCGAGTGAATGGATAAGGTAAACAAACAAGCCGAAAGAGTTATCGTGGGCATGGGAGAATTATAGCTGAATCTAATAAATTGTTTTAGTGCAGTGCTGCACATCAATTCTGCAATTGCTGCAAGTGCTTTTCTCTCTTCCAATCTCCCCTCCCAGATTTATCAAATCTGATTACTTCCATTAACGCGTCAACTGCTTTGTGGTTTATCATTTGGCTCTTAACTCCAGTGTGGTTAAAAAGCATGACCTTGTGAAAATGGTGCTATTAACTCACAGGACTTATAAAACCACTGCCGGATCATCCTGTTTACAGGATTATCGCACCCCCTTTTCTCATGCCATGAGACACAGACGGGACCATTAAAGATCTTCTCCAAATCACAGCCCAGGACTTGCACAGCCAAAAGCACCCAGTCATGAGTAAATCCCCACTAAACCACTCTGAGCACACACAGCCATCAGCGGCAGCAGAAAGCCAAGGGCGAGACCAGATTGGGAGAGGCGTCCGAGAAAGTGCCTGCATCGCACCCCTTGGTGCACCAGGAAAGCATCATACAACACCCATACCAACACTATCTTCTGTATGTTGCAATTCCCAACTGAGTCTGGCTTGGTTAACCAGGTGTTAACATAACAGATACTGTTACCATCCATGTAAGCACACCATCTTGTTCTCTAGTTTGTAATTGCATTTTAACTTGCTGTGTCCCCATCCCCAATATTTCATTTAACCCCTTTGGTTTTAAATGATTAAATGTTTTGGCAATGGGTCCTGCCTCCTACCAAAGTAAATCCCCCCCCTCCCTTGTTAAGCCAACAGTACAAACTGAAACGGCCACGCATGATAAATTGGTATAACCGCAATGCAGAGGATTAACCATTCGTGCACAATTTCACCGCTACTCGGCATCTTGGGAGAAAATTCTCCAACAGTCTGAAGTCCGTTTCATAATCAAATATGTCAAGTTCAGTACCCATCACTACAGCGGGTATCAGGAAGTAAGCGCCACACCAGCCAAGGATGGCGTTAGTCATTGGGGGCCCCATGCAAAACAATAATGGCCTTGTGGGGCCACTGTCAAACTTACCACACTAATATACATATTTTGACATCCGTTTGACGTCGACGTATTCGGTCGTTACTTTAGCAATCTCAACCAATTAAACTAGTCAAGAGGACGGATCATAAGGCAAGGGTTGTATCGATTTCATTTGCTGCCCCTCACCAGGAATTCTGAAGGTGGGGATGCAAATTATCTTCGTAAATGTTTACCGCCACTCTCAGTGGTGGTACGAGTGTATTATGAGTGATGTTTCAGAACCCTCAATTGTATCACGACTCATGAGTAAGAGGACTCTTATTTTCAAACTCGCTTAGCCTATGCTGCTTTAGCCAAAATTGCAAAAAAGATCTGGAGAAATTCCTGTTTTATTACCTTTTCTGCATTGGAAAGATGTATACATAGCAATTTGAGCGTCGTTCACTTATCATCTTTTTCCATGAATAATCTCAGAATTATGATAATTAGCATTTAAACAACATTAACATTACAGTATTGCAAAATAATTGGCAGTAATAAATAGTAATAAAATGCATTCCGGTCTCGGCAGACATGAGCCCTGCATCGGGATGCATCCAGTCTCGACACCATGACTCAGACTGGCCGCTCCCATAGATAAATTTCAATTTATTTTATATGATTAGAATAATGGTAACCTCCTTATTTCACTGCTAGCTGTAAACACAAACTCACGCAAAAAGCTGTTTCCCGGGGTGTGTTCCATTGTCAATCAGCTTGCTACCGCTTGCCCAACCAGACATTCCTTATCAAACATTTCGTTGAACTGCTTGCTTGAGTACTTAAGCCACTTGATCAGCGCTCTACAAGCTGATTGGTAAAGGAACACCCCAACACATGGGCTCAGCCTGTAGATCTGTTGGTTTGTTAAGCTAATGCCTAATAGGTGGAGCCGATGCAACTGTTTAGGCGCGCGCACGCACGCCACACGCACCTCCGCAACCACAGTTAATTCTGGCAGGATCCTCACACCTAGTCTCACGTTACCTTTCCCATGAATTAATTACCACAGATGGGTAACCGCGTTCTCAACGGCCCTACCCTCTATCAAATATGGCCGAGCAAACCGTAGGTGGGAGGTCAGCTGATGAGCAAAGCGAATTTTAGGGTACAACGTCACATCTATTACATACTACATCTAACCAATGAAGGAAAAATAGACATGGGGCAGGTTTGGGGGGGGGAGAAGTTATTTACATGGAAAGGGCAAGTAATCCTAAGCAGAGCCTTTCCACAGTAATGGGTAACCATTGTGTTACATACATAGTCCACATTAAGTGTGTCCAGTTTATCTTGCAAATGAGGGGAAATAAAAGACTGACCCCTCCACTACTGGAATCCAACAGCAAGAAGATAATCTAACCCAGCACAATTTATTGATGGGGTATTCTGTCTTCATTAACAGAAATGGCTCAAAGCCTTCTGTAACAAACGTGATTTTTGTCCGCAATCGGAAAGCCAGATTTTTGTACAGCTTTTACGGCGATTTGGACTTACCACTAATGTTATCCTTTGTTACACATTTGTCATTTTGGTTAAGTTATGTTATCACAAAAATAACAAGACCGTATTTTTAAAGGTTGTGCAGCTTGAGCATTTTGTCTTTCTGTCATGAAGAATTGACAGATAGCATAACGTTTGTTACTCTGTTTCAACCCCCAGCATTCACATTAAAGTATTTTTTGGCAAATTCAGGGTGTGAGATATCGTAAGTAAAGTCTTTTTACACATATAATCTAAACCAGTCTCAATCAAAAACGTATGTGTTCATATAAAACTCTGGTAAATCTATTTAGTTTTTAATATAACACTTACGACAAAGATTTATTCCCATCACAGTGAATAAAATTTTATCTGCACGCTTTAATTTTAGGACAATGCGGTTTTGCATATAATAGTATATATCTACATTTATATACACTAAAAACATGTGAGTGGTATTGTATGGATACTTTAGGAATTCTGTGATAGCTCCTGAAGATAGACCCTTAAATGTAGCATATTACTGTGGAACAGCTCAGCAATGCACCCATTTAAAGGCAACAAAAGAAAAGCAATGCATTTACACAAAAGTCTTATCCCTTAGGCACGAAAGAATCCCCAAGACAATCTTACTCTAAGACAGGTATGCCTCGGACATTCCGGGAAGATGATGGAGGAGGGGCAAGAGCGAGGGGGGGGGGGAATAAATCGGGGTATGAAGATGACCCCTGGCCACGAGTGCCCACAGACCACAGAGTGTGTAGGGTGCATGACATGCATGTGCAAAGGCGTGTTAGAAAATTGTTAGTTGGTTAGCATCGCTCCGTTCACTCTCCGAGCCAGTTCCACTGCCTTCTGCTCAGCAAACGAACTCCTCCGACTTGAACTCTGCAGACAGGCTCTGATACTCAGCACCATGAAGAGACCCTGCACTCAGGATCGACCACACAACTGAAAGCGAGCATGAGGATTCCTCCAGGACTGAGCAAGAGAATTCTTCAGCAAGAAAGAGACTTGCTCAACAAAAAAGGGAGTCTGAAGAGAAGGAGAAGCTTGTCCAAGAGAAGGAACAAAAGAAAAACAAGATCACTGTTCATCCACCCCATTTTTATTACTCTTCTGCCCTGCCTTGATCAACGTCCCTTCAGCATCCAGCCACCCGATTGGCTAGCACGCGATGGTCCCAGCATTCACGACCAGTCTCTGCTGCACAAGGGCAGGGCCACTGATGTTCCTTGACGACTGCATCCAAGTGTCAATCGCATAGAGGCCGCACCGGAAACACTAGAAATGTGGAGGCAGTACCCGGGGTGCTGAAAATGGTAGGGAAACAGAGCTGTGGTATTTCCTTAGTGGTGCCATCCAGATTATTTGGTAAGTTTTTATTTTTAACAGCTGTATTGTGATGTGAAATGAAATGTCCTTGTTCTATGAAGCACGAAGATAGGTGTTTAAATTAATACAGGGAGGTGAATGTTCGGAAAGGGGAAGGGGTGGGGGGCGGGGAAGGTTCAAATTCAAGATTGTGAAGAACAATGGGGAAGGTTCTAATCACAACACACTTCACACCCCTGAACCGAAATTTAATCAGCTTGTTTCAGTCATCCAATCAACTCATCCACAACATTTAGAGCTATTGTGTTAAACATTGTTTTTGGCCCCATCTCTCAATCATGAAGAATCACTTTGAAAAATAAATAAATAAATAAATACATCAATATTGCATCTGGATCAGGATCTTCACCAAAATCGAATCAATTCGTCCCGTCACAATCTTGTCCACAAAGTTTAGTTCGAATCAATCAACAACTTGAGATATAGTGTTTTGTATAATTTTTCTCTCAATTGTGAGCAATCACTTAAATTCATGTCCCGATTCAGATCTTCACCAAAATCAAGTCAATTGGTCTTTAACTGACGCACGCACACGCGCGCACGCACGCACACACACAATGATCATGTGAAACCATCTTTATAGCTTTCTTTGAATAATGGCTATCCCGAAAAAAGACAGTTATAACAAACACAACACCCCACACACTCCCCACACCCCACACAGGATCCAAAAACTGGAAGAGAAGAAGCAACATCGAGGAAGAGAAGAAACAACAGCAAATGGATGAATAGCTCACAGAAGTTAACACCTTCCTCATCCCGAAATCTGAATAAACCCAAAGACCTCACAAATACTGGCCAATAACCTTCTGCCAACAACAAACAAACTACAAACTTTTAACAGGAATCACAGAAACAATGCACCAGCACCTAACACAACAAGGAGGCCTAGAGACAGAACAGTAGGGATGCAAGAGGATGTTATGGACCAACATCAGCATACTAACTTTACCTACAAAAAAGCCAACCCGAAAATCAATACCAAGTATAAGAACAAATTGTCCACAGCCTGGAGTATATATAAAAAAAACTTTTGATAACTGGTGTCTCATATTTATGGATGATAAAGAGCATGCAAATGTACAGAATAACATCCCAAACAATCAATCTAGGAAAAGCCATGGATCTATGGGACACCACGCTAATCCTGCAACACTCGAAGGAAAGACCAAAAACAACTGGGATGAAGATAGGATGCAGGATCTTCCAAGGAGACAGCCTCACCCCCCCCCCCTCCTGTTTGTGCTGCTCTGGATCCGTGAAGTAACCTCATTGATGAGCAAGACAGATATACCCAAAACATCCACAAAAAAGAACGTCCAAAGAAAAAAAAGAAAGGTGAAACATCTTACTGTACCAGATCCGATCTTAACACTTGCACCTACACAACCGAAAAACTTGCAGACCAAATTGATGTGACCTCTCTAACATCCAAATGGAATTTGACCATACATCCATGTGCCAATGCACCATTCCCGCTCGTCACAGGTAGAACAACAAAACACGACACATAAGAATCGACCTAGATACAATACAGGAGTTAGACAAAGAAGCATCTTACATATTCCTTGGAGTCGAAGGCCACCAAATACGTCACAAAAAAACTGCGCCAAAAAATTCCCAAAGAATAGCTGTGTAGAACAAGGCAGATCCTGAAAACATACCTTTCCCAAAGGAACAAAATCAAAGCCAGAAATCAACAAGCAGTACCAGTGCTCCAACACAGCTGCAGAATAGCAAGCTGGCTACAAGCGGAAATCAGAAAATAAGATATCAGAGCAAGAAAATTTCTTACCATCCACAAAAATATCAATGCATCCTGAGAATGTATCTGCCGAGGAGAGGAGGTGGCGGCCTGATGGAACTCAATTAAGTGCACAGAATGACAACTAGGATTAGCAGAATGCATGAAAACTTCAACAGAATACCAAATAAAATGTGGACACAAACCAGAAAAGGTATCTGTCCACAAAAGGTATGCAAGTTTGCACACTTTTTGTGGAATCCTTTCAAGCTATTAAAATACCAACAGCAAAAGCTGCATATTAAAATTCTGCATGAAGTAAAACTCTGCCAGATGGTACCACAATAATTGCCATTGATAGAGGCAGCCAAGAAATATGCTGTCTGAAGACGATTAATATGATGAAGGAGAATAATGTTTTCAAAGAAGATGAGATAATTTTGCTACTTTTTATTGCTTTAGCGAAACTTTTGTAAGCGGATAAAAAAAAAAAAATACTTCATATAGTTAAGTAAGTTCATTGTTTCGCTTCAAGCCGGCACATAAAATCGTTTGAACCAACCCTCTGCCCACATTGAAGGAATTCCTCCTGGGCTGCACTCAACCTGCCTCTAGTCACAAATCACTGCTACAAACAAGCAGATTCTTGTCTGAATAACTAAAGCTCGCTCAGCAGCACATGTACACTGGTTGAAATCTCAAATGCACATTGAAAAGCTCTCCTTCAGCGTTTTCATCACCTCACTGCCAACTAGAAACATAAAGAAACCACAAGTGGTGTAATACACCGAGCCATGGCCTTGATTTCTGTACTGGTTCATCTTTATGGTCCTCAGTGTTGAGAAAAAATGCCTAAGCACTCTCCTCACCTGCTTAAAACTTTTCAATTTTTTCTGCAGCCGTGACATTGAAGTGGCACTTCTTCTTCGACAACACCACTTCCTTCACTGGGTGACTGTTTTTCACACTCACAATGTGGGCTTACAGAAACCAAGAGAAAATACACATGCACCAACAGTAGAGTACAACCATTGAGCCAACAATATGGGCAATGTGAGGGACTGGGATAGCAGGAAGGCACCGCATCACTACCACCTCAGTGATGCACCACGCATGTGCCACATTTAAAAAAGGTCGCCTCCACTTACACTCAAATATGGCATATAGTGAACAAGCCAAACTTTCACACCATACGTCACACACAAAAGGTATTAATGATCAAGTTTTTTTTTTTTCCCCAACAAGCCTGAAAACGTATAGCGGCAGAACATGTATTTTTATCTTATTTATTTTTAAATATAATGTAGCTAAGGCCGTATAAAGTTTCATAGAAGGTGAAGAAAAGTCTTACCACCACAATTGACACCATAAGCTCGGCGCCGCGCTATGTGACATAGATGGAACAACATGTTTGGCTCTCCAAAGTATGTGGATTCCATACTGTATAAGCAGCACCCCTGTCCTGCCCGGGAAGGCCAGCAGTAAAAAGCCATTCAGCTGCAGCCGGAGTGATGATCCAAAGCCGTGGCGTAAACCGCCACCATATTGGCGCAATCATTAACGATGGTGCAACCTCAATCCACAAATAACTGTAAGGCAAAGGCACTACGATTCAGTAAATCCTTAGAAAATCGCAAAGCAAAAAAAAAAGGAACCAAATAATATAAGCTAAATAAAAACAATGCGCCTTTTAAAAATAGCCAAACTAAATTACAAATTGTAGCATTACCAATATTGTGAAACAAAAAAAAGATTTAATAAAAGACACAAAAGATAAAAAATTTACTTTAATGTTCAAGTTTCTCAGCAATATCTTGAATTTAAGTTTTATTTAATTTTTAATGACCACTGACGAAAGGCATTACGTTTTCAGGTTGTCCGTCCGTCCATGCCAATTTTGTTTTCTCTGCAACAGCTGATCTGATCGACGACAATTTTCACGCACAGGTGCAGCTTACTCATGCTAGAACGCTTTAAATAATATAATCATTTATGATATGTCACATGTCTTTAACTGACTGACTTTTTTTTTTTTTTAACATAGCTGCTCCACCAGCAGCCATGTCGGAAAACTTTGGATCTCCATTGACAAAATGGGAAATTGAAACGGCACACATAAGTATGTTACTGCACTCCCTATGGGAATGTGATTTTTTTATTTTTATTTTTAAATATTAAGTCACAAGTGGCTTTGTTATGGCATCGATTGCATATGTCGAACACTTTATCCGATCAGTATGAAAAATTTTGAGGGTCTTCTAGGGATAAAGTTGTATGGGGCGGGGAAATTGATGTCATTGGTCACGTGGTTCAGTGTGTGTGGTGGTGTGTGTTGTGTGTGTTTGTGTGTGTGTGTGTGTGTGTGTGTGTGTGTGGGTGTGTGTGTTGTGTGTGTGTGTGTGTGTGTGTATATATATCCTTCAAAAACGTCTGAACTCGTCATGTGTAATGTCCATTAGGTCATGACCAAAAATTTAAGC
>CM068954.1:143991652-144021652 GCA_035128595.1 Eptatretus atami
TCGACACGAGTTAAGGTCCAGCGATCGCAAAACGAGAAATTATCGAAGTTAAATGAACTGTTAAGTCGGCCAAGAAAATCGGCATTTTCTCCACGCAATTTTATATTTTTTTCAAGTCACAACCGTAATATTTGGATCCCAACAATCTTTACTAATCGACGGACTCAGCGAGTCAGGCTTGCGTTGATAACCCCCCCCTTTATTGTAAAATGACTTTAACACTCTTTATTGAAAACCGTCACGCGCGCACGGAAACCGTGACTTCACGAGCGTGATGCGTCGGCGCCTTGCTCTGTGACGACCCGTTAGTCTGCATCATGCGCTTAGACGCCTTCGAGTGAAATATTTTTATTCATCTTAAAACGTCTCAAACATCCGATTTTTACCGATGTCGACAACCGAGTTTTAGCTCGAAGCGATTTCGCAAACCGAGCAAAGTTAAATCGAAGTTAAAGAAATCGTTATGTCGGCGAAGCAAATATCAATTTCTCACGTTAATTTACGGAATTATGTTGACTCACTGTTGACCTTGCCTTTGAGATTTGACAAATCTAGTCGCTGCCATCACCCTCTGACACGGTGATGTAATTTGCAATTGGTAGCTTTCTTCGGGGTTCTCGACGTTTGTGCTAACACAAACAAACTACAACAAACAAAGAACGAAACGGAAGGCATTCAATATTCTTACGCATCTTTAGATTTCGTTAAGTAACAAACAAGCGTCATAGACTGGTATTTACGACATTCGCAACTTGCTCTGGACTTGTTTATAACCTTTCTTCTGAAGGTAGCGACGCACCAGAATTTTCTACGATTGTTACTGTTACCAACATCAAAATGAATGTTTGACTCACTGTGACGTTGACCTTTGACTTTGACCAAAATCTAATCAGCACTAGCTCACCTCCTGAGATCACCGTGGTTGATTTGACATCTGGTGCTTCTTCCAGTTCTCGGAGTTATCTGCCCAAACATCAAATGATATTTGACCTCACTGGTGACCTTGACCTTTGACCGATTTTGACAAATGTAATGCGACTGCGATCACCCTCCTGAGCCGTGTTAATTTGACATTGGTAGCTTCTTGCGTTCTCGAGTTATGTGCCTCAACAAAAAACAAACAACGAAACGGAAGTCATCATTACTTCGAATCTTTAGATTTTCGTAATTCAGCAGTCATAGATGTACTTACGAATAGTCAATTGACTTGACCTTCTGTTTAATAAAAGATTGAATCAGTCAGGAGCCAAGGGAGCTTTGATATTCTGACATTCTTATGGTCTACAATTTGCACTGTTGTTTTGCAGATATGAGTCCCAGACAAAAATAATTTCTTTAAATTCCATTTTTTTTTTTTAAAGTGATTCGAGTACCAGGCAGGATTATGCCAGTAAATAGGTGTATTACTTTTCAGAGATCTGATAAAGAGCTTATTATTTATTATTAGCGTTATCATCGCTGTTCCAGGAATTTCGCAATCGGAGTTTTAAGCGTCCTAAGCGCTCGCAAAAACGAGATCAATTAAAATCGAAGTTAACGAATGCGTACGTCGGCGAAGCAAAATACTATTTTCCACGCAAACCTTACGTACTCACGAGTGGCTCGAGCGCACTGCATCATGGACGAGCCGTGACGGTCGAGTGAAATATTTTTTACATCTTAAACGCTCATACATCGATTTTACAGAATTTCGCACACCGAGTTTTAGCTCCTAAGCGATCGCAAAGCCGAGACAAAATTAATGCAAGTTTAAAACGAGTTCGTAGTCGAAGGAGCAAATACTCCTTTTCCATATATTACGGAATTATGTTTTGACTCACTGATGACCTTGACTTTGACGATTTGACAAATCTAATCGCATTAGCATCTACCCTGAATCAGTGCGTGTAATTGGACTTTGGTAGTTTTTCCGTTCTCGGTTTTATCGTGGCCTCACACAACAACAAACGAAGGTAAGGATCAACTATTACTTACGAATCTTTAGATTTCGTAAGTAACAAGAAGTGTTTGAAAAACAGTAACCTCCATCTTCGATGGCGGGGTTAAATAAAAGAGAACACACCAAAAACAAAAAAATTGGAGAGGCATTCCTGGAAATTGTTGCTCTTTTATTGCCTTTAGAAAACTTTTTGTAAGGATTAAAAAATAATATATATTATTAAAGTAGTATTGGTTTGCCTTCAGCGGCAATTAATCGTTTGACCACCTCTGCCACATTGAAGTTCCTCCTGGCGTGCAATCACCTGCCTACTGTCAAATCATGTCAAAACTGCAGATTCTTGTACTGAATAACTAGGCTCGTCAGCAGCACATTAATGGTTGAATCTTCACGATGACATGAACAGTCTCTTCAGTTTTCAATACCTACTTCAACTAGAACATAAGAACCACTAAAGTGGTGTAATACCCGCCATGGCCTGATTTGTACTGCGTTCTCTTTATGTACCTCAGTGGGGGAAGAAGCCAAGCTCCTTGCTCACTGCTTAAACTTCATCTGGCAAGGTTGATGAAGTGATTCTTAGCCAAACCTTTCCTTCATGGGTGATGTTTTTCGACTCACATGTGGTGTTACGAACCAAGGAATAACTTGCACCAGTAAGTACGACACATTTGAGCAACAAATATGGGAATGTGAGGATGGATTAGCAGGAGGGCCCGATCACTACAGCTCGTTGTGCACCACTGTGCACATAAAGTGACTCCTTAACTTCAAATTATTGATTTCGTGAAACAAGCCAACTTTCACATACGTCCACAAAAGGTATATTGTCAACGTTTTTTTTTCTTTTTTTTTTACCCACAAGCCTGAACGTTATTAGCGGCAATGGTTTTTTATTTATTATTTTGTTAAATATAATGTAGCTAGGCGTATTAAAGTTCATGAGGTCGAGAAAGTCTTCACCAATTGAACCGTAAGCTTGGGGCGGTTAGTTTGACATTAGTGGGAAACATGTTTGGCCTTCCAAGATGTGTGATTCATACTTATAAAGCGACCTCTGTCCTGCGGAAGGCGCCAGCAGTAAATCCATTCAGTGCGCCGAGTGGATTCAAGCCGTGGCGTAACGCACCGTATTGGCATTCGATGTTGCACATCATACTACTGTAGGCGAAAGGCTAGATTCTGACTCTTAGGGAAATGCAAAAGCAAAAAAAAGGACAACTTAATTAGTAAATAAAACAATGGCCTTGTCATAGCAGTATTATTACATTTGTCGGATATTCCAATATTGTGAAACCAAAGAGAGGTTTAAAAGCCAAAAAGTAAAAATTCTTTATGTTCAAGTTTTCAAGCATATTGAGTTTTAGTTTGTTTTAATTTTATGACCACTGGACGAGGGATTCGTTTTAGGTTGTCCGTCGTCCTGCCAATTTTTGTTTTCTCTGCAACGCTGATCTGATCACACAATTTTCCCAGGTGAGCTTACTCATGTGAAGCTTAATATTAATCTGATTATGTCACATGCTTTAACTGACTGACTTTTTTTTTTTTTAACATGCTGTACTCCACCAAGCAGCCAATGTTGGGAAACTTCTGGACTCTTACACATAAATGGAAAAACATTGAACGCAACACATCAATATTGTACTGCATCCTATGGGAAATGTGATTTCTTTTATATTATTTATTTTTTTAAATATTTAGTCACAAGTGGCTTGTTTATGCAGTCGATTGCATATGTCGAAACACTTTATCGCGACATCAGTATGAAAAGTTATTGAGGTCATTAGGGATAATGGTAATGGGGCGAGAGAAATTGCTATGTATTGTGTCGTACGATTGTCAGTGTGTGTGTTTCGTGTGTGTGTGTGTGTGTGGGTGTGTGTGCTGTGTTGTTTGTGGTAGTGTGTGTGTGTGTGTGTGTTGGTGGGTGTATTACTATCTTCAAAAGTACGGAACCTCGCATGTGAATGTCATTAGGGTCATGAACAAACAATTAAGTCATTGTCAAAAAGTGTGTAACCCCACTATTTTTCTTCACTATACTGATGCCAAAATTTCTTCCATAAAAGTTAGCCTGGCTCAAATTACACTTGATTTAGATAGTTTTTGAAATTGTGTTGGTGCAGAAGTTATTTTTAAAATTCTTAATGGTGGTTAGCTTGCTCATGGGCTAAACAACTGTGCTAACATTCAAAATTGGAGTGGCAATTGAAGAAAAACTCGACAATACAGTAAGACTTCCTTATGCTACAGATATAGAGGAAGCTTCACTCAACACTCAAGTGCACCAGACCTGGCCACCGTACTGCTTTGATAATGAAACGAGGCAACAGCTGGGGGGGGGGCGAGGGGAAGGGCGGTGGGGATTTTTTGTTTTGTTTTGATATTAGTGTCTCTATTCTCTTAAGTTGTTGAAAATCTGATGACAAAGCTCGTATAATAATATAATAATCTGTGCGTGCTCTACCAAAACATTAAACTTGCAGCCCAAAACTTTGCATGCATGCAAAGGGAACTCAAGGGAGTTATGGATGAAAACTGGGTATTTTGGGAAATTTACCCCTTTTGAAAGATGATCACAGCTTACCTTCATGAAAGGCTTATCCTTGGTCAGCCCAACTTCACCTCACAGGGGTCTTAACCACCATTTGATTTCGTGCTGACTCAAAAAGCCTGCTTGGAACACACTCTATTTCACAGACTAATTAAAGTATATAATCAAAATTCGATTTCGGATTTGAATGGGTCGTGGACTAGTGTCAAATATGGAATGAAATCTGAAAATGTTGATACTCTTATAACAAGTGTAAAAGCTATTTATTGGAAGCTATGCTCCTACCTTCTCATATTTTACACAACATGTGAAATTGCTAAAGCATTAATTAATTTTCTACTGTTCAACAATTATATTAATGAAGAAATAATAATTATAATGCACAAGGTGTAACTTCAAGTGCACAGTGCATTTTGTAAAGCACGGCAAAAGCTTCTGTGGCACGAGTAGTGGATGTGGCGATCACGCGGCGAGCGTGTTTGTTTGTGTGTTTTGTGTTCGTGTGCGTGTCTCCATAACTCCAACCATGAAACCTTGCATGCATACAAAAGAGAGCTACAAGGTAGTGCCTGAGTGAAAATTGGTATTTGTGGTTTCATTAAAACCCTTTTGAAGACAATTAATGGCTTCATTTAATTATTCGTATCAGGCACATCATTGGACCACGTTCTCGATGGGAGATTAGGCACATCTGGGTGACTTCACTGGGTTCTCAATTTGCATTGTTGTTCACCTGCTGATAACATCGATTGGAACAAGCTGCAACGGTTATTAACGTGAAGCTTCAATGTCCCACACCCACCCCACCCCCATTCTTCTCACTTATTCGATGTTACTACATACCTACAATTTGCTGTATATATTTTTGTAAGTGCAATAGTTTTAAAATGAGAGCTTGGAGCAATTCTACATCATGTGAAGCGATTTCCACGGACCTACTCTCATGGACAAATTCAGTTCTACTAATATATTGAGTTTTGAGGATTGGATCATGTGAACCAAAATCTGATGGTGAAATCTGAAATGTTAAGAAATCGCAATGTTTCGTTTTTTTTGCTGGTTTGCTGCCTTACAATCATAGCTGCTATCACTTGCACGCACTCATTCATCAACCATTTATTGGAGCTTGCTTGATGTAAGCCATTTGCCGACACCCACGTTAGTGTCCTGATCGGGATGTAGTCAGCAGTTGCTACAAGGTGAGGTACAAAGGGTAGATTTGGATCTGGAAGGACTCCCATGGGGTGTGTGCATCCCTACATGCACTGTGGTGTCAGATTCTACCCATATGTTATGGTGAGGGTGGTGGGTGGTGGAGTTTTAACTTTCACCTCAGCAGCGTACAAACGATCGATTTTCCTTTGTCCTCACGACTGTTTCTAAGCAATGGTTTTATACACTATCGGGTGTGCTTCAAGTCTATATGGTTTCTTCTGTTTCAAAGCATATATTTGACAACAACCATTTCAAGCCGTATCCATATTTAACTTTTCTAAATGTGAGCCAAACTTTTTTCTACCTGCCACAAGCAGCTGTTTGTGGAGATCATGTTTATGCACATCTCTCTGAACATGTTAATGCAATGTTTTTTAATTTGTTTTTTGAAAACCCCCCCAAAAAGGGTGAAAGCTACCAAGATTTTGGGTTGTATTCAGTACTACTGCAGTCTCAGTATCCACCGCAACTCTGTCGTTTCTGAGAATGCCGTATCAGCCAAGCACTATTATTAGTTGTGTGTGTTGTGTGTGTGTGTGTGTGGTTGTGTGTGTGTGTGTGTGTGTGTTTGTGTGTGTTCATAAGCACAACAATTTCTCTGCCAATCCCCCTCCCCCATTGTAAATAGAAAAAAAGGAAACATGTCTGTCTGTCGATGATATTTATAGTACGACTATTAGAAATGGATTTCAGACATTATTTGTTCCATCTTAAGTTATTCATGCAGTATTATTTGAGACAGTATAATAACGTTCACTGTGAGTTGCCTTCTCCGTCTCAGTTCTCAGTCAGCGAAGTAGTGGTCATATTTGCTAGTATCGTAAGAAATGTACGTGTGCGCATTTATTTGCTCCCTGGCACACCCCCCCCTTCTATCCTGGCTCCCATCATCTTGGTCCCACACCCCTCCTCACTCTCAATCTATCGATTATTCCATCAGCAAAGCGACAGGTGGTATTTGCTCATCATCTATTACGGAAGTGAACAAAACAGCCCATCTTGCACGCATGTCAATGGGATAACAAGCCTACCATATTTGTTTCAACTGTACTTTACCTTGATTCTGACATTATTAATTGATTCTTCTCCAACATTCTCATAATGGGTTTGTGAAAAGAAAAAGCTGAAGCACAAATGTTCCATAAAAGTTATGGACATATCTTTCATTGCATGAAGGACGGGTCAACAATCCATGACCGATATGTTGGAGGTGCCATCATCAGGGCATCAAGATATTACAAATGCAGAAGGCAGGTGAGGTGTTAGGAGAGATATACCAAATAAAATTGATAAAATGAATGCACAAAAATTGGATAGGAAAAATTAGGCAGTTATGGAGGGAAAGAGGTTGAAGGATGGGTAGGTGAGATAACAGGAGGGATGAGGAGTAAAGTGGGGTGGAATACAGGTCAAATCTACTACGATAAATACAGCAAATAATGCATTGGCCATTAAACTACTTACATAGAAGTAGAAATCGAAAATGAATAGCATTTTAGATTTAACTGCTTCGCACTTCATCAGAACCTTTTGCAAATTATGCTGGACACAGATTCAAATATGATACTATTGCATGGAGTTGTCCTAAGTCTACTACTGCACTTTCAATTCATGCAAAAGTAGATCCTATCTTTGTCCTTGATGTGATGTGTACAGTTCTCCGTGAGCATCAGATCAATGTTACAAAAATTAAATGATGCCATTAGGTTAGATGAAAAAGGTGAAGTGCACATACTTTCAGGGATGGTTGTAATGGTGTGCAGAGACAAGCACCTGAACACGATGGTTAGACTGGACGATCCAAGTATTGCAGTCCAGAGCAGCTGTATACGAGTCCAGGTTGTCATGAATGTAACAGTGCTGTTGGTTTAAAAATAAAATAAAAAACTCAGTAGCATAACGCACCATCTTGCAATACAGTATATCGGCAAAGTTTCAACTAAAATAACAAGTACAGATATTCAAAGTGCACTGCCCGAGCCAATTAAATTATATATCCTTTAGTGTGCAGCATCGCCGAGGCACCTTAGTGCCAGCAATGCCGCTGTGTAGAACATCGAGACGGAAATGGGGAGCGGTGTAGTTGAGCAGTGGTACAAATGTGACTTGGTTGCCGTGCAGCAAATGGAGACAATTGGGAGGAGCGGTATATCATTTATCAATAATAGCACAATTAAATAAAGGCAAAAAAATTATTGGCTAATTGCATACCTAAACCACAGTTTCATCCAAATCTAACTTTTTGAAAAAAAGTAATTGTTTTAAAATGAATAATATATTGGTAAATCACTAAATCAAAATACCCTTATACAAATCACTCGTTCAATCATGTAAAATATCAGCTTACAAGCTCAAAAAGGTGCCTTAGATATTGGCCAGAGAAAGAAAATAAGTAATTAATAAAATCGATAATCAGTGATCAATTCACCGATTCATGAATATATATATATATATATTTTTAAATAACAACGTTTTTAGCCCAACCACTTGTTCACTATTGTGTCAAATTTCAGCTTCCAAGTCAAAAGATGGCTAGATATTACCCAGACAAACAAACAAAATAAACACGTAACAAACAAATGGAGTGAAAACAGGAGGTCCTTCCAGAACGCATCACCCGGGGCCCTGGGATGGAATAGGGAGGGGCAGTGTACAATAAAAATAAGGAGATTTAGAAGGGACGTTTCAACATCGTATCACAGTATTGCCTCGCCCTCATTATTGCATATCATACATACTATACCAGTTTGTTTAAATCCCGAACCCAGATTAAACTAGGAGACTAGAGCACATCGGTAGAGTGCAAAACTCCGCCGCAATACTGCTAGGTCACTCAAGTGAACCTGATATCCCATTCATTCAATTTGACGTCAACAGTGCTCACAGAGTTATAGTTGCAACTTTCCACTTTTACATACTCAATTCATTCGTCATAATAGATCTTGAACAGAAATTGATTTTACTGGTATATCCACCTGAAGTTCCACAAATCAGCCGCAATTATAATTTTGGCATGTTTTTTGTTGGAAATCCTTATAACATTAGAAATGCAAAAAAAAAAAAATCGAATTTTTTTGAAAAAGTTGAAAATTTTGTTTTTTTTCTCTAACAAATTTTTTTGGGGGGGGGGTTGGAAATCACTTAAAACATGTAGAAATGCAAAACAAAAATTCAATTTTTTTCAAATGGCCGCCTATTGGACTTTGACCAAGTCCAAAATCTTATGGCATGATCCTTGGACCATACCTAATCCCCACCAAGTTTCGTCGAAATCCGCAGGAGTTTTTCCGTAATACTGTTCACAAACAAACAAACAAACAACAACAGGGGTGAAAACAGTAACTCTGTCCATCTTCGATGGCGGAGGTTAAATATTAAATATTTCTGGCTGCCAGACCATGCGTCCGATCAGTTGAAATTTAAAACATAATTGTGCTGACTACTCGACTAATTGTGCCATTTCACGGTTGAAGAGCGACTGATAAGCGGGATGAAGAGAATAATTTTGAAATATTTTTGTCTATCCAATATCGCTGCCAGACTCAGTTAAAAGCTTGATTGTGTGTAAATTTAAAACTCATAAAGTATTAAGTGAATGATTAAAATTGACGTTACATGTTTTAAGTTTCGTGTAGCACGGATCAGTAAATTTTTATAAAACGTTTTTGAATGAACCAATTTTGAGTAGATAACGTTGGGACAAACTTCCAGTATGGACGAGAATCGCTTTGCTGAAGACACGGGATTATTCTGTTTACTATATAAACCCATGAGAGCGACGTTTAGAGACAGTGATATGCGATGAGTTGTGAGTTTCCATTGTCCCAGTGCTCGATTTAACTCTGAGTGAGGTGTTAAGTCCAAAGTGGTTGTTAACGCATAGAGCGATGTAATCAGGCTGTTTAAAACTCATTAAAAGATTTGTATTGGGACAGATTTCCTTTGAGCTCTTTAATCAACCTGTGGCGGCCATCGTACAGAGGACACTGATGGGAATCGAAGAATCAAGACTCGATAGACGAGGTGAACACACTAAGTTGTGCCAGCCGGACTGGGATAATGGTGCAGACGCAGGAATCAGAGTTGGACATTGCATGTAATGGTGAACTTCCTATTTGACGTGTATATGTGTGCTTGAGATAAAGTTTCACACGTTACGCTGTCGATGTGGTCATTGTAACGCACACCGCAGAGTCACAGGTACAATGCATCTTTGAGTGGTACCTAACTGTATGTTCAGAGTCGTGAAACTCAAAGCTTGGTTGTAATCATTTGAGGACGTGTGTATTGCACCACGAACACACATGCGCACACCATGGGAAGAACTGAAGGTGTGTGTGATCTACCCACCTAAAAAAGCCATGTGACAATAAAAATTCCTGATATCCTGGCATCTGAATGCTTGGAACATGTGGTGAAGTTTCTCCTCAATCTATTCAAGTCATTTGAGGAAGCGATTTTTTTAAAGGTTTTTATATTAACAATGGCTGCCAAACCATGACTGATTGACAGATTCCTCACCCCTCCAACCCATCCATTAGCCAAGATGACCCTCAAAAATTTCATAGTACAGTGGTGCCCCAGAATCCGAATTTTCGTTCAAGGGGCTGTTCGGATTCCAAAAGTTCGATTCCAAAAACTATTTCCATAAGAATAATGGAAAGTGAATTAATCGTTCTCTGGACCCAGAAAACCACTTTCAGACACTTTCAACTGAAATTCCAGTTTAGGTAAATAAGATGAGTAAATGACCTTTCTGGGTCATGAATCTTTTCCTCAGCTGGTGAGCAGGACGTTGTCTGCTTCTTCCATCAGGTCTGGAGCACTCCGGCTATCACTGGCATTGGATCCAAACGTAATAGCTGTTCAGCTGGTGGGGTATGTAATTAACCATGAAGCACCAAATGGTTTATATTCCAGTACACTCTGTGGAGACACAACGTGCCGTTTTCACGCACGCTCCACGGAAGAAATCAAGAGGTGAAGCGATTGGTGTACGCAGCTGACGTCGACTTACTATGCTCGCGAAAAAACGTTGATTCGTTAAAGCGACTTCGTCAGAGGGTTCATTGAATGACATTCCTTCCACGGACGGGTTTCGCCTTTATATCGTTCTTTATTTTTTTCAGAATCCTAACACGGCGATTCGGCAGCCTCGAACATGGCCGCGAATCAGACACGCGTACCGCTCTCATGCTTAGCGATAAGTTCTCTTTTCAACTCAATTGTCGTTCTCCACGGAACTTCTCTTATTCTATTTGCTTTCACTGACCTTCTTGGGTGCCATGGTGAATGCCAGGGTGATCCATTAATAAAAAAAATGCAAATCAAGGTGAACACAGGTTAGTAGCGATCGACACACGAGAATAGCTTTCACGAGTACTTCACCGACGAACTGAACATGAAAAAGCCGAGATGCGGGATCGAACAGGCGGGGAGCACGTGAACAAACATGAACGCCACGTTAGTGTTCCGTTTCAAATGTGTTCGGTTTTTAGGGCAAATTTTCTCGAAAAAATTGTTCGATCCAATTGTTTCAAACCATGGGGCGTTTGGTTTGGGGGCACCACGTAATTGGATTAAGCTTTGAACTATGTAATTATACTTCATAATGAACCTACCTACGAGATCAACATTCACACTTATTCTCCCTGAGTACTTGACAGTGCCAAGTTTCAATTTTTTCCCCCATGGAACAGTTCGAAGATACAGAAGTCCAAAGTTTTTTCCTTTTTCCACATGACCTACTGTTACAGGATTTGGAAGCCTCTTGCACACACAGTCACGCAGTCCAAAGTTATAGTTCATTTAAGTATTTGTGTATAGTTGAATCCATCCCTGTGTCAAAGGGGATTTTGTGTGTGCGCTGTAGTTTTTTTTTTTAGTTAGGTTTTTTTTTATTTTTTTTTTTACAACAGCGGCGCCCGTCGCCTCGCCACCGCGCCAAACGCCGTGTTTCTGGCTGCGGAGTGGGTGGGACTCATCACCTCAGAGCCGACTCTGGATGAAGGGCGCCCTTGCCCTTGTGGGCGTCAGGAGGCTCATCGCCTCAGATCGGGACTCCACCCGAAGGGTGGGAGTTGCCCCGCCTACCGTGGGCCTGTCCAATGAGGGACGGCCAGCGAATCGCACAGCGCAACCGTCCAATCAGGAAGTAGCCAGGAAGAGATCCTCCCACCTCAGGATAGTGATCGGCGCGTTCTGTTGCTGTTGGGTCTGCCTCGCCTGGTGTCGCTGATCCGTGGACTTTTTCGGCCTTTGATCGCCTGCGCCTCGTCCGCCTCTCGTGCTGGCGTCCAGTCCTCTATTCCTCGTCATGGTGCTGCGTTGAGGGGTGGGTTGAGTCCGCCACCGGACAAGCTCGACCAGACCGCACGAGGCGGACAGGCGCAAGTGCAGACTCTTGCCTTCAGCTCTTCCCTCCCGAGCTGAAGGCCAAATAAGCACGGCCACCATTTCTTTTGGTATGTGCGTGTGTCTGTGGCCCAAGTCTAGAAGTAGCAATTGTTAAGTGCCTTGTACATTACTTGCATTCCTTCTTGATGTCGTTTAACTCTGCTCTTTTGGTGCACCCTGCCCCATATAATAAACCCCAATTGTTCAATGTACCAGCTCGTTGTCTGTCACTTTCTTTCATTGGTTTAAGACGGTGCGTATTGGAATTAGGGAGGCCTTATTGCTGTAATTGTTCATTTGGACTGACGGTTATGGTAATCCCGCTCGGTTTACACCCGGATCGGGCTCGGTAAACAGGCTTTGTTCCGCCGGGTCGTTGAGGGTGTGGTTTTCCGGTAGTTAGACGACGTGGTGTATTAGGTATATTGAAATTAGGCAATTAACCCTACCCCACGCTGTCAAAATTGCGACCACGGTCCAGCTAAGGGATCCGTGACATTTGGATGTCCGAGTTACGACCTGCAATTCCGGCTGTTCGGTGGGAGACAGCTCTATGCTCCACCTGGCGGCGTTCGTTCGCCACCGACCTCCGGCCCACAAACACCTACGCAATCATAATTATCATCAACTTATACAGAAGTCGGACGCACTATTGCTAAAATCTTGCTGAAAACTTCGTGTCAATCGGATAAGAGGTTGCAGAGAAAACAAAATTAGTATGGGCGGCTATACGTAGACGAACAGCCCGAAAACAATGCCTCCGGCGACTGTCAGCAGAGGCATAAAAAGACAATGATATAACCCCTATGGTTTTAGTAATTTTGCTGTATGGAGTTAAAGGCTAGCCCATATTTAAAAGATGTGCAACTGACTTGAGTGGCCAAGGGACATGGAAGAACATTTGTGAAGTTTAAACAAATTTGGACCACGCACGTTCAAGAAATGGTTGGGGGCACGTTTAACAAAATGGATGCCGGTCAGCCATCTTGGATCTCATCTGAAAAAAACTACATGCATATGCAGGCAATCATTCATTATTTGTGACAAGTTTGGACAAGATCGGTAAATGTATGACCGAGAAATGGTCGAGGACATGCTCAATACCAGATTTATTTTTATTTTAACTAAAATGGCCACCAGTATACCAGTCGGCCATCTTTGATCAGATTGTAAAATAAAGTGAAGTGTATACCATCATGTACTGTGCTTGTGCCAAGTTTGAACAAAATCGGACCATGTATGTGCGAGAAATAGTTGGGGACACGTTTAAATAACAAAATGGCCACCACTCAGCCATCTTAGATCTGATCGTGGAATAATGAAATAAATAAAATACGAAGTGCACTGTAAGCCATCATTCATTATATGTTTTCCAAGCTCGAACAACATCGGTGAATGCATGTCCGAGAAATGGTTGAGGATGTGTTCAACATCAGGTTTTTACAACTAAAACGGTTGCCAGTCGGCCATCTTTAATCGAATGCAAAACAAAATGATGTGCATATGTATAACCATCATGTATTGCTTTGTGCAAATTTGAACAAAATCGTCCATACATGTACGAGTATATAGCCGCAGGCAGACAGACAGACAGACAAACAGAAGAGACCCAATCCATAAGCCTTCGTTTCAGACTTCATCCAACAGGAGCTTCAAAAAAAAAAATAAAATTATATAGGTGACGACTGCTAGTGGGGCTCAGGAATAAACTAAACACCAAGGAAGACATGAAAACCAAGTAAAACTCCAACTAAACACACTGCCCCCCCCCCCCCCCAAGTTCAGACTACAGGTAAGCAGCTGAAATGGTGACCATGAACCCCTGTGTTGCAAATTCGCGCATTTAAGGGTGCTCACCAAACAACACGCGGTCCCCAGGATGACCTGAACATGCATATACAACCGTTAATCCCATACACATTAGCACATCATCCGACCACTCTGGTAGCTCCTGAATCACAATTCTTGTGGATCGTGAAGAACACCTTCAAACTCATGGCCAGTGGTTCACCATTACAGTCAAGATGTGCAACTTTAATTGAACATCTTGCAACACTGACAACTAATAACTGCCCAGGACCATGGACTTTAGCGAAAGGCCCGGGAACCGCACAAGGCCAGCAGGGACGCGAGGCACCCACTACCCAGCGCGCAAAGAGCGCGCGAACATAACCACCTCCACAAGAAACAAGCACAGACGCGGCAACGATGAACACTCGCAGCGACGGACGCAAACGGCACGACGGGCGGCAACGCGACCCGGTACAGAATGGCAACACGCGCACAAGACACAACGGAACGCGCGCACGTGCACCATCGAGAGAACGGAAGACGCCCCGCAAGGCAGAAAAAGCCGCACTCACGACCCCAGCCCCGGCGCGAAAGGCAAAACCGCCAGAGGAGGGAAAACACCGCTCGCACCGGACGAACCCCGCGCAAAAGACAGAGGCGCGCGCCGCGCCACGGTGACCCGGGGAACGGAAGGGAAGGAGGCCCCCGGCACACGTGCCCGTGCGCGCCCCGCCAGGCCGAAAAGGGGGACACCGTGACCCAGGGAACGCGAAAGGGCAGGGGGGGCACGTGACCCCGGGGAACGGAAAAGGCGAGGGGGCACTGACCCTCGCAACAGACACAGACAAGCAAATACGAAGAGAGAACGTCACCCTCCGGGCGCAACGCCCGCAAATCAACAATAGCGAGCGCTCAGCCTCCGGGGGCTAGCGCACAACTTGGAGTACATCTCTGGACGTTAATACTCGGAGAAATAGTTGTTGTACGAGCATCCGGGTGGACCATAAGATCGACCTGCTGACCATGAGTACCGATAGCCGTGAATCACTGCGAGAACACTAGACGGCAATACATGCTGACTGGATATGCGTGCTGGTTGTGTCACTACGTTGAAGTTACCTGCCGATAAGAGGGACCCGGATCGCTGGTAGGTGGCCCTGGCACTTAGTCTGAACCGCTTCGAGGGAATCAGGACGGTTAGAGGGCCCCCATGCAAGTGCGCCTCAGAGAAACTTCAGCTCTTCAGGCAACCAGAATATAGATATGTATAGCTCTCCTTACTCATTGGGCGTATGAGACAGAACAAACGATAAGCTTCGGAGCTGATGATATGGTAGAATGCTGCCGCGGTATACTGTCGTCGCCCTATATCAACGTTCAGCAGCGCATATATGCTAGCGACGAGATCGAATGGCACACCCTGGTATATAATATCGCATAGAGCGCTAGCAAAGGCGCATATCAGCTCGAAGGCACTAGACCACCGATCGAATAACACTACCTCCGCGGTGAAGGCAAAGAGCCGCACGGCCAGTAGCAACACCTGAGACGCCGCACACCTCCGCTCGATCAACCGTGACAAGCAAGACAAACCGCAGACACCTACCATCAACCCATACGCAGAGGCAACGGCGTCACACGCCATCCCAGCCCTGCCGCGGTGGAATCACGGGCGTACGATGCCAAAATGTGAGGGTGATACGCCGGCAACGTCGTCCTGGGCTGCAGATTATGACGCACGTGAGCCTGGCGGCACGAGGTTTTTTGTCCCTGGCGAGCTACTACCGTGTTACCCGGTAGAGTGCGACAAGGGATCAGGTCTCTGATATCAGCTATGGACCTTGTGACCTTCTTATGAGGCTGATCCGTGGATCACGAAATTAGAGGCTTCAGCGTGTGGCCTGGGCTACTCTTGTGGAACCCTGCAGACCATGCCATCTTCTTCGGTGAACGCAGATACCGGATCCTACAAGTGGTGCAAGCGTGGCTGACCGAGCCCGGCCCTAGCCCGGAACCCTGATGTAAGACCGGTAGGAACGAATACAAGGCGGCCCAGGGCGTGGGCACGCGCGTGAGCCGGCTCTTCGGGCTCAAGCGCTCCCGTGTGCTACACGTGGAAAGCAGGCACTGGCTGCGGGCCGAGGCGGCTCGCTCTCCGATCCCCTCGGGTGCCACAACCAGGTGACTACTACTGGTCACGGTGAGCCGGGTTATGCCCGTACGGTAGGAGAGACGCAGGGCGGCTCGACACAGCTGACGACCGGTCTCCTGATGCCCGTAGGAACGGGTAACCAGGGGAGCGGTCCGTTCGGCACCGTTGACTCGCCTGTGGCAAGGTTGGCCGGAGACTATCGCCGGCCGTTGTGAGCCGCGATGCGGGCAACCTGTGCGCTGCGCTATTACCACCTGGGTGCTTTGCGCATAGGCGCCGTGAGCTACCACTCCGCAAGACAAGAAGGCCCCTGATATCGACACGGTATGGACTGTGCACCCACCGTTCATGGCACTCGCCGCTGCTCGACAGGGAATTAACATCGGTAAATCGCGGGCTAAGGGCGGAGCTGCGATAGCGAATGATCGACCGTATGCAATGACCCACCGCATCCTCCCGACTTATGACATCATGGATACGGCCAATCGGACTTAACCCCAGTAGACAAAAATATAGCGTGGCATGATGTGCGAGACAGACGTCGCCCACATCGCCGAGCGAAAAACGAGGAGTCGCGCGCTCGCAGCCGCGCCCCAGAGACAAAGTCCAGCCCGATGCCCATGATCAGCGTAACATCGGCGCTCCCGAGGGTCGTCGGTGGCGACGTCTGTAAGATCGAGAGAAAGAAGCATACGTCCCCTCAGACTCTCACTACTACCAAAGGTCAGAGGATCCATAATCCAGTTGCATTCGCACCAGCTCCAACACGTCGGAGAACAGAACACACCGAGCGCAGCACCGCTAGATAAACCCGCTGACCAGATACAGCCGCCCGGGATTATGACAACGGTACATAGAGACCGGCGCACCCACGCACTAGACCTCTAGAGGAAATACGGCGTAAGTGGACTAACAGAGGGCGCGAGCGCTTACACAATCAAAAGAAGAATAAAAGAGATAATACGACGTCGATAGAAGAACGAGAAGAGGAATATAATATACTAGTTGGGGGCACTACGGGAATACCCTGTCTGCGCATAAGAGGGACGAGGGCACCGTCGACCCTGGGAAAAGGACGGTGGGCACACGCTAACACCTGGGAGAAAGGGAACCAAACGGGGCAGGGCCCGTCGCCGCTGCAAAACCCGACCAAGGCGAACGGGAAAGCGACAGGGCGGCACGATCACCCTGAGGGCAACGGAAAGAGGGGGCACGGACCTGAGGAACGGAAAGGGAGGGGACACCGTCAGATACCTGGGGAAAACGCCAACGGCCGCAGGCGGGACACCCGTAGAACACCTACAGCAACCCCCACCCAACCGGCGCGACAAAGGGACGAAGAAGAGGTCACCGTGACCCTGGGACGGCCCCAGCCGCACCGCGCGGCCCAAACGTCACGATGACCCTTAGGGGAACGAAAGGAGGGGGGGGTCACCGTGCCCTGGGGAGACGGAAGGAGGAGGGGGTCACGTGACCCTGGGAACGGCAGGGGTCACCGTGACCCTGGGGAACGGAAGGGGGGTCACGTGACCCTGGTCCGGAACCTGGAAGACGGAGGGGGTCACGTGACCCTGTGGCGAACCACGGCTCCAGACCTGGCGAGATGGGGTCACGTGACCCTGGGGAACGGAATGTGGGGTCACGTGACCCTGTAGGGAAATCGGAATCGGGTGACCGGTCACAGCAATAGTCACGGACTGGGCGGGAACAAGGGGTAACTTGAACGGGCAAGGGTCCGTGAACGCTCGGGAACAAATGCTGGGGCACGCGACCGCTGGGAATGATGGGGTCACGTGAACACCTCGCACGGGAACCAGGAATGGGAGGATAACACGTGACCCTGGGGCAACGGAATGGGGGCGATGACCTCCGGGACACGAATTGGGACAAGCAAGTGACCCGTGGAACGGAATGGGGTCACGTGACCCTGAACCGGGGAACGGAATGGGGGTCACGTGACCTTGGGGAACGGATGGGGGTCACGTGACCCTGGGAACGGAATGGGGGTCACGTTGGGGACCCTGACGGGAACGGAATGGGGGTCACGTGACCCTGGGGAACGGAAGGGGGGGCACGTGACCCTGGGGAACGGAATGGGGGTCACGTGACCCTGGGGAACGGAAGGGGGGTCACGTGACCCTGGGAACGAAGGGGGGTCACGTGACCTGGGAATGAAGGGGGGTCACGTACCTGGGGAACGGAAAGGGGGGTCACGTGACCTTGGAACGGAAGGGGGTCACGTGACCCTGGGGAACGGAAGGGGGGCACATGACCTTGGGGATGGAATTGATGGAACAGTGATGGAATTCAAATCTATAATAAATCTATAATAAAACGCTTAACCCCAGCCGTTAAGCAAGTTTTAATAATTTAACTACAACTCAAAATTGTGCCTTGGTGCAAATCCAGATCAAGGGACTTGAATACAGCATGCTACAATGAACACTTCCATTGCCCCTAAATCTACCCACCCTGAAAGATGCAGGTTGACTAATGGAAATGTTAAAGCAAAATACAACATTCTTCAAAAATAGTAGTCATTAAAAGCATTTGGTACAATTTATGGTTGACGTACCTCAGACCGCATTACAGGAGAATCTTTGGCAACAGTTACGACATAGCCTGAGATGCCATTCTCAGTCACCCTCTCCAATGAGACTTTGTAACTTTCAAGTTCAGCAATAGGCACAAAGTAGTGATTAATCATCAAGCTGCTTATAGGACCCGTTTGAACTTCTGGGAAAACGGCGATCATGTGCGTTTGGTTGCAACGAACAGGGTCTGCAAATCAAAATTGTTGCACGATGAGTACTGTCATTTGCACCAAGTGTGGAAATATTGCAATCACAAGACGAAAATTTTATCAGGCAATTTTAGAAGGAAGCTCATGGTGAAGTGTTCTGCCAGAAATCCTGTATGTCACATAGAACCTGGAATCCACTTGACCTCTACAATCATATTTTTATTGTCCAAAGTCCCAAGGACCGATTGGCCATACTGTACCATGGGAAATGAGCGAAGTTCAATCACCAATTATTATACATCATCTCAAACTATTGAAATATACAGTTCACAAATCAAAAGAATTCAAAGAATATAATAAATAAGTTATAAACTACATAGATTCTTAAACATTCAAAACAAAACATAACATTAAAATTGAGATAATATTTTTGTTTTTATTTATTTATTTGCCATTGCCAAAGTCACTGCATTATTCTCTTTCTGGAAGCAAGGGACAATCCATCAGGGTGAGAAATATTGGCAGCACAAAGAGTAAGTCATGGAGTGCACGCTCGATAAAAGCACACTTTAGCCCATTTTAGGCCAGGCAGATACAATTTTGTTCATGTGGGGAAATCTTCTTGTTCATGGTACAGTAGAAGAAACAAAGCAGCAAAATCCATCTGCAGGTCACGTCAGGTATGGGAGCATGCATCGGAGCAGCACGAAATCTGTAGGATATGCCCTGATCATGAGTACAAGTAAACAAAACCAAACAATAAAGCTACAAGCAATACATGGTCCAGGTGGTTCAACCAGGTACTCATTCCATTCAGACCTTGCAAATGGGTGACATGATTGTCCCCATCCATCCATCCATCGGGACCATACTCTGTGCAGAGCGTTGGTGCTGCCTCAGCAGTCTCCTTGGCTAATGGGCACAATCCTGGATGGGTCACTACTCCGACACAAGATATCAGCATGCTGGCACTCATTTTGCAGACCTCGGAAGGATGACAGGCAGAGTCAACCCCACCTGGTATAAATTCAACAGCAAGGTGGGATTTGAACTCAGGATCCTAGGATCCCAAGCCCACCACCCTAACCGTTAAGCAAACACCAGGCATATTGTCCCCAGGCCATGGTGAAACTCTTGCACCCTTACTCCAACACAGCAGATCAAAGAGATGCACTACAATGGCCTATTAAAAAGAATACAGAGCAATCCTTGTATGGCCTACTCCACAAATTTCCAGGTTCCATCACTTCCTGCAGTCCCACCCTAATTGAAGTGCATCGATTCCTGCTTGCCACAGTAAAGTAGAAGGGAGGGGCAGGTATGGCAATGGGATCATTACTTCCCACCCTGAACTCCTCCGAGCTCATCTTCACTGAGAAAAGCACCACCTCCCATCAAGTAGAAAGCCATAGAACCCAAATTCTACATCCTGTCCGCAATATCTTGAAAATGACCAGCACGAAAAACAGCCTGAAAGAGCATAAATGCACTCTGAAAATCAATACATCTCATTGAATATGCATTCTGCCATTCAGAAAAACAAATAAACAAGCAGTCATAGACTGGTACTTACGAAATCGTCAACTTGACCTCTGACCTTGTCTAATAAAAGCTGTCTCTAGAGAAGGTAGCGACGCAAACCAGAAGTTTCTACGATGATTCTGTACCAAACCATCAAAGTAAACGTCGACCGAAGCTAATATCTCCATTTCTCCACGCAATTATTTTATATTATTTTATCAAAGTCACAAAACCGTAATATTCGGCCATCCACACAACAATCTTTACATAATCCGACGGCTCAGCGAGTCAGGCATGCGACGATAACCTTTATTGGGATAAAAAAATGACTTTTAAACACCATCTTTCGAAAACACCTTCAGCGCGCACACGGAAACCTTTACGTGACTCAACGACGCGTCTGCTCGAGCGCACTGCATCACGTGACGACCCGTGACGCGTCGAGTGAAATATTTTTTATACAATCTTAAAACGTCTCCAAAACATCCGATTTTTACCAGAATTTCGACAACCGAGTTTTAAGTGTCCTAAGCGATCGCAAAAACTGAAGACAAAATTAAAATCGAAGTAAAACGAACTCGTAACGTCGAGCGAAGCAAAAATCTCCATTTCTCCACGCAATTATTTAATATTATTTTATCAAAGTCACAAAACCGTAATATTCGGCCATCCACCAACAATCTTTACATAATCCGACGGCTCAGCGAGTCAGGCATGCGACGATAACCTTTATTGGGATAAAAAATGACTTTTAAACACCATCTTTATCAAAAACACCGTCAGCGCGCACACGAAAAATTTACGTGACTCAACGATGCGTCTGCTCAGAGCACTGCATCACGTGACGGCGTCGAGTGAAATATTTTTATACAATCTTAAACGTCTCCAAAACATCCGATTTTTACCAGAATTTCGACAACCGAGTTTTAAGCGTCCTAAGCGATCGCAAAACCGAAGACAAAATTAAAATCGAAGTTAAAAACGAACTCGTAACGTCGAGCGAAGCAAAATACTCCATTTCTCCAAATGAATTTACGGAATTATGTTTGACCTCACTGTGACCTTGACCTTTGACCGATTTTGACCAAAATCTAATCAGCGCTAGCCATCACCTCCTCCTGAATCACGTGGTGTAATTTGACATTGGTAGCTTCTTCCGTTTTTTTTTTTATTTTTTTTTTTTTGTATACCATGTCGAGGCTCGTATGAGAGCTAACACACAACGCACAGCAAGGGGCATGAGCAAGAGGGGCGGGAGTGGAAGGGACAAACAGTGGGGAACAGACACATTAGGCGATCTGTGGAAGGGAGAGGGATGGGATGGGACGGGAACATGGGGAAGAGAAAGATGGACATTACAGGGACTTTCAGGAAGGAAGCAGGGAATTGAAGGAAGTGGGCTTGGGTGGATTATCGGGGTAGAAAAGTTCGAGGATTTGGATGGGGATGATAAGAGGTGGTGTGAACAGCTGTTTTGAAAGCCTGGAGGGAGAATGGAAAGAATAGAGTGAGGGAGTTTATTCCAAAGGCGGGAAAAAAGAGGAATGAAGGAGTGAAGGTGAGCAGTGGTTCGTGATTTTGGTAGTTTTACCAGAAGGGGGTTGTTGGCGGACCTTGAGCGCCCTGTGCAAATGTGGTGGGGACAAATGGCAGAGAGAGCAGGGGGGGCAAGGCTGGAGAGGAGACGGTAGAAGACAGAAAGACCACCGACCAACCTGCGGTGATTGAGTGAGAGGCCCAAAGACTCAGCTTCATTGCGGGAGATGCCGATGATCCTAAATGCCTGGTTTCGACAGCGTGAAGCCGAGAAAGGTGGGAGGCAGGAGCACCAGCCCAGAGGGGAGAGCAGTACTCCATCAGGCTACGGACAAAAGCTTTGTAAGTGGTCAGGAGCTCAGAGGGCCGAGGAAGGATTTGCACGACGGAGGATTCCCAGTCGGCGACTGGCTTTTGAGGCGAGGTTGGAAATGTGACTTTCCAGGAAAGGTCATGGCAGATAGTGAGACCCAGAAGCTTGAAAGAAAAGACTTCTTCCAGAGGATTGTTGAGAAAGTGGATGGGGGGGTTTTCTAAACGGTCCTTTCGAAGAGACATAGTGAGTGTGAGATTTGTCTGGATTGAAAAGACATGTTCCATGTGTTGGCCAGTTTGTGATTTTATCCAGATCTGCAGTGAGCGAAGAAGCTGCTGCTTGCCGGTCTGAGGGATGACAGATGGTACGGCAGAGGTGGAGTCATCGGCAAAGAGATATAGAGGATTTTCCAGAGAGTCGGAGAGATCATTGATGAAAACCAGAAAAAGAACAGGGCCCAGAACGCTACTTGAGGAACTCCAGCCTGCACAGGAAGAGGGGATGAAAGAACTCCATTTAGGGCCACACGTTGACTGCGACAGGAGGAAGTCTGCGAGCCATGAGTGGAGATGGCCTTGGATACCATGGGAAGAGAGTTTGGTGAGTAGTGCAGGGTGCCAGACTGTGTCAAAAGCACGTGATATGTCCAGGGATACGGCTCGGATTTCCTGTCTGGCATTGAGGACCTCCATCCATTGATGGGAGAGCAGAAGCAGCATATCCAGGGTAGAGTGACCTGGTCTGAAACAAAAAGTTATCGTGCCTACAAACAAACAAACAAAGTTATCGTGCCGTTCTCGAGTTATCGTGCCTACAAACAAACAAACAAACACACAAACACACGCAGTCATAGACTGGTACTTACGAAATCGTCAACTTGACCTCTGACCTTGTCTAATAAAAGCTGTCTCTAGAGAAGGTAGCGACGCAAACCAGAAGTTTATACGATGAATCTGTACCAAACCATCAAAATCGTAACGTCGAGCGAAGCAAAAATCTCCATTTCTCCACGCAATATTTTATATTATTTTATCAAAGTCACAAAACCGTAATATTCAGCCATCCACCAACAATCTTTACATAATCCGACGGCTCAGCGAGTCAGGCATGCGACGATAACCTTTATTGGGATAAAAATGACTTTAAACACCATCTTTATCGAAAACACCGTCAGCGCGCACACGCAAAACCATACCTGACTCAACGACGCGTCTGCTCGAGCGCACTGCATCACTTGACGACCCGTGACGGCGCGAGTGAAATATTTTTTATACAATCTTAAAACGTCTCCAAAACATCCGATTTACCAGAATTTCGCACACGAGTTTTAAGCGTCCTAAGCGATCGCAAAACCGAAGACAAAATTAAAATCGAAGTTAAAACGAACTCGTAACGTCGAGCGAAGCAAAAATACTCCATTTCTCCACATGAATTTACGGAATGGCGCACTGCATCACGTGACGACCCGTGACGCGCGAGTGAAGTATTTTTTATACAATCTTAAAACGTCTCCAAAACATCCGATTTTTACGAGAATTTCGTCAACCGAGTTTTAAGCGTCCTAAGCGATCGCAAAAAACCGAAGACAAAATTAAAATCGAAGTTAAAACGAACTCGTAACGTCGAGCGAAGCAAAAATACTCCATTTCTCCACATGAATTTACGGAATTATGTTTGACCTCACTGTGACTGACCTTTGACCGATTTTGACCAAAATCTAATCAGCGCTAGCAATCACCCTCCTGAATCACGTGGTGTAATTTGACATTGGTAGCTTCTTCTGTTCTCGAGTTATCGTGCCTACAAACAAACAACAAACACACAAACAAACACACAAAACAAACAACAAACAAACGACGGAAGTCATCAATATACTTACGAAATCTTTAGATTTCGTAAGTAACAAACAAACAGAAACGGAAGTGATCAAATATACTACGAAATCTTTAGATTTCATAAGTAATAAAAAGAAAAACATTATTGTTGATAAGACTTACTTGTATCATGAGGACACCAGATGAGATGCAAACTTGTGACAAAGGCTGAATAATTACATGTCCATTTCATTGTGATGTAATCACATAATGCTGTGCTGTGGGGAATGTTTTCACATGGGGATCCAACGTCAAAGTGACAATCTCAATACCAGGTATGTCCACATCTGGCAGCAATCACCGCATTGACGATACGAGCACTCACATCTGAGCCTAAAGAATGGCGTCCGATGCCTGAATCAACTCGGGGTCTGTGGCTGTCTTGGTAAGGTTTGAACATGATCAACAAAATCCCAGAGATGTTCAAATGGATTTAATCTGGTAAGAAGGCAGACCAAGTTGTCATGAAATTCATGTTAGCATGGACAAGGACATTCCTCGTTTGAATAGCCCTGTGAGTGGGAGCATAATCATGCATTAAGACGATTCCTGGACCATGTTGTTGAAATGTAGGCAACACATTGCATGATCTCAATGTATCAACATACCATGGTTGGAGAACATGTTGGTGCAAAAGGTTTCAGCAATAACACCCCACATCATGACACTTCTACGTCCAAACGATAAAGCTCCCAAGAAAGACTGGAGCACAATCGCTCAATGCGTCTTCTGCAGGCCCAGGCAAAGCATCATGCATTTCAAAGAGAAACCTGGATTTGTCACTGAATACTTGCCCTTTGCCTCAGTGCCCAAACGTGCTGATTGACCACTGCAAGCGTACTTGGATGTGTTGCTGTGCAAATCTTAGATACTGAACAGGATACGCATGGATTCCTTCATCATGGAGATTCTGTCGATGAAGTGTACTGCCAGAAATAGAGTGAGTTTTCAGTAGTCTCGGCAGTTTGTATGGATCGGTCATGTGAATGTATTGATCCAGAACAAGAGTTGTTATCCTGGGACATTCACTTCTTGGCATCGCTCTTTTGATCCAGTGTCTTGATAACATCTTGGTCATAAACAGTCCCTATTCTCATGCCATCAAGCTTTGCAATATGGCCGTTTGAACGCTTGCATCGATTTTATTCATTTTCTGACAGATCGAGCAATGTAATGGACTGTTAAAGAATGTTATGTTTTTTTTCATTTTTATTTTGATGATCCACATGCTGGTGTCTCAGAAATACTCAAATTTGCTTAATGCCTCATTTTACTTCTAAAAACACGAGGGTGGATGAGTTGCACCTGCTGAACGCCGACTGCAAAAAGCAATCAGGTTTTCTTCACATCCATCATGCCCAAAGTGCACTTGGAATGAATGCTGGAACAGTCCAACTAAAAATTTTCAATTCTACATGCCTTCAATGTTTGTAACAGTACCAAACCTTGCATAATCACAACTGTAAAACCAAATAATAAACACTCTGACTTACCAGGAACACAATACATCGGGATGATAATAATCAGTGTGGGTGTCGCAAGTCCATAGCGCAGAGTCAAGTTGGTAAAGTGGCTCTTAACAGTTCTGAACTAGACAACACAGAAATAAAAACACAAAAATACGTCTTGCACAAAACCATTCTTTGCAAACAGAAATCAGATCATACACTGAACATGCAATCCATGTTGAGTCAATTTACATATTACTGCATACCCCAAAATATTTGACATACTCCTGAATGTCCCAACATAGCCTCACCATACAAAACTTGCTTGTGTGTTGTGCGTTTCAGAAAATGGAACAGTCCTCACAAGTCTTGAAGTATCCACCTCAGTTTCAGTATGGGATCATAATTCATGGACTAAGCTGTGAAGTTTTCTTATGAGGGTTCTTTTCAGGATCAGCAACGAGCTCTGGACAGCTTCCATCATGTGCGTGGTGTCCAGGCCACAACTATTTTACCATGAGCTTTTGTCATCAAATTTTCAACAAACTTTTATGAGAACATGGAAAAATAATTAAACATTGGGTCAAAATGTGAAAGGGAACAGTCATAGCAACTATAAATAGCCCTACCGCAGCATACCAAGAGCAAAACGTTTGAAAAAAAACAAACAAAAAAAATAACCATCATTGAGCTTTAGTGTGTGTTCAGGCCACAACCTTTATTTTTTTTATTTATTTATTTTTTTAAATCAATTGAGCTTTCATCATCAAATCTTTATGAGAATACTGAGAACAAATGAATAAAATGGACAATTTTTTTAAACTATTGTTTTCATCAAGTTTAGTTGGAGTACAAAGTGGACACAGACGGGCTTTGCATTTTGACGTGCTTTCAAAGTTCTACACGTGCATATGCAATCGAACCGTTCACTTCCAAAAATAAATTCTGAACGCAGTCGAGTGAATGTAATAAACGAGTTTGTTTATTAAAAAAATTTTTCAACCAGGGGATCAGTTCAAGGTGTTTAAAGCGATAGAACAATGGGCTTATAAAATGACTAATTATGATAGAAAATGGTTGAATAAATAATTTAAAGTACCGAACACAGACTAGAGTTATTTTGTAATCAACCTTTTCAGGCACGCTCGTTCACCAGCACCCCACTGCATGACAATCTCAGAACTTCTGTACTGCAGAACAGGTCGCCTGCCTGAACCATCAACGACAATGACAGACATCTTTTGTTTGTCAATTCTTTTTTTTTTTTGCACAGTAAATCATGAAATGTGATAATCAACTGCAGCATCACCACAGATAAAGAATGAGGTACACCAATACATGCATTTCCATCCAATCCTTGAAATGGAGTGAATGGACATTTTCCAGATAACTCAAGCAAATGGAGGATGATGGTGAGCTGTTATTTGCTAAGTGGTCATCACCAAAAAAAAAAACAATCTTAACCAAAATACTATGATAATGCCATACAGCATTTCCTCCATATCAGCATTGCAGCAACCTCAGAACAAAATGGTTCATTCCTGGACTTCAGTGTTAGCAGCTCAATGATGAAGGCGATGACGAAAGTCAGCTCTCTCACTAAACTTCAGTAATGGAGGGCTTTTACAGCACTGTCAATCACATTTTCAAAGAGGACTCACTTCATGCACTCAGCTGTGAAAGAGACTGAAAATCTCTGCACTCCATTTCAATGAGAACAGCAATCGCCCAAGCTGTCAACAGACACAGGAACCTCAAATACAAACTAGCCTTCCCAAAGTACAGACATGACGAAACCAGTGCCTACAAGATCAGGGGAGAAATGACATTCAATTGGAGTACATCAATGACCTCAAAGAAGTGCATGAAATCATCGGCAATGGCATTGGAGACCATGACTGCAAACACAAAGATACCATGTCCAGCAGGTTTGATTGACCCAATAAAACTGTCGCTACCAAGTTCCCCAAAGTGTCGTAGATTCTACATTTACAAGCTTAACACAGTATTGCAATTATATAATTTTTTTTTTAATAATAATAATAATCCAGTGGACTACCGAGGAAGATTCAAACATCCTAACAACTCGATGGCCCAAAAGCACCGGTTTTCATTCATTTTTAGCATTAACTTGCAATGACCACACTGGGAATTTGAACAAGAAGAAAGGCATTTTAAACATTTCTATTATACTGGGAAAATTGGTAAAACCCACAACAATACTGGTGGTGTGTCGGTGTTCTAGTCATCAGAAAGCTCCGATTCGCATGTGTGTGGCCTTAATTCACAAGTCATTTGGAATTTCCAAATTGAAGTCGAACTGAAGTCAGTGTCTTCATCGGTAGAGAGGTTAAACTCAAAACTCAAGTCTGATACTGAGCCATCATCATTCAAATTTTCCACCATTGAAGAGATTGCATCATCAGGTGCCATCTGACAGTCAAGTCACATGACAGGCTCATCGATATCCTAAAAGGATATCATGCGCCGAAGAGATGTTTTTCTGGAACCCATGATAAAACCCCCATTTTTATTTTTGCAATGAAGTAAACCGATTGAAACACCTTCAAAACATTTATAAGGATGTGTGGTTTTTCTATCATTTGATATATACAGAAGGGAATTTGACTGCTTCCATTGTGCTCTCACTTTGAACAAATTAAGATCTCACCTCGAAGTTCTGTACACAGGGCGCTGTGTACGCCACACGTACGTGAAGCTTGTCTGGTGAGGAAGTAAGCTTGAGACCATGACTCGGTGCTTCCTCCACAGTCAGGCGTACCTTCTCTCCAAACTCCTCCACTTCAAGTTGCCAAACGAAGAGTGAGGCAACACGATCATCAGTCGATGGCTTGCAACAATGATCAAGTGCAAATAAGTAATCAAATATGGGATGGAAATTTCACACAAGACACATTATATGTTAATGACACAAATTGCGCACCCTTTTCACAGATTTATATCAATGAACACATGAAGGGCGTTCAAGCACTCCTTCAACCCACCCCCCCCACCCCCCACAACAAATGAAGAGCTCAGCATCAACAAAAGGGCAGGCAGAAGTTGGTGGTTTTCTTTGAGGTTTAGAGTGAATATCACTTTTCCCAACCATGGGATTAAACAATGTAAATGGAATAAAATACAAGTTGTGTTTGTCCATCAGAACACGTTGAAATGGGAAAACTGTTGGTCCCCTTTCTCCCTTGTAAAATTAAATTGCTCAACATATTGTTCAAAACAAAGCCAAACACTTGGATAATTGGAAGAAAAAAATGGCATTGTTATAGGAGATATGTCAAACAAAAGTTATTGTTTTTACCAATACGAGACTTTCGAAATGTAATCCGCCACAGAATGCTCAACACGCATGCACACAACACCTTATCAACAATGTTGGTTGGGGCACATTTTCATGCATGGGATGTGCGCGATAAGGATCGTTACCTGAAATGGTTGTTTCTGAAAGAATATGAAAATACTTGAAGTACCTGAGAGAAAGGGATGAGCCTCTGCACAACAAGAGTTGGAGAACTTTCTCAGTTCACCTAAAAAGCTGAGATCATGCACCTTCCAGGTCTACAAAATCCCGATATCGTGGTCCGGTGCAAGACCTGAAGGATCATAGCTGGGCGCATTCTACCAAAACCCCCAACGGATGGCTACCACTGAATCGACTGAACCTTGCCCGAGTGCCTCCTGTGGTCATGGCAGGCTTTGTTATTTATATGATGGATGTCTGCAATTGAAAGATGATGCTGTGCTTCATGACCAACAAAGCATTACCATCATAACACAAAGCATGTGCCAGTTAATATTCATGTGGGAGCTAGATGTACCAGGTAGATTTCCCAGAGACACCATCTGCTTTGGGTGCTTCTTAACAGCAATGGGAAGATCACATCTGGGGCTTGCAAATGCACAGATTAAGTTTAAAATTATATTTACCATACTGTTAATCATGTTGAGGGTAGGCGAAGATGTTGAGGGCAGTTATAAAATACATTTTATTTGTTTGATTCCAGGAGCACGAGAAGTTAGAGAATTTTGTATCTATTGCTAAAAGGCGAGCGAGTGCGAGTGCGTTTTATGTATCCACTGCAGCTGCTCACGTGTATAAACAGGAAATGGTCAGAATTTGACGCCTCTCATTCACAGATATTTCTCGTATTTCCGATATTTTCGTGAGTCCAATTTGCATTCAGGAACAATATTTTTTTTATTTATTTTAAGCATTTTGTCTTTGACATTGCCATGCTTTTGTCTAAATGCTGAAAATCATGTAACGACAATTTGACACAGATTCCATGCTAGCAGAAGTGAGTAACCGAAAACACACAGCACATGTGCGAAAGACGTCGTTAGCATTCACAAATAATTTCGAAAGTCTTGCATTAGGGATGAAAATTGTCATTTCTCAGATAACTCACCAACTCGTCAAATCCAGGAATTGTTCTTGGAATCACGGCCTGAAAAAATAAAGAAATAAATTTTTAAATGCTCAAAGCAGTGACT
>CM068954.1:144026652-144034192 GCA_035128595.1 Eptatretus atami
CATCATAGCAACAGACCCAAAACACAACCTTTTCTCAAACTTGCTAATCGCCGACTACCAGTTTGGCTATTCCACCTTGGATATCTTATTCCTTCCAACACAGCAGAGCATGGATGCCCTGAACCATAATCATGAGGTTAGGGTCATCTCAAACAACCTTGATTCACTAGCTTTGTTTTCCATCAGGCTCAGGTTCCAGAAGGAAGCATCTCAGCAACTGTTATTTGTGATCTATAACCAATGATTTATCTTGTCTTGAAAAAAATAATTTTGCAGAGGACTCCATCCTGTGTCGAATGATACATCACTTGAAAGGCTGGCAGCTGTTAGAGTCCCTTTTGTCAGGCACAGATAAGAACTCACTGGTCATCTGCTTAGAACACACCATTTAACACAAACAGGTCATACAATCTTGCACTGTCTCTTCAGAAGATTCGACAAACCAACCAATCCATTTCTTTTGAACAGCTATTGGAAGAGGTGTAGTCTTGAAAGTCCTTGGCATCACCATTTGCCATAAACTGTTTTATCAAAAAAATTAAAAAAAATAAAAAAGCTAGTAAAGGCTCGTCATTGTCTGAGTATTCTTTGTGGAGCAAATTAATTTCTGAGCTGCACCAAGCTCCTCAAGGTGCAGAAGGATTTCATACACAGCTTCATAGAGTACAGCTCTCCCCTCTGAGTTGGTAATCCCACTTCGAGCTTACACCTCTTGAAGCAGTTAAAAACAGAATTCTAGCTTTGAAATAGCAACAAGCTGATAAAGGAATGTCACTCCTTAATCAGCCTGTTGTATTTACAGAAGGCAAATTGGTGGGTTCCTTGGGTCAACCCTTCATAGCAAATGAGAATTCCATTCCAAGTTGCCCACCTTTGGCAATAAGGGTCTTCTCAAAGCCACCCCAGGTCACACATGTCCCTCAAGAAACCCTTAGCTGATCACCCTCCCCAGGTTCAGACTCATTACCAACCTGCATTCTTTTGTCCCCTTATTCTCACAAGTGTGGAATTCTGTGTGCATAGCCTTCAGTTTTTCAAATGCCCCGCCCATCACAACCTCATTACACATCCACAATCTCTTCTGTACATCGAACCTTTGATTACCACCACCCCCCCTCCCTTTCATACCTGAATACCCACTACCCTTTGTCATCTAACAACAAGCCAAGATCCTTGAACAAAACAAAAAAAGAAAGGTTTTAAAGAAATGGTGAGCCAGCCCAGAGACTGGAGAAGATTTGGGCAGGAATTTGGAGTTTGTACAGGATACAGGCGAGAACTACCCAACCTAAGACTGGAGTCCTAAACATCCACAAAATAGCAGATGGAACACCCAACTGTCCATCGGAGCAACAGTGCACATTGTGATAAAACTCCATCTGCAAAGCACAAATCAGACGGTTATCAGGTCAGAATATAAACAGATTCGTCCACATTGGTTCGGAACCTGTGGTCTGCGAGTAAATGGCAAGGCGGTTTATAAGTTAGCTCCCCCAGCCCCCCAAAAAAAAGAAAAAAAAAAGTTATCTTTCAGGTTGTACATGTTTACTCAATTTACTCAACATCCATCCATATATATATATGATATATATATATATATACATATACATATATATATATATATATATACATATATATATATATATATATATACATATATATATATAATATATATATATATTAATATATATATACCAAGCCGGTAAGCGGCGATGGGTCGCCGAGCAGGACTGTTAGTATTGCGACAATCGTAGGTGTCGAGAAACGGTGTTTGTCTGATCATCCAATCACAATCGCAGTCGAAGATCTACTTACCAATGCGCAATATTGTGAAATAACATATTAAAGGATTCCTAGCCACAGGATGTGTCGTTTCGCTCTGCAAAGTACCAAAAATGCGGTTTGAAATCGAAATCCCCAAAGTTCGAGGGGGTGCTGTGGGTGAACAAAGATCTAAATCGAAAATCCGGCTCGATCGTTTGTGCACAATGTATTCCAGACGATTAGTGTGAATTTTCATGACCATCCGACCAATAACCCTAGGAGGAGTAGCATTTGGCGCGAAGGCACCACCAGCTCTCACATATTATCGATTTTTGCACTAATTGACCTTTGACCCCTGACCTAAGCGAAATCGGTCAATATGTCGTGAGGCAAAGTTGTAGTACTCATTGAGTACCATGAACCTGCAAAGTTTATTCGTATCGATGCACTCACCTGGTTGCTAGGGGGCTTCAATTTTTCGCCAATTTTCGCGCATACCCTAATTGTAGGGGGCGCTGCGGGTAAAGTAGTCCATATATCACAAAAACCGGAATTATTTGATAGAGCATCATCTGTAATATCATTCGTGCCAAATTTCATAACCCTACGTGGGATAATGGCTTTCGGAATTGATTTCGCCTGAACGGTACCGATTTTGAAGGTTTTTCGGTTGTTGCTAGGGAACCAAAGCGTCCCTAGCAACCATCACAATTTCCAAAGCACTAGGTCATAAGATGTACCTACCACCCGAGTTTGGTCAAAATCCGCCCACGTTTATCCAATTATGCTGATGACAAACGACAAACCATCCAAACAAACAGACAGACAGACAGACAGACAGAATTACTGACAATAAGGGTCACCTATTTCAGCGACCCAATATATGTTACACACACACATATAAAAATTTAAAATAAAAATAAAAACTTTCCAGTAATATTCTGCATTTGCTGTAATTCTCAGCAGAGCATTCAAAGCAGCCATTTTAACCAAAACAGATTCAAATATGAACTTTCCGTTCGTGTTCAACAATGATGTTTATCCACTTAGTCATAAAATTAAACAAAAACACATAAATCAAAAGTCATACACATAAAAATTTGTTTTAAAATGTTGTGAAAAAATAAAATAAAATAAAAACAAAGACAAACAAACAAAGGGGTGAAAACAACCTCCTTCAGCTTCGGTGGCGGAGGGTAATAAAAAGGCGCAATATACTCAAACCAAACCTTTCGTTGTACGTAGCAGCCCTTGTATTGAGACATAAATAGTGCATTTCCTGCAGGGTCCATCACAAGGCTGTATTTACAGCGCCGGATCAGCTCCGGAGTTACCGGAATCTCCAGGTCGCGATCTGAATAAGCAAATAGAGTTTTGCTTCATGAGACAAACAGCCGGCTTAACATCCCCTCCATAGGAAGTACACCCGACGATCTAGCACACAGCCTGAACAGCACCAATATGAAAGTTTAGTCGGGGCAGGAATTAAAGCAAGACTAGAGGCAAGACTAGAGGCAAGACAAGACTAGAAAGCTCAGAGGCAAGTGTGCCATGTCAGATATATCGTTGAAGCTATGGCACTACAGAGTTAACAGCAGGTGGGGAGGGGAGCAATTACACCACTCAGTGTTAAAATTAACAATCCTCTTGTGAGGAAGTTCAATCATTCAAACTCCTGGGTCAAACTACAAGCAAATCACATTTCAAAGTTGGCCTTTCAAAGCCAGCTACCGTCTGGGCATCCTCCATTGTTCAAATAACTTCCTTGATACACCTGAGCTCCTATCCAATCAACAAGTCTTATCTGCAGCTCGATATAATACTGCTCTCAATACTGGGCTGACTCCCATGCCTCATCTTGCTCAGCTTGAAGCTGTGGAAACCAACCCCTTTAAGATTGATGCAATCTCCCACGATGAAGCTGAGTGCATGGGCCGATCATTTCGCCAACACAGACATGTCGGTGGTCTCCATATTCTGCCACCTTTCTGGCCTTTCACCCTCTGCTATGTGTACCCTGCTACCCCCTAGGTTTCTGCAAGGCACATGGTACACCAACCTGTTCTGGTGAAACTACCTAAATCCAGCAACACTGCTCACCTCCACTCATTTGTTCCTCTTTTATCATGCCTGCAGAATCAACTTCCACATAGTCTTCGATATCATTCTTCCCTTCAGGTCTTCAAGACAGCCACTCACCACCATCTTAGATCGTCCCCAATCCAAAACTATGATCTTTTCTAAACTTGTTAAACACCCCAATCCCTCCTCTCATTTTTCCCTACTGAATCAATCTTGTCCAACCTATGCATCCTAACCCCCCCACGCCCCCCGCCATTGTTTCCACCTCCCCTTCCAATTTATGAATATATATCCCACTCCCTCTACCAAATAAAACCTTCTATCACACCTGTTCCATACCTGATACATTCTCACTATAAACATGCTCTGGAAGCTCTTACAAGAGCCTAAACATGAATACCCAAGAAAGCAACCACAACCACACAACCAAAAACAACACACGCCACAGCCAAACGACAGCCACACAAAAAAAAAACAGGCCAACCCAAAAAATCATACCAGAACACTTTTATTCTCCATCAAACAATATATAGTTGCCAATTAGCGTGTGAATCATGTGTTTGGATCTTAATCCCATTGCTCAGGCGTCTGCACTCAACATACGTAGAAGAAAAGTTGATCACAAGTCACATCGTGCCCACACATTAGAGTTACAAAATTTAACAACTTAACCACTATAGCACAACATCAACACCCCCTCCCCCCCCCACAAGAAAAACAATACCAATCCCTCAACCACCACCACACCTCCCCCCACCCCACCCCCAAAAGAAAAAAAAATAAGCCACACGATCCCACACCACCATGAAAACCAACACCCTCAACCCACCCTACAATAAAATATGACTGCAGTCATGAATCCACTGGATAGGAGCAATCAGTGACATCATAAAAATAAAAACTTTGTTCACACACGCAGATCATCTTTACTCGTTGAATTGAAGCCCTCAATATGAACATGATAATATAGTGAACATGTACAGTCATCGCTTATGCCGAGGGCAATGCATGAATGAGCTGACGATGCAACCATCTAGCTAAGTACATACGAACAGCCAACAAGGAATTTCTTCTTATCCGCGATTTAAATAAAAGAAAACACAACCAACCGATTACTAAACCCCATTGCGATAAGAAGATCTTTAATCACCTTCATTAGGCATCAATACCAAAGAATTACGGGCAACCCAAGTTCATATCAGCACAACAACTAGACTTGAACAAAAACACCAAAAACCAAACAACACAACACACACCAGTAGCTCTAAACCAGAACCCGAATGACTTAATCGCACAAGAAACCAATCGCACTAAACTGCACGGATAACCTCTAACAAACCAGCAAAGACAACACCAACACGAAGACAATCCCCAACGCAAACCGAAACAAATATACATAACAACCAAAAAACAAATCGCACGCAATCGAATACTAGACGCAACCAGAGAACCAATTGCACGGAAAACTCTGTCATCCATCCATCCATATCTTCCTATGGACAAAAAAACACAAAAACCCTCACCTATATACCAGTTCTCTTATAATCCATATATCCTACTCGCTTTATGCCTCTAAGCCCCTTCGATTGTCATGACTCAATAACTTGCGCGCAAGCTCAATCGACTGAAATACATGGCAGTGTCTTATAGCAATTTCGAAAAAAGTTTTGACCCGACACCCCTGACATCCACCCACAAACCGCCACCATACCACCTGACCCGACAACAAGAAAGGTACAAAGCATGCATGTGACACCCCCAAATGCAGACATCACAATAGGTTCCGGAACGCAGCGTATATGAGATGAACATGACATTTTGATTGAGCATACACCAATTTTAGCGATGTACCCCCATTCGCGACAACATCAAGAAATTTTCACGAAAGCCTTTTTCCAACCTTGACATATTGACCAAGAACAACTTCACCATTCAAACCACAAAGTGTCCAAATCCAAGACAAAAATGCCACAAACGATACATCCACATGAACATAGCCCCAGATACTGGTCACCATGAACCACCACGAACACCTATGTGACTCACAGCATAAACACAACACAACCCAAGCACAGACAGACAAAATGACACACAACACACACCAACAAACACCGATAAACATAATTCCGAAATCCAAAGGATTCTGGGAATTAACAAACAAACCACACACGCACGCACGCACTTCGCGCTGATAGCAACAATCCCTGCTGGATGGCTAAACGATAGGAAAGAAAAGGATTCCTGGAGTGTAGGGGAACATCGTCACAAGTGGCATTGTATTATCACGCGATGTCCATGCCCAACAATATAAAATAAAAAATTGGGGGATTTAATTTTTTTTTTTTGCACAAACCTTCCCACAGTTCTCTGAATCCACCATCGTTGGATTATGAAATTCGTTAATCCAATATTTAGATTTCATATGCAGCCGTGGGCTGATTGGCTTGGTGACGTGGCTTAAAAAAAAAAAATATATATAATATATAATATACAGTAAATATAGTACGGATTCAGCGACGGAGGAAATTCACTCCGACCCGTCCATCCCCGCATCACTATAAGCCAGCCCTCAGCACCAGCCTCGGCATCGCTCTCAATCGCCCAACGTCAATACCAACGTAATCCTGAAACCTTGCCAGTTGCGCGAAATCAGACACCCCGCGCTACAGACTGGTTGTTCGATAATGCGAGCGTTTCTGCCAGTCTGTAACCATTTGGTTTATATGCCAATCAACGGATCGTTCGACGAAGACGGAAACGAATAATCCATAGCCGGCAACTCATACGAATTAACCAGATTTATTGAAAGGAACATCCACACACACACAAGCAAAACATCAGACTGTTTTATAAACCAATCCTCAACCCGTTCTTAACTACACACGACTTACAGGTTTACGAGGTTGCTACCGAAATATGCCTTAAACAACGTGCAGACCAAAGACAAAATAGCGACAGCATGCAAGACAAGACAGCAGTACTTGGTAATCTCATGGACGAAAGACAGTGTCAAAAGCACAAAAAACGAATGTCGCTTGCAACAGCGGATGTCCCACGGATCGAACTCCCAGCTAGAACGCGCCGCGTCAAACGTCGGCCTACTCTCCTTCTCAAGGCGCGCGTGTGCCGCCCTCCTCAGCACTCACCCCCGCAAATACAACGATGGGCCTCAGCCGATCTCTCTCAAAGTCCAGCATACAAATCCAGGCCTGGCCTGTTCACCAGACAAGGCCCAAACGAACAACCCAAATCCCGCCCTCCGGCAAGCGAATCGGCAAACATGTCGAGCCGTTGGTGTGAGCAGGAACCGTCAGAGCGTCCAGCTCTCCTCTCCTGCCTCCTGCCTCGAAAACCCGACCCCCGTCCAACTCCTCCTCTCAGTTTTCTCTCTGTCGAATCACCTTCTCTCATAGAAGACAGTCACGACATTTCCGCATGCCCGCCCAAGCCATCCTTCGTTCGCACGCTTCCACGAAGCACCCAACACGCCAACAGACAGAACACGCCAGACCTCAACGACTCGACACTCGTCGTGTCTCTGTTGCCTTCCCTGCCTTTCTTTCGGCTCGTTCCTCACGAAAAACACACAGCTGTCCCTTGTACAGCCGATCGGCACCACCACGGCGCTCAGTTTCACCACAGTCTCTTTTCGTTCGCTCCTTCAACACACGAGCCCGCCTCTCTCGGCGAAGCC
>CM068954.1:144048365-144060449 GCA_035128595.1 Eptatretus atami
CGGGAACAGCGGCGCCGGTGGTCCATTCTGTGTGGGACCGCGCAGGGCATGCCGGGAACAGCGCCAATATTGATGGCTTCGTGCCTTTGTGCTCATACCCTTGAATGCCATGCCATCTCGAGCCGGATTTAAGTTTCACAGCCTCCGGGACATCAGCGTAATCGAGTCCCCCAACCAACCTTGAGACGTAGTGGGAAGAAAAAATAAAAAAAAGACCTGAACTGCGTTTCTGTGTATAGATTTAGAAATATTTCGTTACAACACTTTTTGATTGATTTTATCCAGACTTGGACACTTTTGTATTTGGTTGTATATCCAGACTTCATGCATTTATCACATGAATGACATGTCTGGTGTTGGCTTAATGGTTAAGGTGGTTGGCTGAAGATCCTCAGGTCTTAAGTTGAAGACCCTGTCAATTTTCCATTGACTTAACACCAGTGAAAACATTAAGTTCTAAACTCTTTCAAAATACAAGACTTGATGCCATCTGGATCACAAGCCTTCCTTTTACTCAACCCCCTCAAGCATTTCACAACATCGGATTCACAAACGACCGGCATGGGACACATTTGAGTGTCCAGATCCTCACATAAAGTATCACGTTTTACTCCATTCCCCAGAACATCAAATCTACCGTAAAAGTCACTCAATTAATCCGCAAGTTTGGAATCAAGAACATTAATGGGAAATCTACCATCCTTCACCTTCTCGTCCATGCCCATTGTATTTCTGAGTCCCCTCCAAGCGTTCCGAGCATCACCATCGTTTAGTTGTTCTTCTATCTTCTCCCTGTTGGACCGTTTATACTTGGCGATGACAGAGCACACAGTTCTTTCTTCACCCTGAGGGTGCAGTATTCCTTCTGCAGGAATGCAGATTTCTTCTTCATCAAACAAGCATTCATTTCAGTGGTAACCCAAGGTTTGTTATCGGGAAACATGTGTATGGTTCTCTCTGTAATCACAAGGTTCTCACAGAACTTCACGTAATCTGTGAAAGTCTCAGTTAGTTCACTGGGTCCTCGCAGGAGTAGAACAATACACCCCAGTCTGTGCATAAGAAACAGCCCTCAAAAAGGTTCATTATCCTTTGCTGTTCTACTTTCAACCCTCTTGCGCAGAACTGGCATCCTTTTCAACTTTTGTCTATACATCGGCAAGAGATGGACCACTTTATGGTCTGATTGCCCAATCGCAGGAGTATACTTCGCCACATAAGCATGTTCAATGTTGCCATAATATTTGTCCAATGTCCTGTTATCACAACTATCAACATTCACATACTGATGGATCTGAGGGAGTTCCTGACTGAGGTCACATCTATTGAAGTTCCCAAGAATCAGGATTGACTGATCCACTGAACGAGTGGTCACCCTATTGTAACTTTCGGCGATTCGTTCCGATGCACACTGAAAGTCTGGCCCCGGTGCGTACGCCAGAATAATAGTGCACTGACCGAATTTATGTGCCACGTAGTAGGGTCGGAAAGACAGCATCAGTATCTCCACATTCTTAGAACAATACTGTTCACGTAGCATAAAATCTTCGGCCCAATTCAAATTCAGCAGGATACATAACAAGCCACCTTTGGCATTGCCCAATGACACGTTTCTATCGGCCCTAATTATCCCAAATCCATCAAAGTCATCCCTTTCACCAAGCATCGTGTCAGTGCAACACACCACAGATGAGGTCCGATAGTACCAGTCAAATTTCAGTGGAGCAACCAGTTCTTCAGTTTTGTTCTCCATCGAGTGGAAACTAATGAAAGTCAAAACACGAAGGCATACCTTATGGTTTCTGCATTCAATCTGCTGACAATGACCTCCACAAGAACCTCGTATTTTCTTCTCAATTCTGAAAGCACCATTCTCAAATGCCAAGTTCACAACATCTCTTTGCGTAACTCCACCAATACCATCAGAACGCTTGTTTAGCAAGAACTCGCGAGTGCACGTGATAACACTATTATATCTTGTGAAGAACTTCTGTGAAGTGAACTACATATACATACTCGTATAAAAGCTCGTCAAAATGAAGGGTTGGAATCATTTTATTCGAAATAGTCAAGGAGACTGGAATATATGATGTTTCGTAGCAAGAAAAGGCATTATTTTGAAAAACTACGTGCACAAATGTAATTCTATTTTCTTACTCTTCTGGGACATTTTGTTTTGACAGTTTACTGGCCGTAGTCTTTCTTATTCTTACAAAAAAGGTTAAAAAAAAAATCTCCATAATAAACTCAATAACAGAAATCAAAAGACAAGAATCAAAAAAATTAGAAACAACAGCAAAGATTTGAAAGCAAGAATCAAACCAAGAGTCAGAAACAGAAGTCAAGAAAAAAGAATCAGAAACAAGGTCAAGTAGGAATCAAACTAGAAATCAAAAGTAAGAAAATCAAAAATCACTAAACAAATCCATCATTTGCCCACCCCATGAATCCCCATAACCTCCACAGCTCCCGGAAGGGGGAACAAAAATGAGGGGTGGGGAGCTTCGTCTACTAGAGCGAGAGCGGAAGTGAGAAGGAACAGGGGCGAGATAACTGGGGGAACCCTCCTCAGTTTGCTACATCGTGTCCCCCTTCTGCCTGGCCCTGGATGGGCCGTCTAATGCCCAGGGGGTGCTATGTATGCCCCACCGGCTTCTTTGCGTGAGTCTGCTAACAATAAATTCCCTGTGAGGCCTTGCCCAGGGGAGGAAGTCTTTTGTCTTGCCAGCCCCTGCTTTGGCGTTTATTCAATGTCCATTCTCCTGTGTCTATACCCATGTCCTCGGAGAAGGGGCCATCACTTTCAACCCTCAGCAATGGGGTCTCTAGGATGGAGGTTGTTCCCTTTGCCGCCATCACTGAAGCAACCACCTTTTCCACAATGTTCTCCCCTCCCACCTCAATGTATCCGGCATCTGATGTAACCACATCCATGTCCTGTGCTGTTGAGGGTGAGCAGACTGCAGCCTCCTCCCTGCTCTCCTCTTTGCTCTCCTTCCTCTCCTCTGTCCTCTTCTGTGGGGAGGGGAGACAACAAGACAAGCAAGGCAGACACCATACCCATAAACATCTCCGGGGCAACACCCCCACCCCTGCCCACAGACGCACGCATCCTGCTGGTGTAGCTCTGTGGAAAGGAGCGGAAGGTGTGCTCCGGCGCACCACAGAGGTTGCACTGCATCTGTTTGGTGCAGTGCTCCCTCAAATGTCCCAACTTGCCACATTGCGAGCAAAACTGTTCTTTGCACCCAATAACAAGGTGGTCCAGTTGACCACACCTGTCAACTGGCTGCCCCACATAAAATATACTTTTGGCTGTCCCACATAAAATACCTGCTCACACTCTATCCCACGGATGTAGGTGACGGTGCCATCCTCTTTGACCCGGAACTTGACGTGATATTATCGAGCCCCAGTCCATATACCCAAACCATTTCGGATAAACAATGGTGGGGTCTTTACATCAACATATCTAGACAAGCAGTATTTTACGTCATAATCTGTAATGCTCTCATTGTGGAGGCTGACTGTCACAACCCTCTCATGGTCAGGGAGAGTCTCGACCACCCAATCAGCCAGAGACCCAGCTGACCGAGTGGCAGTCCACCGCACCCAAAACTCGGCAGCCTTCCAGAAGTCTGGGTGGACACATCAAATCCATGGACTCTCTATCTCTATCTCTATCTCTATCTCTATCTCTCTCTCTCTCTCTCTCTCTCTCTCTCTCTCTCTCTCTCCTCTCTCTCTCTCTCTCCTCTCTCTCTCTATCTCTATCTCACTCTCTCTCTCCATCCCTCTCTCTATCCCTAGAGAAAAGAGAGAGAGAGAGAGAGAGAGAGATGGAGAGAGATAGAGATAGAGATAGAGATAGAGAGATAGAGATAGAGAGACCTAAAAGGAGAGAATGTATGGCAGTAAGAGAAGGAAAATAACTGAATGGAGTTTGGGAGAGAAGGGAAGGAAGATTGAGAAAAAAGAGGAGTATGTGGATAGAATAGAAGGGAAGGAGCAGAGAAAGGAAATAGGGTAAAGACAAATTCTGCCATGTTGGCATACAAACTAAATAGATAATTCCAAAAGTGTAGGTCAACAGGGTAGCACAGTGCCTGAGTGGAGACAGAAGGGACGGGAATATTGGATGAGACATTAAGGGAACTCGGGAAGAGACTTGTATGAGATATATTGCTGAGGGGTGGGGGTCAGGGAGATCCCCATGTAGACACCCCTCAAAATAATTTACTAGATGACGACATCATTGGCATTCACATTGGGAAAATTATAGTTAAACAAGTCAGAAAAAACATTTCATAACAATGAAAAAAACAATTTTTTTAATGATGGAATCTTCAAAAAACAACCAAACAAGGAAGGAAAGACAAGGTCGGAACGACATCACAATACAACACCACAATACTTTTACGGATTGCAATCACGACATATTTTGACATTTTCCCATCTCAATCCTACAACAAATAAAATACAATACGCAATTACACCAACCCACACTTCAAATCTACAACTACCTCTAACATAGACAACTTCATATAATTTTAAGTTATTTCTCTAAAATATGCTCGGAGAGTGGGTCCCGGTGTCTTGCCGTCCGTAAACATTTGACTAAGACATCTACTCCTCACAAACAACCCGACTGATGTGGACCAAATTTGGTACGATGCATCAGGATAGCAAGTTCTCATGGGGTTGTGCTCTCCATCCAGATGCACCCCCTAAAAAGGGGGTGAAAGGGTTGTTTTTTTTTTACCCCAAATGTTGGTATTTTATTCAAAAATCTTCTCAGAAACCACTAGACATATCCAGAACAAACTCACCATGAGGTATCGGAAAACTATACCCCAACCTTAAGTTGTGCTCCTCATGGCCATCTCTCCCCTGAAAGGGGGCCATGGGTCCCCTCCTCGAATCCTTCATTTTCATGAAAACATCTTCTCCACAGCTACCTGAGCGATACAGACCAAATTTGGAACAATGCATCAGGACAGTAAGGTCTCAAGGAGGTTGTGCAACCTATCCGGATCCACCCATTTAAAGGGGTTAAAAGGGGGGTTTACCCTAAATATTGGTATTTTATTCAAAACTCTTCTTCACAGAAACCACCAGACAGATCCAGACCAAACTCGCCATGATGCATCGGGACCATGCCCTATCCTCAAGTTGTGCTCCTCATGGCCATATCTCCTCTGAAAGAGGATCATGGCCTCCATCCCCGAATCCCTCATTTTCACTCAAACATATTTTCTTCACAAACTACGTGACCACTATGGACCAAATTCGGTATGATACATCAAAACTGGAAGGTCCCATGGGGTTGTGCTCCCCATCTGGATCCACCCCCTTATAAGAGGCTGAAATGGGGGTTCATCTCAAATTTAGGTAATTTCTATTAAAATCTTCTCAGAAACCGACGGCCAGATGCACACCAAACTCTTCATGAAACATAAGGACCATGTTGTGAACCTATGTTGTGCTCCTGTGGGGGGAAAATTTATATTAATGTATTTTAAATTGTAACAAATGGAGTCTCAGAAATGTAACTTTTAATTTATGCTGCAAGTTGAATTGGCTGTCCTTTCTGGCCAAAAGACTTTTGCCCTAAATGATAAGAAATGTGTTGTTCTGGAGCAGAGTGACCGAGCTGATAAATGTACGGTGGCTTTTCGTCTAAAGGACACGTCTACAGTCTGGGTGAATATCCCCAACCTCTCTCTCATGAAAGTATAAAAATGCTTTGAAATGTAAATTATACCAGTGCAAGCACGTGAGGAAGTAGTATCTCAGTGGCTTGTACTCCTTGGAACTGACCAAGTACCAAGTTAGAATAAAACTCTCTGATGTGATGTAGAAGTGAAATTGAATTGCAATCGATGGGGATTCTTAAGTTCATTGTACGAGGTGAGAAGTGTATAGTGTATCATTAGAAAATAAATTGTTTCACAAGGAAGGACTTGTGTGGACATCAGTGTCGATAGGGTTTCTGTAGGATTTTATAACCAAATCGGACAAACGTTAAACTCTATCTGAAGTCAAATAGGATTCCACAATCGGCCAGTTAGAATCCTTCAGGAGGACAACGATCACAATAAGGTGGGTTTAAAAAATCCACATCAGATGGTGCCGAGACTAGGATTCGAACCGACGTTGGTGCGGTGCTCGTGACCGGAGGTGCTTAATCTGCCGGAGGCAGTGCCTGGAGGAACGACAAGTGCTTGAGCGAAGGTAAGGGAGAGCGCTCTCAGCAGGTAACGCATTTCGAACAAAGAAAAGTTCATTGTCAGATATTTTATTGAGAGAAAGAAGAGGATCCGGCGGAGGGAGTCCGTTTTAAAGTAAACGATAAGTACTGTAGTTGTTTTATAAAAGTGCTGGAGAAGAAGAGGAGTCAGATGAAATGAGCATGACGAGGTGACATGCCACAGACCGTGCACAGGACGCGTGAGATATATGTTTGCATTGATACCTGATTGGAGAAATACCCCATCAATTAGGTAAGGCGGTATTCTCAGGCAAGGCCTTCCCATCGCACTTCAGGAGGGAAGGGTGACCCCTGCGATTTCCCAAATGTGGGAAAGTCGACTGTAAATTTTGTAGGATGCAGGAGACGATTGACCGGCTGGGTGCGTAGCTGGTGATTTGCATTGAGATAATGTGTTACTGAGAGTAAAAAATGAAACTTGTGCGAGTCCAATATTCACTGCAATGAAACGTGTTCTGTTGGGATTTTGACGATATTTAACTCGTGCTGAGTTGAACTGTGGGTCTGTTTGAAATGGCATGTTATGCATTCTTGACGTTGTATTTCCACGCGAAGGTCGCAAACTACACTGTGTGAGACCCCCTCCACTCGATCTGTGGGGGGTGGCATATCTTTACACTGAGTCTTTGTTCGAGCTTTTGCTTTAGGTGTGAAATTCGATTCATATGCAGATTCAAGAGGATGAGATAGAAATGTGATTGTAATTGTCACGTGATCACACGCGAGTCTATGATATGCAATGCTGTTTAGTGTGTGTTGAAGCCATGACAGAGTAATGCAAAACTGTGGATTTTGCCTGTCAGAGTTTTTTTTCCTTTTCTTCCCACCGGATGTGGAGAGAACTTCTGTTCCTTGTTCCTTGGTGTTTGTGGCGCACCCTCTCTACTGAATGTTTAAAGTGAAGTCCATTTAGGGAAAAGTGTTGAAGTTTTATTTTACAACCATAGGGATTTGAATATATTGAAATAACAATTGTGAATGTGGATATACTGTATTCGGAATGTGAAGTCTTGGGAGTTGAGCTCTCGCTGGCATTGTGGTGATTTGTAATTACACAACCCGGCAGGTTTAAGTGCTGGGCAAGCTCTGGGACGTGTCATAAATGTTTCGAAGATTTTGATTTAAATGTAGAAACGTGATTTGGAATGATTTTAATGATTTGATGATGTTTAGCACGTGGGGCAATTCACAGATAATAGATGATTCCCTCGGATGGACGTTGAAATAGGCATATTGTTTTTATTCATCTGCGAATGTTGAGGTTGCCTGAACTTGTGCTGGGAAGGCAATGGCAAACAACCCATGTAACCTTTGATCGATTCAGTCAAGGTAAATTCATGATTTAATTGGATAGATGCTGAAGATTTTATTTTTGATTTATGGATTTAAAAAAAGGAAATATTTTATGTTTTGACCAAAAGTTGTTTAAGAGAGTTTGGATGTATATTAGTCTGAAGTTTAAGATGTTTTTCCAAGACTGGGATAAGTTTGGGGAAGGTCGAGCGACATGTGTAGACAGAGTGTTTGAGCTGAAATTTAAATGATATTTGCTTGATAACAGATTTGACAAGTGATTTGACAATTTTTGTACAACTGTTTAAAATGATTTATTTGTTTTGATAAAGGAAAATGGATTCGTAATTGAGAAGGTCAGAGGAAGTGATAGATGGTTGTGTATGTGAGTTGGAAAAATGGCAGCATGTTCGCTGTTTTGGTGAGAGAGAAGTGGACAGATGTAGAAATGTCAGAGATTTAAAATGTCGATGGAAATAGCAAATGAGATGGATGTTTTGAGTATACGTACAACTGGGATTTCTGTATATTTTATCATGTTTTTTGGGAAAATAACAAGGAAAGGATTAAAATATTGATATGACATATAATGCAAGTTAAATGCTTCTATAAGAACCTTTGTTAGTCTTATTGAAATACCTGAGCCCATGACGTTTATTGATTGGTGTATAATTGATGCTTTGTTTGTTTCGGAGTGTTGAATGCAGTTAAACGATGAAATGTACGATTTTGTCAAACAAAGATTGGACGATGGAGAACCCAGATTTGGGTGATTGAGCATTCAACACGTGATCATGCCCTTTCTGAGGAGATAAGATGGAGCAATGTGGGAAAAGAAAGAAAAAACCTACTGAGGAGAAGGTTGAGCAAAGTCTTAACGTCGGCGTTGTGTGGTGTCTGCGTGGAGGAATGTTCTCAGCCACACTCTCGATTGCCGCTCTGCAAATACATCGTGAACTTGCTGTGGTTGCTTCAATGTACGACAGGCTGAGTTCCACACTGCGCTCCTTCAACCCAGTATCCGGCCCAAACTTGTACTTGCCCACATCTACCTTCTCCTCAGCTCAAGGAGTGCTTCGATTGTGTTTCCTGTTGTGTGCTGCACTATCCACACCCTGACCTGCAATCTTCAGATTCGAATAGCATGTTTTCAATGTGTGACACATGCTGATGAACAGGCCATAAATTAAATGGAAACTCACTCTTTTTTCTGATATGAGCACTCGCTGCCATTGTTGATTGAACTTGAGTAATGGAAATCTTTTCTCCTTCAGGAATGGGACATGGTAATCATGTGTAAGAAAAATTATTCAAATTTTCCTTAAAAAAAAAAACGGGGAGTGTGGGGAAAAATTTATATTAATGTATTTAAATTGTAACAAATGGAGTCTCAGAAATGTAACTTTTATGCTGCAAGTTGAATTGGCTGTCATTTCTGGCCAAAAGACTTTTGCCCTAAATGATAAGAAATGTGTTGTTCTGGAGCAGAGTGACCGAGCTGATAAATGTACGAAGTGGCTTTTCGTCTAAAGGACACGTCTACAGTCTGGGTGAATATCCCCCAACCTCTCTCTCATGAAAGTATAAAAATGTTTGAAATGTAAATTATACCAGTGCAAGCACGTGAGGAAGTATAGTATCTCAGTGGCTTGTACTCCTTGGAATGACCAAGTACCAAGTTAGAATAAAACTCTCTGATGTGATGTAGAAGTGAAATTGAATTGCAATCGATGGGATTCTTAAGTTCATTGTACGAGGGTGAGAAGTGTATGGTGTATCATTAGAAAATAAATTGTTTCACAAGGAAGGACTTGTGTGGACATCAGTGTCGATAGGGTTTCTGTAGGATTTTATAACAAATCGGACAAACGTTAAACTCTTCTGAAGTCAAATAGGATTCCACAATCGGCCAGTTAGAATCCTTCAGGAGGACAACGATCACAATAAGTGTGTTTAAAAAATCCACATCACTCCCCATGACCATACCACTTCAGGAAGAGGAGCCATGGCCCCTTTCCCCTAATCCCTCATTTTCACATCGCGTTTTGGAGACATAACCGTCAGTCCCCCACGGGGCTATTTACTATTTCCTACATCAAGAAAAATGTCAAAATATATTGTGGTGGCAATCCATAAAAGCATTGTGGTGTGGAATTGTGGTGTTATTACTGGTGTTGGCTTAATGATTAGGGTGGTGGGCTTGGAATCTAGGATCCTGAGTTCAAATCCCTCTTGGCTGTTGAATTAATACTAGGTGGGGTTGACTCTGCCTGTCATCTTTCCGAGGTTGGCAAAATGAGTGCCAGCTTGCTGGTATACTGTGTCAGAGTGGCGACCCGTCCAGGATTGCACCCAATAGCCAAGGAGACTGCTGGAGCAGCAACAACACTCTGCACAGAGTACGATCCCGATGGATTGTGGTGTCATACATTCCTTGTCTTTCCTTCCAACCTTGCTTGGTTGCTTTTTGGGTATTCATCCCGCCAAGTTTTTTCATTTTTATAAAAATGTTTTATGTGTGCGCGTGTATTATATATATATACACACACATATATGTATATATATATATACACATAATATATATATATATATATATATATATATATATATATATCGAAACATGTGGAGTGTGACGAGCACTCCCCCAATCCCCATTGGACATAGTCCGACACCATGTGGGATCGGGGAGTGCTCGTCAAACTCCACATGTTTCGATTTGCCCGCGATCACATCACGTGCCTTCTGGTTGAATGGTTTGCATAAGCAGGAACAACCATCTGGGTGGCAGATGGATGGTTGCTCTGTGCGGATTTATGTCACCGTGTAACATAATCTCCCGATGCTCACCATAACAGTCAGGAGGTACATCTGATGCATATATCTATATATATTGTTGTGGATTTCAGAATTGGATCCGATAGCACACCAACACAGAGTCCTCAGACAGTTATATCCGTAAATGCATGTTCAGAATAGACCCATCCCCTTACTGGTGGGATTCTAACTCTTTGATGCATTGCAGAAGGCAAGAAAACAGGTTCCCTTCCTAGGATAACCTTTCCTCTTTAAGACACGCTGATGATGTCTGATTTGACATCCGTTTTCATTTCTGCATGAGCGCTATTCTCCGTTCGTGCACCTGATAAGATAGCCGTGAGCCCAATGAATACTCGTTTTATTCCCTTCCATGAAGACACATTGGCTTGGAAATACACGATTTATTTACACATTTTATTTTGGTTATCATTTTCACATTGGACTTACAGGTCATTTGAGTCATTAATCACACCGCAAGGTTTTCCCGAACAGTTCGTTCTAAATACAAAAATGGCTCTGGTCTCAGATAGTTTTTTCAGGCACCCACCTTCTTTCATCAACGATCAACAACCACCTTTTTCCATTTACGTTTGACACCCACCTTTATCCATGGCGATCGACCACCGTTCAGCAGCTATATGAACGCTGACTGGCTATTCTTCGTCTCGGGCTAAACAAAGAGATGATGATTGCCCGTTAATCTTCTGTGAGCACTTATGTTTCCACTTGTTTGTTCCGGCAAATGGCCACTTTCTGGCATTCGTCCAGCACCCCGAACATGGAGTCATAAGCCAGGCCTTGATAATTGGGAGTTACATCTTGTTTGATGGTGGGGGAGGAATGATGGCGGTTTTTTTGTTTGTTTTTTTGCATACATTGTCGAGGCTCGTATGAGAGCTAACACACACACACAGCAAGGGGGGGGGGGGGGTTGTGAGACAAGAGGGTGAGAGAGGGGAGAACAAAACAGTGGGGAACAGAGACATTTTGAGATTTGTGGAAGGGAGAGGGATGGGGTGGGTACATGGGGTATACAAGACGGACATTACAGGGACTTTCAGGAAGGAAAGCAGGGAATTTGAAGGAGGTAGGTTTGGGGTGGATTAATGGGGGGTAGAAATGATCGAGTTTTTGGATGGGGAAGATAAGAGATGGTGGTGAACAGCTGTTTTAAAGGCCTGGAGGGAAGAATGGGATTGAAGAGAATGTGGGAGTTTATTCCAAAGGTGGTGAAAAAGAGGAATGAAAGATGAAGGTGAGCAGTGATTCATGATTTTGGTAGTTTCCAGAAGGGGGTTGTTGGCGGACCTTGAGCACCCTACGGAAATATGGTGGGGACAAATCGCAGACAAAGCGGGGGAGGGGGGAGGACCGGAGAGAGACGGTAGAAAGACAGAAAGACCACCGACCTGCCTGCGGTGAGAGAGTGAGAGGCCCAAAGACTCAGGCTCACTGCGGAGATACCAATGATCTCCCGCAGGCAGAACTGCTCCTTCGCGTCACTTCCTCTTTTTTGGCCACACCCTCTCAGCCGACTGGGCGGGGCCTATCGCGTGAGGGGAAGAAGAGGGACCTCTCGTTCCACCATGGAACTGTGTGCTGCGGTTATCGGGTAAGAAGATATCGGGTGTGCTGCGGTTATCGGGTACCACAAAGAAGAAGTAAGACTTCCACAGCGTGAAGCCAAGAAATGTGAGAGGCAG
>CM068954.1:144060474-144070495 GCA_035128595.1 Eptatretus atami
TTCTGAGTCCCCTCCAAGCGTTCCGAGCATCACCATCGTTTAGTTGGTTCTTCTATCTTCTCCCTGTTGGACCGTTTATACTTGGCGGTGACAGAGCACACAGTTCTTCTTCACCTGAGGGTGCAGTATTTCTTCTGCAGGAATGCAGATTTCTTCTTCATCAAACAAGCATTCATTTCAGTGGAACCCAAGGTTTGTTATCGGGAAACATGTGTATGGTTCTCTCTGTAATCACAAGGTTTCTCACAGAACTTCACGTAATCTGTGAAAGTCTCAGTTAGTTCACTGGGTCCTCGCAGGAGTAGAACAATACACCCCAGTCTGTGCATAAGAAACAGCCCTCAAAAAGGTTCATTATCCTTTGCTGTTCTACTTTCAACCCTCTGCGCAGAACTGGCATCCTTTTCAACTTTTGTCTATACATCGGCAAGAGATGGACCACTTTATGGTCTGATTGCCAATCGCAGGAGTATACTTCGCCACATAAGCATGTTCAATGTTGCCATAATATTTGTCCAATGTCCTGTTATCACAACTATCAACATTCACATACTGATGGATCTGAGGGAGTTTCCTGACTGAGGTCACATCTATTGAAGTTCCAAGAATCAGGATTGACTGATCCACTGAACGAGTGGTCACCCTATTGTAACTTTCGGCGATTCGTTCCGATGCACACTGAAAGTCTGGCCCCGGTGCGTACGCCAGAATAATAGTGCACTGACCGAATTTATGTGCCACGTAGTAGGGTCGGAAAGACAGCATCAGTATCTCCACATTCTTAGAACAATACTGTTCACGTAGCATAAAATCTTCGGCCCAATTCAAATTCAGCAGGATACATAACAAGCCACCTTTGGCATTGCCCAATGACACGTTTCTATCGGCCCTAATTATCCCAAATCCATCAAAGTCATCCCTTTCACCAAGCATCGTGTCAGTGCAACACACCACAGATGAGGCCGATAGTACCAGTCAAATTTCAGTGGAGCAACCAGTTCTTCAGTTTTTGTTCTCCATCGAGTGGAAACTAATGAAAGTCAAAACAGAAGGCATACCTTATGGTTTCTGCATTCAATCTGCTGACAATGACCTCCACAAAGACCTCGTATTTTCTTCTCAATTCTGAAAGCACCATTCTCAAATGCCAAGTTCACAACATCTCTTTGCGTAACTCCACCAATACCATCAGAACGCTTGTTTAGCAAGAAACTCGCGAGTGCACGTGATAACACTATTATATCTTGTGAAGAACTTCTGTGAAGTGAACTACATATACATACTCGTATAAAAGCTCGTCAAAATGAAGGGTTGGAATCATTTTATTCGAAATAGTCAAGGAGACTGGAATATATGATGTTTCGTAGCAAGAAAAGGCATTATTTTGAAACACTACGTGCACAAATTATATTCTATTTTCTTACTCTTCTGGGACATTTTGTTTGACAGTTTACTGGCCGTAGTCTTTCTTATTCTTACAAAAAGGTTTAAAAAAAAAATCTCCATAATAAACTCAATAACAGAAATCAAAAGACAAGAATCAAAAAAATTAGAACAACAGCAAAGATTTGAAAGCAAGAATCAAACCAAGAGTCAGAAACAGAAGTCAAGAAAAAAGAATCAGAAACAAGGTCAAGTAGGAATCAAACTAGAAATCAAAAGTAAGAAAATCAAAAATCACTAAACAAATCCATCATTTGCCCACCCCATGAACCCCCATAACCTCCACAGCTCCCGGAAGGGGAACAAAAATGAGGGGTGGGGAGCTTCGTCTACTAGAGCGAGAGCGGAAGTGAGAAGGAACAGGGGCGAGATAACTGGGGAACCCTCCTCAGTTTGCTACATCGTGTCCCCTTCTGCCTGGCCCTGGATGGGCCGTCTAATGCCCAGGGGTGCATATGCCCCACCGGCTTCTTTGCGTGAGTCTGCTAACAATAAATTCCCTGTGAGGCCTTGCCCAGGGGAGGAATCTTTTGTCTTGCCAGCCCCTGCTTTGGCGTTTATTCAATGTCCATTCTCCTGTGTCTATACCACGTCCTCGGAGAAGGGGCCATCACTTTCAACCCTCAGCAATGGGGTCTCTAGGATGGAGGTTGTTCCCTTTGCCGCCATCACTGAAGCAACCACCTTTTCCACAATGTTCTCCCCTCCCACCTCAATGTATCCGGCATCTGATGTAACCACATCCATGTCCTGTGCTGTTGAGGGTGAGCAGACTGCAGCCTCCCCCTGCTCTCCTCTTTGCTCTCCTTCCTCTCCTCTGTCCTCTTCTGTGGGGAGGGGAGACAACAAGACAAGCAAGGCAGACACCATACCCATAAACATCTCCGGGGCAACACCCCCACCCCTGCCCACAGACGCACGCATCCTGCTGGTGTAGCTCTGTGGAAAGGAGCGAAGGTGTGCTCCGGCGCACCACAGAGGTTGCACTGCATCGTTTGGTGCAGTGCTCCCTCAAATGTCCCAACTTGCCACATTGCGAGCAAAACTGTTCTTTGCACCCAATAACAAGGTGGTCCAGTTGACCACACCTGTCAACTGGCTGCCCCACATAAAATAATACTTTTGGCTGTCCCACATAAAATACCTGCTCACACTCTATCCCACGGATGTAGGTGACGGTGCCATCCTCTTTGACCCGGAACTTGACGTGATATTATCGAGCCCCAGTCCATATACCCAAACCATTTCGGATAAACAATGGTGGGGTCTTTCATCAACATATCTAGACAAGCAGTATTTTACGTCATAATCTGTAATGCTCTCATTGTGGAGGCTGACTGTCACAACCCTCTCATGGTCAGGGAGAGTCTCGACCACCCAATCAGCCAGAGACCCAGCTGACCGAGTGGCAGTCCACCGCACCCAAAACTCGGCAGCCTTCCAGAAGTCTGGGTGGACACATCAAATCCATGGACTCTCTATCTCTAATATCTCTATCTCTCATCTCTCTCTCTCTCTCTCTCTCTCTCTCTCTATCTCTATCTCACTCTCTCTCTCCATCCCTCTCTCTCTATCCCTAGAGAAAAAGAGAGAGAGAGAGAGAGAGAGAGAGAGAGAGAGAGAGAGAGAGAGAGAGAGGAGAGAGAGATAGAGATAGAGATAAGATAGAGAATAGATAGAGTAGAGAAGTAGAGATAGAGAATGAGAGAGACCATAAAGGAGAGAATGATGGCAGTAGAGAAGGAAAATAACTGAATGGAGTTTGGAGAGAAGAAGAAAGTGAGATGAGAAAAAGAGGAGTATGTGGATAGAATAGAGAGGAAGGAGCAGAGAAAGGAAATAGGGTAAAGACAAATTCTGCCATGTTGACTACAACAATAAAGATATTAAAAGTGTAGGTCAACAGGTAGCACAGTGCCTGAGTGGAGACAGAAGGACGGGAATATTGGATGAGACATTAAGGGAACTCGGGAAGAGACTTGTATGAGATATATTGCTGAGGGGTGGGGTCAGGGAGATCCCCATGTAGACACCCCTCAAAATATTACTAGATGACGACATCATTGGCATTCACATTGGGAAAATTATAGTTAAACAAGTCAGAAAAAACATTCATAACAATGAAAAAAACAATTTTTTTAATGATGGAATCTTCAAAAACAACCAAACAAGGAAGGAAAGACAAGGTCGGAACGACATCACAATACAACACCACAATACTTTTACGGATTGCAATCACGACATATTTGACATTTTCCCATCTCAATCCTACAACAAATAAAATACAATACGCAATTACACCAACCACACTTCAAATCTACAACTACTCTAACATAAACAACTTCATATAATTTTAAGTTATTTCTCTAAAATATGCTCGGAGAGTGGTCCGGTGTCTTGCCGTCCGTAAACATTTGACTAAGACATCTACTCCTCACAAACAACCCGACTGATGTGGACCAAATTTGGTACGAGCATCAGGATAGCAAGTTCTCATGGGGTTGTTCTCTCCATCCAGATGCACCCCTAAAAAGGGGTGAAAGGGTTGTTTTTTTTTACCCCATTTGGTATTTTATTCAAAAATCTTCTCAGAAACCACTAGACATATCCAGAACAAACTCACCATGAGGTATCGGAAAACTATACCCAACCTTAAGTTGTGCTCCTCATGGCCATCTCTCCCCTGAAAGGGGGCCATGGGTCCCCTCCTCGAATCCTTCATTCATGAAAACATCTTCTCCACAGCTACCTGAGCGATACAGACCAAATTTGGCAACAATGCATCAGGACAGTAAGGTCTCAAGGAGGTTGTGCAACCTATCGCGATCCACCCATTTAAAGGGTTAAAAGGGGGTTTACCCTAAAATGTTATTTTATTCAAAACTCTTCTTCACAGAAACCACCAGACAGATCCAGACCAAACTCGCCATGATGCATCGGACCATGCCCTACCTCAAGTTGTGCTCCTCATGGCCATATCTCCTCTGAAAGAGGATCATGGCCCATCCCCGAATCCCTATTCACTAAACATATTTTCTTCACAAACTACGTGACCACTATGGACCAAATTCGGTATGATACATCAAAACTGGAAGGTCCATGGGTTGTGCTCCCCATCTGGATCCACCCCTTTAAGAGGCTGAAATGGGGTTCACTCAAATTTAGGTAATTTCTATTAAAATCTTCTCAGAAACCGACGGCCCAATGACACCAAACTCTTATGAAAACATAAGGACCATGTGTGAACCTATGTTGTGCTCCTGTGGGGGAAAATTTATATTATGTATTTTAAATTGTAACAAATGGAGTCTCAGAAATGTAACTTTTATGCTGACAAGTTGAATTGGCTGTCCTTTCTGGCCAAAAGACTTTTGCTTGAACATAGATAAGAAAATGTCTGTTGTTTGCTGGCATGCAGCAATGAACCTGAAGCTGATATAAATGTACGGTGGCTTTTCGTCTAAAGGACACGTCTACAGTCTGGGTGAATATCCCCCAACCTCTCTCTCATGAAAGTATAAAAATGCTTTGAAATGTAAATTATACCAGTGCAAGCACGTGAGGAAGTATAGTATCTCAGTGGCTTGTACTCCTTGGAACTGACCAAGTACCAAGTTAGAATAAAACTCTCTGATGTGATGTAGAAGTGAAATTGAATTGCAATCGATGGGGATTCTTAAGTTCATTGTACGAGGGTGAGAAGTGTATGTGTATCATTAGAAAATAAATTGTTTCACAAGAAGGACTTGTGTGGACATCAGTGTCGATAGGGTTTCTGTAGGATTTTATAACCAAATCGGACAAACGTTAAACTCTATCTGAAGTCAAATAGGATTCCACAATCGGCCAGTTAGAATCCTTCAGGAGGACAACGATCACAATAAGGTGGGTTAAAAAATCCACATCAGATGGTGCCGAGACTAGGATTCGAACCGACGTTGGTGCGGTGCTCGGACCGGAGGTGCTTAATCTGCCGGAGGCAGTGCCTGGAGGAACGACAAGTGCTTGAGCGAAGGTAAGGAGAGCGCTCTCAGCAGGTAACGCATTTCGAACAAAGAAAAGTTCATTGTCAGATAATTTTATTGAGAGAAAGAAGAGGATCCGGCGGAGGGAGTCCGTTTTAAAGTAAACGATAAGTACTGTAGTTGTTTTATAAAAGTGCTGGAGAAGAAGAGGAGTCAGATGAAATGAGCATGACGGGTGACATGCCACAGACCGTGCACAGGACGCGTGAGATATATGTTTGCATTGATACCTGATTGGAGAAATACCCCATCAATTAGGTAAGGCGGTATTCTCAGGGCAAGGCCTTCCCATCGCACTTCAGGAGGGAAGGGTGACCCCTGCGATTTCCCAAATGTGGGAAAGTCGACTGTAAATTTTGTAGGATGCAGGAGACGATTGACCGGCTGGGTGCGTAGCTGGTGATTTGCATTGAATACATGTGTTACTGAGAGTAAAAAATGAAACTTGTGCGAGTCCAATATTCACTGCAATGAAACGTGTTCTGTTGGGATTTTGACGATATTTTAACTCGTGCTGAGTTGAACTGTGGGTCTGTTTGAAATGGCATTGTATGCATTCTTGACAGTTGTATTTCCACGCGAAGGTCGCAAACTACACTGTGTGAGACCCCCCCACTCGATCTTTGGGGGGTGGCATATCTTTACACTGAGTCTTTGTTCGAGCTTTTGCTTTAGGTGTGAAATTCGATTCATATGCAGATTCAAGAGGATGAGATAGAAATGTGATTGGTAATTGTCACGTGATCACACGCGAGTCTATGATATGCAATGCTGTTTAGTGTGTGTTGAAGCCATGACAGAGTAATGCAAAACTGTGGATTTGCCTGTCAGAGTTTTTTTTCCTTTTCTTCCCACCGGATGTGGAGAGAACTTCCTGTTCCTTGTTCCTTGGTGTTTGTGGCGCACCCTCTCTACTGAATGTTTAAAGTGAAGTCCATTTAGGGAAAGTGTTGAAGTTTTATTTTACAACCATAGGGATTTGAATATATTGAAATAACAATTGTGAATGTGGATATACTGTATTCGGAATGTGAAGTCTTGGGAGTTGAGCTCTCGCTGGCATTGTGGTGATTTGTAATTACACAACCCGGCAGGTTTAAGGCTGGCAAGCTCTGGGGACGTGTCATAAATGTTTCGAAGATTTTGATTTAAATGTAGAAACGTGATTTGGAATGATTTTAATGATTTGATGATGTTTAGCACGTGGGGCAATTCACAGATAATAGATGATTCCCTCGGATGGACGTTGAAATAGGCATATTGTTTTATTCATCTGCGAATGTTGAGGTTGCCTGAACTTGTGCTGGAAGGCAATGGCAAACAACCCAGTGTAACCCTTTGATCGATTCAGTCAAGGTAAATTCATGATTTAATTGGATAGATGCTGAAGATTTTATTTTTGATTTATGGATTTTAAAAGGAAATATTTATTGTTTTGACCAAAAGTTGTTTAAGAGAGTTTGGATGTATATTAGTCTGAAGTTTAAGATGTTTTTTTCAAGACTGGGATAAAGTTTGGGGAAGGTCGAGCGACATGTGTAGACAGAGTGTTTGAGCTGAAATTTAAATGATATTTGCTTGATAACAGATTTGACAAGTGATTTGACAATTTTTGTACAACTGTTTAAAATGATTTATTTGTTTTGATAAAGGAAAATGGATTCGTAATTGAGAAGGTCAGAGGAAGTGATAGATGGTTTGTGTATGTGAGTTGGAAAAATGGCAGCATGTTCGCTGTTTTGGTGAGAGAGAAGTGGACAGATGTAGAAATGTCAGAGATTTAAAATCGATGGAAATAGCAAATGAGATGGATGTTTTGAGTATACGTACAACTGGGATTTCTGTATATTTATTCATGTTGTTTTGGGAAAATAACAAGGAAAGGATTAAAATATTGATATGACATATAATGCAAGTTAAATGCTTCTATATAGAACCTTTGTTAGTCTTATTGAAATACCTGAGCCCATGACGTTTATTGATTGGTGTATAATTGATGCTTTGTTTTGTTTCGGAGTGTTGAATGCAGTTAAACGATGAAATGTACGATTTTGTCTAAACAAAGATTGGACGATGGAGAACCCAGATTTGGGTGATTGAGCATTCAACACGTGATCATGCCCCTTCTTGAGGAGATAAGATGGAGCAATGTGGGAAAAGAAAGAAAAAACCTACTGAGGAGAAGGTTGAGCAAAGTCTTAACGTCGGCGTTGTGTGGTGTCTGCGTGGAGGAATGTTCTCAGCCACACTCTCGATTGCCGCTCTGCAAATACATCGTGAACTTGCTGTGTTGCTTCAATGTACGACAGGCCTGGAGTTCCACACTGCGCTCCTTCAACCCAGTATCCGGCCCAAACTTGTACTTGCCCACATCTACCTCTCCTCAGCTCAAGGAGTGCTTCGATTGTGTTTCCTGTTGTGTGCTGCACTATCCACACCCTGACCTGCAATCTTCAGATTCGAATAGCATGTTTTCAATGTGTGACACATGCTGATGAACAGGCCATAAATTAAATGGAAACTCACTCATTTTTCTGATATGAGCACTCGCTGCCATTGTTGATTGAACTTGAGTAATGGAAATCTTTTCTCCTTCAGGAATGGGACATGGTAATCATGTGTAAGAAAAATTATTCAAATTTTCCTTAAAAAAAAAACGGGGAGTGTGGGGGAAAAATTTATATTAATGTATTTTAAATTGTAACAAATGGAGTCTCAGAAATGTAACTTTTATGCTGCAAGTTGAATTGGCTGTCATTTCTGGCCAAAAGACTTTTGCCCTAAATGATAAGAAATGTGTTGTTCTGGAGCAGAGTGACGCAGCTGATAAATGTACGAAGTGGCTTTTCGTCTAAAGGACACGTCTACAGTCTGGGTGAATATCCCCCAACCTCTCTCTCATGAAAGTATAAAAATGCTTTGAAATGTAAATTATACCAGTGCAAGCATGAGGAAGTATAGTATCTCAGTGGCTTGTACTCCTTGGAACTGACCAAGTACCAAGTTAGAATAAAACTCTCTGATGTGATGTAGAAGTGAAATTGAATTGCAATCGATGGGATTCTTAAATTCATTGTACGAGGGTGAGAAGTGTATGGTGTATCATTAGAAAATAAATTGTTTCACAAGGAAGGACTTGTGTGGACATCAGTGTCGATAGGGTTTCTGTAGGATTTTATAACCAAATCGGACAAACGTTAAACTCTGTCTGAAGTCAAATAGGATTCACAATCGGCCAGTTAGAATCCTTCAGGAGGACAACGATCACAATAAGGTGGGTTTAAAAAATCCACATCACTCCCCATGACCATACCACTTCAGGAAGAGGAGCCATGGCCCCTTTCCCCTAATCCCTCATTTTCACATCGCGTTTTGGAGACATAACCGTCAGTCCCCCACGGGGCTATTTACTATTTCCTACAACAAGAAAAATGTCAAAATATATTGTGGTGGCAATCCATAAAGCATTGTGGTGTGGAATTGTGGTGTTATTACTGGTGTTGGCTTAATGATTAGGGTGGTGGGCTTGGGATTCTAGGATCCTGAGTTCAAATCCCTCTTGGCTGTTGAATTAATACTAGGTGGGGTTGACTCTGCCTGTCATCTTTCCGAGGTTGGCAAAATGAGTGCCAGCTTGCTGGTATACTGTGTCAGAGTGGCGACCCGTCCAGGATTGCACCCAATAGCCAAGGAGACTGCTGAGGCAGCAACAACACTCTGCACAGAGTACGATCCCGATGGATTGTGGTGTCATACATTCCTTGTCTTTCCTTCCAACCTTGCTTGGTTGCTTTTTGGGTATTCCATCCCGCCAAGTTTTTTCATTTTTATAAAATGTTTTTATGTGTGCGCGTGTATATATATATATATACACACACATATATGTATATATATATATATATATATATATATATATATATATATATCGAAACATGTGGAGTGTGACGAGCACTCCCCCAATCCCCATTGGACATAGTCCGACACCAATGGGGATCGGGGGAGTGCTCGTCAAACTCCACATGTTTCGATTTGCCCGCCGATCACATCACGTGCCTTCTGGTTGAATGGTTTGCATAAGCAGGAACAACCATCTGGGTGGCAGATGGATGGTTGCTCTGTGCGGATTATGTGGTTTCACCGTGTAAGACATAATCTCCGGCGATGCTCACCATAACAGTCAGGAGGTACATCTGATGCATATATCTATATATATTGTTGTGGATTTCAGAATTGGATCCGAGTATTGCACACAACACAGAGGTCCTCAGACAGTTATATCCGTAAATGCATGTTCAGAATAGACCCATCCCCTTACTGGTGGGATTCTAACTCTTTGATGCATTGCAGAAGGCAAGAAAACAGGTTCCCTTCCTAGGGGATAACCTTTTCCTCTTTAAGACACGCTGATGATGTCTGATTTGACATCCGTTTTCATTTCTGCATGAGCGCTATTCTCCGTTCGTGCACCTGATAAGATAGCCGTGAGCCCAATGAATACTCGTTTTATTCCCCTTCCATGAAGACACATTGGCTTGGAAATACACGATTTATTT
>CM068954.1:144070505-144087545 GCA_035128595.1 Eptatretus atami
TTTTGGTTATCATTTTCACATTGGACTTACAGGTCATTTGAGTCATTAATCACACCGCAAGGTTTTCCCGAACAGTTCGTTCTAACGATCAAAAATGGCTCTGGTCTCAGATAGTTTTCTTCAGGCACCCACCTTCTTTCATCAACGATCAACAACCCACCTTTTTCCATTTACGTTTGACACCCACCTTTATCCATGGGCGATCGACACCCCGTTCAGCAGCTATATGAACGCTGACTGGCTATTCTTCGTCTCGGGCTAAACAAAGAGATGATGATTGCCCGTTAATCTTCTGTGAGCACTTTATGTTTCCACTTGTTTGTTCCGGCAAATGGCCACTTTCTGGCATTCGTCCAGCACCCCGAACATGGAGTCATAAGCCAGGCCTTGATAATTGGGAGTTACATCTTGTTTGATGGTGGGGGAGGAATGATGGCGGTTTTTTTTGTTTGTTTTTTTGCATACATTGTCGAGGCTTCGTAGTTATGAGAGCTAACACACAAACACAGCAAGGGGGGGGGGGGTTGTGAGACAAGAGGGTGAGAGAGGGGAGAACAAAACAGTGGGGAACAGAGACATTTTGAGATTTGTGGAAGGGAGAGGGATGGGGTGGGGTACATGGGTATACAAGACGGACATTACAGGGACTTTAGGAGGAAAAGCAGGGAATTTGAAGGAGGTAGGTTTGGGGTGGATTAATGGGGGGTAGAAATGATCGAGGTTTTGGATGGGGAAGATAAGAGATGGTGGTGAACAGCTGTTTTTAAAGGCCTGGAGGGAAGAATGGGATTGAAGAGAATGTGGGAGTTTATTCCAAAGGTGGTGAAAAAGAGGAATGAAAGAGTGAAGGTGAGCAGTGATTCATGATTTTGGTAGTTTTACCAGAAGGGGGTTGTTGGCGGACCTTGAGCACCCTACGGAAATATGGTGGGGACAAATCGCAGACAAAGCGGGGGAGGGGGGGGAGACCGGAGAGGAGACGGTAGAAGACAGAAAGACCACCGACCTGCCTGCGGTGAGAGAGTGAGAGGCCCAAAGACTCAGGCTCACTGCGGGAGATACCAATGATCTCCCGCAGGCAGAACTGCTCCTTCGCGTCACTTCCTCTTTTTTGGCCACACCCTCTCAGCCGACTGGGCGGGGCCTATCGTCCGTGATGGGGAAGAAGAGGGACCTCTCGTTCCACCATGGAACTGTGTGCTGCGGTTATCGGGTAAGAAGATATCGGGTGTGCTGCGGTTATCGGGTACCACAAAGAAGAAGTAAGACTTCCACAGCGTGAAGCCAAGAAATGTGAGAGGCAGGAGCACCAGCCCATGCGGGAGAGCAGTACTCCATTAGGTTATGGACGAAAGGCTGGTCAGAAGCTCAGGTGGGCCAAGGAAGGACTTTGCACGATGGACTCCCAGTCGCCGACTGGCTTTGGAGGCCAGGTTGGAAATGTGGCTTTCCCAGGCAAGATCATGGCAGATAGTGAGACTCATAAGCTTGAATGAAAGGACTTCTTCCAGAGGATTGTTGAAAAGTATATGGGGGCAGGGCGGGGGTAGAGGGTTCTAAACGGTCCTTTCGGAGAGACATAGTGAGAGTGTGAGATTTGTCAGGATTGATAGACATGTTTCACATGTTAGACCAATTTGTGATTTTATCCATATCTGCAGAGAGCGAAGAAGCTGCGGCTTGTTGGTCTGAGGGATGACAGATGGTATGACAGAGGGTGGAGTCATCAGCAAAGATAAAGAGGAAAAGGGTGGGCAGAGCCTCAAGCATTTGGAAGTCACATGCAGCGATGCGCCAATAGGCAAGCTGGATTTGGCTGAAGTCTGCTTGAGGCTTCGCCCACACTGGTCACCTCTAAAAGGATGGCAGGACCGCCCTGATGACAGTTGCAACGGCGATTGGTGACAGCTCCTGAAGCTCTTGGCAGTTGCTGGCAGCAGCGACGGTGGTTGGTAACAGTTGGACTGTTCCTGCTGGTTCTGCTAGGTCCGACTGGTTCTTGGCGTTCCTGGTTCTTGGCATTCCTGGTTCCCGGGAATGACGACGTGACATCCATTGGTATCCGAGCCTGTTTGCGGGTGGGTGCACGGCGAGGCAAATCTCGAACAACAGAAACGAGCCGAGCTGTGGAGAGCTCACTCATTCAAAGAGGCAGCCCATGCCCCGCGTACACATTTTGGGTTATTTTAATAGATGCATGACGACTTCTGTCTGCACTGGTAAGCCGAGACTGGATTAATTTCCCCCCTGAATGGTCTGCTGGGTACTTATGTCTCTTGTTTAATTGTTAAGTCAGGCATAGTGATAAGCATCCGCTCTTTGTCCATTTTTCTATAAATGCTTGTTGAATTCTTTATTTGATTGACATTTTTTTGTTGATTGAACATTTGATTCAAATTCCTCCATTTAATCGACAAGGAAATAAAAAGTCCTTCAGTTCATTTATTTTTCTTGTTAAAATAAATTCCTTGTTGACGTTTCAACCTGTCTGTGATTGTCATTAATTAACCTGTCATCTTCCTTCCATTGATCCAGCATTGTGCAAACCGAGGTAGATTGGGAGATTATAATTCCCAAATTAATTAACCTGTCATCGTCGGCATTCACCAGCGCTAAATGCTCAGTCGCATTACTTAAGATCTAATCAAGATAAGATTGGTTCATCGCCGAGGGCGCATTCCCCAGTCAGGAGGCCACGCGACCTCTAGTTAAACGGCAAATTAGACGGTGGACACTGTAACTCGTGGTTAACTGATTGGCATTCGTGGTTGTTAGGCAACCCACCACACCACAAAGTTAATTGCGAGCGGTGGCCCCAGGTCCGATTCTTCCGAGGAGAAACGGCAATCAACCCCCTCATAATACACTCAGTACCGGTGGCCGTAACAATATATATATATACATATATATATATTATATATATATATATCTATACACATATATATGTACATGTATGTATATACATATATATGTACATGTATGTATATACATATATATGTACATGTATGTATATACATATATCTGTATACATATATATGTACATGTATGTATGTATATACATATATATATATATATATATATATATATATGTGTGTGTGTGTGTGTGTGTGCATATATATATATATATATATATGGTTTCTATCTATTTTTATGTGGCTTATTAAGGCAGTGTGAGTATTATAGACAAATGCGAGTATTAAGGCAGTGTGAGTATTATAGACAAATGCGAGTATTAAGGCAGTGTGAGTATTATAGACAAATGTGAGTATTAAGGCAGTGCTGCCTAAACGTATGCAGGGCACGTATGTGCAACAAGGCAATGCTGCTTGGATGCTGGGAGGCTCAATGCGGTGGGCAGTACATGCAGTGAAGCAATACCATCTGGATTAGTGTGGCACGTGCTACATGCGGTGAGGTAGTGTTGGCATTGACGCATGTCGAGTGTGGTACATTGCAAGGAGCCATGCCGCCTGGATGCGTGCGGAGTTTGAGATGCCACGCCAGGAAACCATAAAAGGGGAGTTTTTTTTTCTTCCTGCATTGTGCCATGGAGAAGCAGGTTTTGCTGCCTGACAATTTCCGAAAGATTTGTCATATTTTTCGCTGAATAAAAAAAGTCTGATAGTTTCATGTTGATTATTATATTGTGTCTATGCACATCTAATTCCTCCCGAACTCATTAGATGATGAGAGAAAGAAACTTGATGAAACACAAAAATAAGCATTTAAGGATCTTATCCATCAAGCTTTTATAAACTTTTCAGGTTATATTTTCCCATTGACCTGTTATTCTATATGATGTGCCTCACATAATTAATCAAATTCACGTGGAGTGTTTGTTAAACCATCACTCAGTTTAAAAAATCCCTGGGATTAAAGAAGTTTGAAGGGTGATAAGTGAACTCACCCTTTTCAGGCTCCTCCTTAACTTTGCTCGACTCTGTTCTCTTCAGCCCCTTCCTGTAGAATTCCCCCTACCCAATACCATTGTACACCATAGCCATACCCCCTCCCCAATACTTCCCCTTAAGCCATGACCCGAGCGCACGCGTTTGCCCTTTTTGAGTTGCCTTCCTCCCACCACCGACGCATGCCGACATGCGCTCCCACACCAAGCACTCCAACGCCCCCTAACCACCAAACCTTCCTCCTCTTTCTCACAGTGGAGAAGGCACGACCACTGCAATATAAATGCATGCATAAGGTTTTGAATAACAAAAACTTATAAAATAAAATTTTGAATCAACGCGGTTTCTAATTTCGAGGTAAATAGCGAGGAAAGCATTTCAGATTAATTGAAACTATAGCCATATAAATACGTCTGCCTCGGTGCATGTATGTACTGCCACGGTGCCCGCACACAATGCGTTCAGTATGAGGTATCAGAAAATTTGAATAAAACATCTTCGAAAACATCTTCTTTTCACCCTGTCCTACCAACATATTTACGACCTATTCTTACCAAATGGGGTCTTTTCAGACAACAACTCACAAACACTCAATTTCACTAAATCTGCCAAAGTTTCACATCAATGACTAAACATGGTGTTTTATTGATAAAGTCAACAAACATAAGAAAAAGAAAAAATAAAAATAAAATCTAAAATTACCCTTCCAACTGGGGACCTTTATGACCCCAACTCAGAAGCACTAAATTTCATTCAATCTACTGAAGTTTCACATCAATGAGGAAACATAACAATTTTGATTGGATGATGTTTTAGTGATAAAGTAAACAAACATAAGCATTTAAAAAAAGATTTGGAGAACTTGCTCGATATAAATATCACATGAAGTAATCATGTATGGATAAAATTGAATGACAACAACTGGGGTCGTTTAGAACCCCAGAAAGGATTTGGTTGTATCTCTGTGCAGCAAGGTGGGATCTTAAAACCTTGTATATGTAATTAATGGCCGGCACATGGAGGGAAACAAACGAATAAAACATGAAATATATTGTTAAACTGATGAGAGAATAACACATCAAAATGTATGCTTGGGGTCCAAAAAGACCTCTGTTGGTCAGAATAGGATAATACAATGGACTGTGTGTTGTGTGTGTGTGTGTTGTGTGTGTGTGTGTTGTGTGTGTGTGTGTTGTGTGTGTGTGTGTGTGTGTGTGTGTGTGTGTGTGTGTGTTGTGTGTGTATATGTGTGTGTCTCTCTCTCCCTCTCTCTTTGTGTCTGTGTATCTTTCTCTCTCCTCCCTGTGTCTGTCTGTCTCTCTCTCTCTCTCTCTCTCTCTCTCTCTCTCTCTCTCTCTCTCTCTCTCTCTCTCTCTCTCTCTCTCTCTCTCTCTCTCTCTCGTGTGTGTCTCTCTCCTGTGTCTGTGTCTATCTGTATCTTTCTTCTCTCTCTCTATCTGTGTGTGTGTCTCTCTCTGTGTCTATGTGTCTATCTCTGTCTATCTGTATCTTTCTCTCTCTATATTGTATGTGTCTCTCTCACTCTGTGTCTGTGTGTCTATCTCTGTCGTTCTGTATCTTTCCTCTCTATATTTGTGTGTGTCTCTCTCACTCTGTGTCTGTGTGTCTATCTTGTCTATCTGTATCTTTTTCTCCATCTGCGTGTGTGTGTCTCTCTCTCTTTGTCTTGTGTGTCTATCTTTCTCTCTCTCTACCTGTGTGCGTGTGAATCTCTCTGTGTCTGTGTCCACCTCTTTCTATCTGCATATATATATATATATAAATATATATTTATTCTTCTCTTCTCCTCTCTCTCTCTCTCTCTCTCTCTCTCTCTCTCCTCTCTCTCTCTCCTCTCTCTCTCTCCCCCCCCCCTCTGTGTCTGTGTGTGTATCTCTCTCTTGCTCTGTGTCTATCTCTCTGTCTGTCTGTCCTCTCCTTTCTCTCTGTCTGTCTGTCTGTCTGTCCTGTGTGGTGTTGTCTCTCTCTGTCGATATATATATATATATATATATCTCTCTCTCTCTCTTCTCTCTCTCTCACTCTCTCTCTCCTCTCTCTCTCTCTCTCTCTCTCTCTCTCTCTCTCTCTCTCCCCCCTCTGTGTCTGTGTGTGTATCTCTCTCTTGCTTGTGTCTATCCTCTGTCTGTCTGTCTGTCTGTCTCTCTTTCTCTCTGTCTGTCTGTCTGTCTGTCTGTGTGGTGTATGTCTCTCTCTGTCGATATATATATAATATATATATTTCCATCATTCCTGTTATTGGGGTGCACGGCGAGGCATCTTTATCATACCCATAGGCATCTTTCCTGAAATTTTCAGCTTGTTATAAATTTTTTCCAGTTTGGGCCATATACACTATATCTCTTGGCTATAAGGCAAAACATCATCCAATCAAATATATATATATATAATATATATATAACAAAAAACACTCTGATCTTGGTACCTCATCAGGTTCAGGGGTTTCAATTAAAAACAAGCTCAAATGAGCTAATATCCCTGTCCTCTTAATGATGACGTCATAAAAACGAATATGACGTCATTTGTGATGTATCAGGTTTGCGATAAATTATCTGTGCTAATGCCCGGCTTGATTCCCGCAAACAAAATTCAAACAGCTTGCCTAGTTCGGAGATAATGGTATAGGCGATTTCCATTAGCGGATATTATGACGTCAACTTTTTTCTAGGAAGAATTTCCAAAACCGGAGATGGTTACTGCCTGCGCGTGGGCTTTCTGCATATACCTGGCAAGTTTCACGAAGATCCGATGAAAACTCTGGTTGTGAAACAAAAAATGTCAAAAAATAGGAATGACATCATAAAAATTGAATGACGTCATAGTGATGGTATCATAGTGACGTCATAATATGACGTCATATTATGCGGTAATTTCATCTCTGCTAATGCCCTGTTCGATTCCCGCAAACATAATTCAAAAAGCTTGCCTAGTTTCGGAGATAATTTTTTAGGTGATTTCCATTAGTGGAGATATTTTGACGTCATAACTTTTTTTCTAGGAGGAATTTTCAAAATCGGAGATCGTTACTCCCTGCGCAGGGTATTTTACATATATACACCAGTTTCAGGAAGTTTCGATGAAAACTGTAGGGCTGTGAAACAAAAAAGTCCACAAGAACAACAACGTGAGTAAGACTTAGAGATCCTCTACGAGGATCTAATAAAATTTTGGAATTTTTAAATATACAAGTAAATGTAATATTAAAACATTTATTATATTGTGAGAACAAATATGAAAACGTGGCGTGTCTTGTGGTGTAGTAAATCTTCCTTCAAACATTTTGAACGCCAAAAGTACCTTTGAATCTCCAATGTGTACTGTATCTCTTCCCAGTGAATAGGATTATTTATATATGTTTACAGTATTCCTTCATTCCATTTTATTAATCAGTAAACGAAGCAATAACACCCAGCGTCCAGCCAATAAAAAGGGTCTCTTTCCTGTTGCATGCTCTGGCAAAATGACCAAATGTGCTTGCCGTGTTTGCACAATATTCGTTTTGTGTAGAAAGGTGGTGTGGCAGGAGTACACGACAGCAAAAAAAAAGAAAAAGGACAAAAAAAAGGCGGGAACGCACAAAAGTGTGCGGAGCAGCGTGCGCTCAGCCAAGCGAACCCTTTCCCACCAGGGACAACAAAGGGCCGCGCGTTGCCCAGGCGCACGCTTTGTCCAGAGTACCCAAAGGGGGCTCAGGGGTCGTGGCAGGATGACTAGGTTCTCACGACAAGCCGCGGGTGAAGGCGCCGCATGACAGCTGTGCGAGCTAAGTTCCAGCGCCCATACCGGCAGGGAGGTACGTGGCACATAAGCCCCATGGTGGAAAGTAAATCTTCCCATTGATCTGCTAATTACCGCCCGAACGTGGCGTTAGCGTATATAAGGCCAGCCCTAAGAGAGGAAGAGAAAAAGAGAGAGAGAGAGAGAGAGAGAGAGAGAGAGCAGAAGAGAGGGGTACACACAGAGGAGGACAGGAACAAAACGAGAAAGTTATTTCAGTTTCGTCCTTGTTTCTTATCGTTCTGAATCAAACTGCCATGGCACCAATGACAGTTGCTGCCAACTACTCGATGTGCCAGATATACCGCAAGGTGAACACATTGATCATTTCAAGCGAGTGGTTCAATTTGCAATGAGATCCTTCAATAAGTTATTTCATTTCTGGAGTTGCATAGTTATCAGTAATTATAACCTTCTCTGGTGTTCTTGTTCCCTTTCCAGGTGAGAAAGCCGCTGGTGGAGAAGCAAAGACGAGATCGTATCAATGCTCTCCTTGAGCAGCTCAAGGGAATCGTTTTGGAATCTGGACGGCATGATGAGGTGTGCAGGACATGCGCTCTGTTTGCAATCATGCTCCATTTCCAAGGCTTATACTCTTCGTTGCCTGACACACTAGTGTGCTGTTTTCTCCAATCAACATTCAGTAAAGTTGGGTTCTTTCCCTTGAATGGAGTAAAACCAGTCATCCCATTCAGCCTGTGAAATGGAAATAAGCCATTTGTACCAAAACCTAATGATCAGCATAGAAAGATGTGCATGCTGTACATCAAGAGAAGAAGGCACTTATTGTTTGTTCTTGCAATCTTTTGAGAAAAATGTAATGTATTGTAAAAAGCACATTTCTATACCTATAGCGTTTATATAATGTACCTTTCCCTGTGCTATTTTACAGAGCTCATTGCCTGGTGGCAGGTTAGAGAAAGCTGATGTCCTGGAGCTGGCAGTGCGCCGCCTGTGTGGTTTGCAGCAACAGACAACTCCCAAAGTCACCGTCTACAAACCAACAATGTCCTCTCAGACCACTTGTGCATCCTCAAGTTCAACACCACAAGAAGACTCCTGCAAACTGCACTGGAGCGATGGTGAAACCTTTAAAGAGGACAATGACCTGTCTCCAAGTTCTGCAAGTCGGGGTCTTTGGAGACCGTGGTGAGAATTGATCATCGTGTAATGGATTGCAGAGAATGGTTCCAGAGACTCCTGAACCGCTGGTTCATTCTTTCTGCCACCCAAGCTGCCACCAGACCTCGACAGTACTTGACTTGTCAAAAAGATTGTAAAGCGTGGCTTCATCAGCCATGACCAGAGTACCTTCTGTGATGGATTCTGCAGCCTTTTAGGCTTTTGTAAAGCTTGTTCTTCGGCCACTCTTTTATATACGGACTACAAGTCTGTCTTCGATCTGTGTAATCTAGAGTTGTGGTCGTGTGATGAACTTTCAATGAAAGATTTAAAGGCGGGTTTTACTGCTTATGCTGATTTTCGATATTCGAATTATGTTGTGTTATCCTCGATTCAGGACGATATATAAGAAGTCTTACACGTTTTGTGTATTGTTGAAGTAAGGAAGGATTATATAGTGTCCTTTGCAAACACAAACACACCCACACACACAATACTCTATATAACCACACGTTATTTTTTTAATTACCGCACATGTTATATAACCACACAGACACACATCGACTAGTTATAGTGAACCTCCAAACAGTTTCAGGACTAAAGTAACAACTTCAGTAATTTCGAAAAGATATATTTGCTGATTTTCTGACTATCTGCATCGGAACTGTGCTCTGTTCTTCAATGAGGTTTTCAATTCTTTCGACCTAGAATCTCTCCAAACAGCAGGTGCACAACATCAGCCATGGGTCCACATCAGAAATTCTACAATCTCAGCTGAGCCTAAACATCAGTCACACACAAACATATGAAATTTGGATTTTTCTCATATAGTTCATTGAAATAGAATAGCGATCCTGTCACGTGTCGTTTACTTAACTGTTTACAATTTTTTAATTTATTTTCTGCAGAGCAGAATGTGGTGATTTAATTTTTAAATTGTCCAACAGTTAAATGAAGAGCTATGTTCTTATGTGAATGTAATTAAAACTTTGCAAGACAATGTAAAGTGAAACGTTCGCCGATATTGGTGTCAAATTTTCTGAACTATATGTGTTAATTAGCTCTGTAGTACAAGTATGTGATGGAAATAGTGCTATTGGTTGTACAATATTGTACATATTGTATGATATTGTTGTACTATACTTGTATCACATTGAAATCATAATTGATTAATAAAAAAAAAATCAACACTTGTTTTTCTGAAACAAAACGGTGATAAATCTAATTTGTCATTTCAAAAATCCCATCCAACACCTCTATAACTAGTGTTCAGAGAACACATGATCCCGCACAGTCTTGAGGAACAAGAACTGAGGTGGCGTCTGCAAGCAGTAAATTTGATTGGTCATGATGATGTAAAATGCCGTAATATTTTGTCGAAGTACTGTTAAACGGAAGGGTTTAGAAAGTGCCAAAAAGACGATTTGTGTTCCACAGTGTTTGAGTATATAATTCAATTCAGAATAGAAAGAGCAATCGGAGATTGCAGACCCTCACCAGGACTTGTTTTGTGTTGTGTATTTTGGATGGAAGGATGGACTAAATTAAAAGTGATTGATTGCAAATGAAAAGGTCTGGTCTAAATGGTCCAAATGGCAAATGTCTGAAAAGGTTTCAAGGGATCTAAAGGGTCTAAAGTGTCGAAGGGGTCTTAACCCTTAAAGGTGTCATTTAAGGTATAAAGGGTCTGAATTGTCCAAAGGAGTCTACAGGGTTTAAAAACGTCTAAAAAGGATCTAAATGGTATTAAAAGGGCTAAAGGTCAAAAAGAACTAAAGAGTAGAAAGGAATCTTAAGGTTGTAAGGGGTATAAAGGGTCAAATGGGTCTAAAAGTTTGAAAGGTCTAAAGGGTTCTAAGAGTCTAAAGGTCTAAAAGGTACGTTCCAATAGTAAGTAATTAATAGATGTAGTCATGGTGCAATAATACGTAATTAATACACATTCTTAAGGCCCAACTCCCGTTCAATCAGTACGTAACTAAAAGACATTCACATTTCAATACTAAATAATTAATACACACTAGCAGGGTATCCGTGTCTGACGGGTTCGCAGATGTCTCACCTCATATGGGCAATTTTTTTGGAGTGTGTATTGGTAGAAACGGGAATTCAACGTAAAGTGATGATTTTGACCATGACACGTGGTACATGCTTACCTAATTTAGGAGGGAGCGGTCCGTGTACAAATGATACTTACTCACCGTGCAGCACATGGAGACGGAATTGGGAGGGAGAGATGTACAGTAAATGATTGATTAATTGATTCATTCAGGAAATTGAAAATGAATTCATCGAAAAATGAATAATTAATTGATTAATCAATAAATCAAAAATACGCTTTATAGCCGAATCATTTGTTCACTGTCATGTCAAAATACCAGCTTCCTAGCTCAAAAGGTGCCTGAGATATTGCCCAGATGAGAAAGAAAGTAAATAAGCAATTAATAAATCGATAATAATTAAGTAATTAATCAATGAATTGATTCATTAAAAAAAATTGCGTTTTTTCCAAAGCACATCTTCACTTTTGTCCCCAAAGATCAGCTTCCTAGCTTCAAGGAGGGTTGAGATATCGCCCGGGCAAACAAAAAAGCAAGAAAGAAAACAGAGTGAAAACCGAGTACTTCCTTCCTTCGGCACCCGTAAATGACGTCATACATCATCTGGATATGGAATTGGGAAGGAGTGGTGTACAGCAAGTAGAGGTGCATTCAAAGTACACCGCCCCCGGGTCAAATAAATAAACAAGAAAAGAGCAATCAGAGATTGCAGACCCTCGCCAGGACTTTGTGTGGTGTATTTTGTGTGGCGTTTGTGTGCTGGTGTGCTTCATAATTAATAAGAGACATAATTAGAACTGCCACTTTATAACTGCTGGCAGTGATGACCGGGTACCAAGACGTCCCACTTTGATGTAACCCCGCCTTGATCGGACACTTGACGCTGACCCATGACGTTTATTATTATTCACTTGAATTCAGAATGGGATTCAAATTAAATTCAAATCAAATGGATGACCAAATACTGTAGGTACAGCATTGCAATGGAGTAATCAGAATGAACCCAAAAAAAGCAAAAAGCAAAGATGGAGTCATCAGGAGGAACCTGATTAGAATTCAGATTTCTGCTGCTACTCTTCTAACCTTAAACCCTCCAGGCACAGCCAAGTGATCCGTATTCAACAACAGCAAAAAAAAAAACCCCAGATAAAAAAATTAAATAATTCTGGGTGCCAGATCAGGTTGAAATTTCAGACCAGGTGGCCAATCAGATTGAAATTTAAAACATATATTTCCCAACACTACTAGATGATAATTCTGAAGTTTCACATCGATTAATAAAGGGGTTCAAGAGAAATATATATTTTAAAGATTTACATTCAATCCAATATGGCTGCCAGACCATGTGACCAATCAATTATTCGTGAACACCCTGGTATCCCCAAGGCTTGGGAAACACGTGTGTGAAATTTCCCCTCGATCTGTCCAGCCGTTATGGAGAAGAAGATTTTTAAGGGTTTTAGGGTAAGTCCAATATGGCTGCCAAGCCATGTGACCTATGATGTCATAGGTGGGAACATTTTGTTCCTCATGGATAGGTGGACATAGCTGTGAAGTTTCACCTTGATCGGTTCAACCATTTCAGAGAAGATTTTTGAAGGTTTAAAAAATATATATATATGGCTGCCGAACCACGTGATCGATAACGTCATTTTTTTTACTGTCCACCAATTTATCCTAAGATGACCCTCAAAAATTTTCATACTGATTGGATGTAGCATTTGAAGTACAAGTACGTGCTTTACGTGTGTGGCCGTACGTGCGTGGCCGTACGTGCGTGGCCGTACATGCAAAAAAAACCAAAAAACTTTCAAACCGCGTGCCAGAAACAACCACACAGGCTGTTCCTTCGCTCTCACGTGCCCGTACATGGGTGGCCGTATGTGCAAAAAACTTTAAAGAAACTTTCAAACCGCGTGCCAGAAACAACAACCACACAGGCTGTTCCTTCGCTCTCGTAAACGACTGGATTGGGGCATTGTGTTTATAATGCACATAAGAAATCGAGAAATTATTAGAATACAGTAAGTCATCACTATCCGGAAGTAGTGCGTGCCCGTACGGAATGTTCACATGCATTCCACGAATTATCGCTTTCATTGAAGTAACAACTGCTGTGATATTTACACACACAGAGTTAATTAAAATTAAAATCAAGTTTACCTCCCTGTCTTTGCTTGCCATAACATTCGCTGCCATTGACCATTGCCACACCTCCGCCATGGAAACTAAGGCGCCCTTTCCCCATCGGTCACGCCTACGCAGCAACGTGTCCTGTCATTGGTTGGGTAATAAATGGCCATAACTTGGGAACCACTTGTCCGATAATATCAAACCGTGAAAAGGCACATCCACAGGGCCCCAGCAATATACCTGGCAAGTTTCAATTAGATCGGACCAGTGGTTGTCCAGAAACAGCGGCCACAGACACACACACACACACACACACACACACACCACACCACACACACACACACACACACACACATTGCTGGAATTATAGATAGATGCAATTATGACATCATTATGAAGACATGACAAAATACAAAAATAGCGGCAATACCCCTGGGCGCACACCCGGTAAAATAGTGATACTGAGGAGGAAGTCAACGTCGGACAGAATCAGCATGGGAGCAACGCCCCACCCCCCCCCCCCCACCACATAACCCCTTAGGGGCTGTTTTTTTAATGGTGCGAACAAACTTTGGTACATCACAGGTGATGAAGGTTTTAGTCATCAAAATTGTGTGTGAGGTTCCGGAGATAAAAGCAAATACATATTTGGGGGGCAACGCCCCCCCCCCCATAAACTCCTTAGACCCGATTTTTTAATGTCGTGAACAAACATTCGTGCATCACGGGTGATGAATGTTGTGGACAAGTTTCATCGAAATTGGGTGTGTAGTTTCGGAGATACTGAAGAGGAAGTCAATGTGGGACAGAATCTTTCGGAGAACAAAGCAAATAGATATTTTGGGTGGCAACTCTCCCGTACACCTGCTCAGACCCCCCATCAATATCATCAAATATTATCAATATACTTACGAAATCTAAAGATTTCGTGAGTAACAAACAGACAAACGGACCCAAATGCAATACCCTCCTCTGGCAAGGGTAACTGGAAAGCATCTGAAAAAGCAAAGCCCGTCCGCTTTGGATTTGGATTTCTTCTGCTATTGTGTGCTAAATGGTACCTTTGACCTTTTGACCAAATTATTAATTTGTCTTCTCCATATTCTCATAATAAAGCCTTTGTGGAAAATTTGATGACAAAAGTTAAAATTATAATTAAGATTTCAGGCCAATTGGATGAAAATTGACCAATTTTATGTGACCCTGACATTTCACCTTTAGGCCTTATGTACAAATTATTTATTTACCTTCTCCATATTCTCATAATAAAGCTTTGTTGACAATTTGATGACAAAAGCTCATATATTAAAAAAGTTACGGCACACACACACACACACACACACACACGATTGCAAAATCCTGTCTCCTGCTGCATGTGGGATGGGCTAACTAGAACAGCATTCGGAAGAGCGCATACCTCCGCCAGGTTGAACAGTTTACTTTTTGAATCGCTCTGATCGGCTGGATCTGGATCTGGATCTGAACCCGCAACCAAAATCTAATCGGCTTGTTCTTATCACCTACCCAAACTCATCCACCAAGTTTTGTCAGAACTTGTCCTAACTTTTTGAGATATTGTGCTGCATATAATTTGTGGACGCATCACTCAATGGTGAAAAATCACTTTAAAATTCTCTGATCCGGATCTTCATCAAAATCTAATCAATTCGTCCCTGTGACACACCCAACATGTACGCCAAATTTATTACGAATTCCTCCCCAGCTTTATGAGGTATCCTGCTCACAGACAAACAGACAGGGGTGAAAACATAACCTCCATCCAACTTTGGTGGCGAAGGCAACAAACTCACAAAGAAACAAACACTTTGTGAATTATGTATAGAATGAAAAACAAAGAAATATCTCGATATAATTTGCAGAACAGTCAGACATGCACAGGAGGGTTCGACATGACACTGGGAGATGTTTAACATGCAACGGTGTTTATGACTAGATCACAAACTAACTGTTGCAACCATCCCTAACGTCTTCTTTCAATGATTATCTTACCTATCCATCCATCCATTGGGACCATACTCTGTACAGAGCGTCGGTGATGCTGAAACAGTCTCCTGGGCTGTTGGGCACAATCCTGGACGGGTCACCACTCTGACACAGGATACTCGAATGGCTCAATCATCCCAGCAAGCTGGTACTCATTCTGCCGACTTCGGAAGGATGACAGGCTGAGTCAACCCCACCTGGTATTAATTCAACAGCCAAGCAGGATTTGAACTCAGGACCCTAGGATCCCAAGCCCACCAGCCCTAACCATTAAACAAACACCAGGAATATATTATCTATCACTGAACCCTATCTTACGTTGTGTTTTACCTACCCCTTTTAACCCCTAACCAATTAGCCCACACCATCCCTGAGAAGGAAGACGTTGGTTTGTGTTTTACAGTGACACAATATTAAACACCTACTACAAGTCCTGCTTCCTCTTCCTCCCATCTGTAATGACCGGCTCTTTGCCTCGTACTGCACTTTCGAAGATAAACGACAGCAATTATCTGGTTATATTCCAACAAGGATTTGCGTGAAAACGAAACATTTGTCCACTTGATACAGTTACATACTTCACGAGCGGGGTATGCTTACACATTGTAAGCAATAACGAACCGTGATTCCCCATCGTCTCGGGTCGCTCACCTGCATTTGATTTTTCATTTATTTATTTTCATTTATTTATATTTTCATTGATGGAAACTTTCCAATGGTTCTGTGATTTTTTTTCCCGGTGTGTCGGCTTCGATGTCCATCAACACGCAAAATTTCAGCTTTTTACGTCACCCGGAGGGCACCGAACTTTAATATCAGTGAGTCAGTGAGTCAGTGGTTAGAATGAGCTTTATATATTAGATACAGAAGAGAAAAGGTGAAACAAGAGTTCAGATTATTTTGTATTGTCATCATCATTGCTCAATGGCAGGCCCATAAGCTGCCACACAAGCTGCCTACACAAGGAAATGCACAGTCGTTTACTGTTGCACGGTTGTGCCGCTGATGCAGTGCCCCTGTTCCCAATAAGCTGGTCTTCATTTTGCTGACCTCAGCAGGATGACAGGCTGAGTCAACCCACCTGGTGTTATTTCAATGGTATGACAGGGATCTCCGGGTTTCAAACTAAAGACCCTAAGATCTCAAGCCAGCTACCTTAACCATTAAGCCAACACCAGGCTTTGGTTTTACACTTTACCGATATTATTTGGCTACATTAAGTTTTCATTTTCGGCCATTGAGTGAGTAATCTGTTACAAGATGAGCAGAATTAGATCGGAAATTCAATTGGTATGCCAGCTCGGAGGACGGATGGGGCTCAGAGGAGGGATGGGGCTCGGAGGAGGGATGGGGCCCGGAGGAGGGATGGGGCTCGGAGGAGGGATGGGACTTGGAGGAGGGATGGGGCTCGGAGGAGGGATGCGGCTCGGAGGGGCATGGCGCTCAGGAGAGGATGGGGCCCGGAGGAGGGATGGGGCTCGGAGGAGGGATGCGGCTCGGAGGAGGGATGCGGCTCGGAGGAGGGATGGGACTCGGAGGAGGGATGGGGCTCGGAGGAGGGATGCGGCTCGGAGGGGGCATGGCGTCGGAGGAGGGATGCGGTGTGGCAGGCAGCATCTTGTTTATACATAACATGCGTTTTTTTACAATCTAATTCCACATTTTCAGTGTGAATGACTTCTGAAAATTTTATAAATCGATCAAAAATTGGTGGACAAAAAAAATCATGAGGTTCAAGGCCACAACATTTTGACACTGCTACTCGTCGAATGTGCTAACATAAGTTCGTGGACGTTAAACATCCCACGGTGTCCTTCACGAAGAGTAGGCAAGTTATCACTGGCACCATGACCAAATTCCAAATTCTTGCTCTCACCGACAGAGGCACTGCATCAGCGACACAGCTGCACCCCCATCAAATGATGACAACCCCAGCAATGCATTTTATTCCAAAGAGGAAGAAGAAGCAGAGGAGCATCCACATCAATCAGATGCAGGCCAGAGAGATGAGTAGA
>CM068954.1:144087555-144101259 GCA_035128595.1 Eptatretus atami
GTAGGAAGAGTTCCCGTCCCAAGTCACGGGAAAAGATAGCAAGAGTAATGTCAATTCCAGGGACATTTAGTACAGTATATGGGTTTTGAATCTGGTTTCCTGCATCATAGGCCAAGTTTTCAGAGGGGAACACCAGCAGGACAACCATGTACAGCTTACTCTCAATATTACATCAAGATCAGACATTCGAACAATATGGACAAACAACTTAAACGAAACACTAGAAATTAAGAGAGAGGATGGAAGTGTTATTGTCGTGAGAGCAAAAACGTCATTTTCACAAAGTTATGTCATTTGGCAGAAAAATAAGTCCCAAAATACATCAAAAAAGTCATCAGTTGTTGTAGTAATCAGAGTAAGGTGGATAACCTGCGTAGAGAAATGTCAGGGCAAGGTGGATCAAATGCATAGAGAAATGTCAGGTAAGGTGAACACCTGTGTAGAGAAATGTCAGGGTAAGGTGTATAAACCTGTGTAGATAAATGTCAGGGCAAGGTGGATAACCTGTGTAGAGAAATGTCAGGGAGGGTGGATAACCTGCGTAATAAATGTCAGGGCAAGGTGGATCACCTGCATAGAGAAATGTCAGGGCAAGGTTGATCACCTGGTAGAGAAAATGTCAAGGTAAGGTGGATAACTGCGTAAAGAAATGTCAAGGTAAGGTGGATAACCTGTGAAGATAAATGTCAGGGCAAGGTGGATAACCTGTGTAGAGAAATGTCAAGGTAAGGTGGATAAACTGCGTAAAGAAATGTCAAGGTAAGGTGGATAACTTTGAGATAATGTCAGGCAAGGTGGATAACCTGTGTGAGAAATGTCAAGGTAAGGTGGATAAACTGCGTAATAAATGTCAGGGCAAGGGGATCACCTACATAGAGAAAGGTCAGGGCAAGTGGATCACCTGCGTAGAGAAATGTCAAGGTAAGGTGGATAACCTGCATAGAGAAATGTCAGGGTAAGGTGGATAACCTGCATAGAGAAATGTCAGGGTAAGGTGGATAACCTGCGTAGAGAAATGTCAGGGCAAGGTGGATCACCTGTGTAGAGAAATGTCAGAGTAAGGTGGAGTCACCTGCGGTGAGAAATGTCAGGGTAATGTGGATAACCGTGTAGAGAAATGTCAGGGTAAGTGGATCACCTGCGTAGAGAAATGTCAGGGCAAGGTGGATACCTGCGTAGAGAAATGTCAGGGTAAGGTGGATCACCTGCGTAGAGAAATGTCAGGGCAAGGTGGATAACCTGCAGGGAGAAATGTTAGGGTAAGGTGGATCACCTGTGTAGAGAAAATGTCAGAGTAAGGTGGGATCACCTGCGGTGAGAAATGTCAGGGTAATGTGGATAACCTGTGTAGAGAAATGTCAGGGTAAAGTGGATCACCTGCGTGAGAAATGTCAGGGCAAGGTGGATAACCTGCGTAGAGAAATGTCAGGGTAAGTGGAATCACCTGCGTAGAGAAATGTCAGGGCAAGGTGGATAACCTGCATGGAGAAAGTTTAGGGTAAGGTGGATCACCTGCGTAGAGAAATGTCAGGGTAAGGTGGATCACCTGCGTAGAGAAATGTCGGGCAAGGTGGATCACCTGTTAAGAGAAATGTCAGAGTAAGGTGGATCACCTGCGGTGAGAAATGTCAGGGTAATGTGGATAACCTGTGTAGAGAAATGTCAGGGTAAGGTGGATCACCTGCGTAGAGAAATGTCAGGGTAAGGTGGATAACCTGCTAAGAAATGTCAGGGCAAGGTGAATAACCTGCGTTGAGAAATATCAGAGTAAGGTGGATAACCTGCATAGAGAAATGTCAGGTAAGGTGGATAACCTGCGTAGAGAAATGTCAGGGCAAGTGGATAACCTGTGTAGAGAATGTCAGGGTAAGGTGGATAACCTGCATGGAGAAATGTTAGAGCAAGGTGGATAACCTGCATTGACAAATTCAGGGTAGTGGATACCTGCGTAGAGAAATGTCAGAGTAAGGTGGACAACATGCATAGAGAAATGTCAGGGTAAGGTGGATAACCTGTGTGAGAAATGTCAGGGAAGGTGGATAACCCACGTAGAGAAATGTCAGGTAAGGTGGATAACCTGTGTAGAGAAATGTCAGGGTAAGGTGGAAACCGCATAGATAAATGTCAGGGTAAGGTGGAAAACCTGCGTAGAGAAATGTCAGGGTAAGGTTGATAACCTGCGTAGAGGAAATGTCAGGGTAAGGTGGAAAACCTGCGTAGAGAAATGTCGGGTAAGGTGATAACCTGCATAGAGAAATGTCAGGTTACGGTGGATAACATGCATGAGAGAATGTTAGAGTAAGGTGGATAACCTGCATAGATAATGTCAGCGTAAGTTGGATAACCTGCGTAGAGAATGTCAGGGTAAGGTGGAAAACCTTTGTAGAGGAAATGTCAGGGTAAGGTGGATAACCTTTTGTCGAGAAATGTCAGGGTAAGGTGGATAACCTGGTTATAGAAAAAGTCAGGGCAAGGTGGATAACCTGCGTAGATAAATGTCAGCGTAAGTTGGATAACCTGCGTAGAGAAATGTTCAAGGGTAAGGTGGAAAACCTGCATAGAGAATGTCAGGGCAAGGTGGATAACCTTTGTAGAGAAATGTCAGGTAAGGTGGATAACCTTTGTCGAGGAATGTCAGGGTAAGGTGGATAACCTGTTGTATAGAAATGTCAGGGCAAGGGGATAACCTGCATAGAGAAGTGCAGGTAAGGTGGATAACCTGCATGGAGAAATGTTAGAGCAAGGTGGAAACCCTGGGCAGAGAAATGTCAGGGCAAGGTGGATAACCTGCATGGAGAAATGTCAGAGTAAGTGGAAACTGCATGAGAAATGTCAGGGTAAGTGGATAACCTGTGTAGAGAAATGTCAGGGTAAGTTGGATAACCTGCGTAGAGAAATGTCAGGGTAAGTGGAAAACCTGCGTAGATAAATGTCAGGTAAGGTTGATTACCTGCGAGAGAAAGGTCAGGGTAAGGTGAAAACCTGCGTAGAGAAATGTCAGGGTAAGGTTGATAACCTGCATAGAGAAATGTCAGGTAAGGTTGAAACCTGCATAGGAAATGTCAGGTTACGGTGGATAACCTGCATAGAGAAATGTTAGAGTAAGGTGGATAACCTGCGTAGATAAATGTCAGGGTAAGTTGGATAACCTGCGTGAGAGAAATGTCGGCAGGGTAGGTGGAAAACCTGTGTAGAGAAATGTCAGGGTAAGGTGGAAAACCTGCATAGAGAAATGTCAGGGCAAGGTGGATAACCTTTGTAGAGAAATGTCAGGGTAAGGTGGATAACCTTTGTCGAAGAATGTCGGTAAGGTGGATAACCTGTGTGAGAAATGGTCAGGGCAAGGTGGTAACCTGCGAGAGAAATGTCAGGGGTAAGGTGGAAAACCTGTGTCGAGAAATGTTCAGGGTAAGGTGGAAAACCTGCATAGGAAAGTCAGGGCAAGGTGGATAACCTTTGTCGAGAAATGTCGAGGTAAGGTGGATACCTGCATAGAAAATTAGGTAAGGTGGATAACCTGCATGGAGAAATGTTAGAAGCAAGGTGGATAACCTGCATTGAGAAATGTCAGGGTAAGGGGGATAACCTGCGTAGAGAAATGTCAGAGTAAGGTGGATAACCTGTGTATAGAATGTCAGGGCAGGTGGATAACCGCATAGAGAAATGTCAGGGTAAGGTGGATAACCTGCATGGAGAAATGTTAGAGCAAGGTGGAAACCTGTGTACAGAAATGTCAGGCAAGTGGATAACCTGCATAGAGAAATTCAGGGTAAGGTGGATTAGTACACGTACATAGAGAAAATGTCAGGGTAAGGTGGATATGTACACTCATAGAGAAATGTCAGGGTAAGGTGGATTATGTACACGTACATAGAGAAAATGTCAAGGTAAGGGGATTATGTACACGCTACATAGAGAAATGTCAGGGTAAGGTGGATTATGTACACGTACATAGAGAAATGTCAAGGTAAGGTGGATTATGTACACGTACATAGAGAATGTCAAGGTAAGGTGGATTTTGTACACGTACATAGAGAAAGTCAGGTAAGGTGGATTTTGTACACGTACATAGAGAAATGTCAGGCAAGGTGGATACCTGCATAGAGAAATATCAGGGTAAGGTGGATTATGTACACGTACATAGAGAAATGTCAGGGTAAGGTGGATATGACACGTACATAGAGAAAGTCAGGGTAAGGTGGATTATGTACACGTACATAGAGAAATGTCAGGTAAGGTGGATTATGTACACGTACATAGAGAAATGTCAAGGTAAGGTGGATTTTGTACACGTACATAGAGAAATGTCAGGTTAAGGTGGATTATGTACACGTACATAGAGAATGTCAGGGAAGGTGATTTAAGTTTACGGTGTTAAACATAGAGAAATGTTCAGGGGTAAGGGGATTAATGTACACGTACATAGAGAAATGTCAGGGTAAGGTGGATTATGTACACATAGCGATGTATACAGACTGACAAATGTCAGGGTAGGTGGATAACTGCGTAGAGAAATGTCAGGGTAAGGTGGATTATGTACACGTACATAGAGAAATGTCAGGGTAAGTGGATTATGTACACGTACATAGAGAAATGTCAAGGAAGGTGGATTATGCACACTTACATAGAGAAATGTCGGGGTAAGGTGGATTATGTACACGTACATAGAGAAATGTCAGGGTAAGGTGGATTATGTACATGTACATAGAGAAATGTCAGGGTAAGGTGGATTATGTACACCGTACATAGAGAAAATGTCAGGGTAAGGTGATTATGTACACGTACATAGAGAAATGTCAGGGTAAGGTGGATTATGTACACTTACATAGAGAAATGTCAGGTAAGGTGATTTTGTACACGTACATAGAGAAACGTCAGGGTAAGGTGGATTATGTACACGTACATAGATAAATGTCAAGTAAGGGATTATGTACACGTACATAGAGAAATGTCAGGCAAGGTGGTTAACCTGCATAAGAGAAATGTCAGGTAAGGTGGATTATGTACACGTACATAGAGGAAATGTCAAGGTAAGGTGGATTTTGTACACGTACAAGAGAAATGTCAGGCAAGGTGGATAACCTGCATAGAGAAATATCAGGGTAAGGTGGATTATGTACACGTACATAGAGAAATGTCGTGTAAGGTGGATTATGTACACGAATGAAGAGAAATGTCAGGGTAAGGTGGATTATGTACACGTACATAGACAAATGTCAGGGTAAGGTGGATAACCTGCGTAGAGAGAATGTCAGGGTAAGGTGGATTATGTACACGTACATAGAGGAATGTCAGGGTAAGGTGGATTATGTACACGACATAGAGAAATGTCAAGGGAAGGTGGATTATGCACACTTACATAGAGAAATGTCAGGGTAAGGTGGATTATGTACACGTACATAGAGAAATGTCAGGGTAAGGTGGATTATGTACACGTACATAGAGAAATGTCAGGGTAAGGTGGATTATGTACACCGTACATAGAGAAATGTCAGGTAAGGTGGATTATGACACGTACATAGAAAATGTCAGGGTAAGGTGGATTATGTACACGTACATAGACAAATTCAGGGTAGGTGGATAACCTGCGTAGAGAAATGTCAGGGTAAGGTGGATTATGTACACGTACATAGAGGAATGTCAGGGTAAGGTGGATTATGTACACTACATAGAGAAATGTCAAGGGAAGGTGGATTATGCACACTACATAGAGAAATGTCAGGGTAAGGTGGATTATGTACACGTACATAGAGAAATGTCAGGGTAAGGTGGATTATGTACACGTACATAGAGAAATGTCAGGGTAAGGTGGATTATGTACACGTACATAGAGAAATGTCAGGGTAAGGTGGATTATGTACACGTACATAGAAAATGTCAGGGTAAGGTGGATAACCTGCGTAGAGAAATGTCAGGGTAAGGTGGATATGTACACGTAATAGAGAAATGTCAGGGTAAGGTGGATTATGTACACGTACATAGGAGAAATGTCAGGGTAAGGTGGATTATGTACACGTACATAGAAAAATGTCAGGGTAAGGTGGATTATGTACACGTACATAGACAAATGTCAGGGTAAGGTGGATAACCTGCGTAGAGAAATGTCAGGGTAAGGTGGATTATGTACACGTACATAGAGGAATGTCAGGGTAAGGTGGATTATGTACACGTACATAGAGAAATGTCAGGTAAGGTGGTTATGTACACGTACATAGAGAAATGTCAGGGTAAGGTGGATTATGTACACGTACATAGAAAAATGTCAGGGTAAGGTGGATTATGTACACGTACATAGACAATGTCAGGGTAAGGTGGAAACTGCGTAGAGAAATGTCAGGGTAAGGTGGATTATGTACACGTACATAGAGAATGTCAGGGTAAGTGGATTATGTACACGTACATGAGGAAATGTCAGGAAGGTGGATTATGCACACTACAAGAGAAATGTCAGGGTAAGGTGGATTATGTACACGTACATAGAGAAATGTCAGGGTAAGGTGGATTATGTACACGTACATAGAGAAATGTCAGGGTAAGGTGATTATGTACACGTACATAGAGGAATGTCAGGGTAAGGTGGATTATGTACACGTACATAGAGAAATGTCAGGGTAAGGTGGATAACCTGCGTAGAGAAATGTCAGGGTAAGGTGGATTATGTACACGTAATAAGAGAAATGTCAGGGTAAGGTGGATTATGTACACTTACATAGAGAAATGTCAAGGAAGTGGATTATGCACACTACATAGAGAATGTCAGGTAAGTGGATTATGTCCTTACATAGAGAAATGTCAGGGTAAGGTGATTATGTACACGTACATAGAGAAATGTCAGGGGTAAGGTGGATTATGTACACGTACATAGAGAAATGTCAGGGAAGGTGGATTGTACACGTACATAGAGAAATGTCAGGGTAGGTGGATTATGTACACGTACATAGAGAAATGTCAGGGTAAGGTGGATTATGTACACGTACATAGAGAAATGTCAGGGTTAAGGTGGATTATGTACACGTACATACGAGAAATGTCAGGGTAAGGTGGATTATGTACACGTACATAGAGAAATGTCAGGGTAAGTGGATTATGTACACGTACATAGAGAAATGTCAGGTAAGGTGGATTATGTACACGTACATAGAGAAAGTGTTTCATTAAAGTTCACTTGAATTGATCATGGAGTGCGTGCCGTGATCGTGTCGCTCCGTCGGGTTGTTAACCGGCCTGTTAATGTAAATGATCTTCGCCGCCCGGTGAGAAACCACGCGAATCGCTGACGAAGCGTGCGGGAGGCCGAGAGGGGTCGGACATTTCCCACGTGTCGGACAAAGGCGCGTGTCCGCGCGTACAAAGCCCGATTGTCCCACGGGAGGGTAGGGGTCGTGACGTGAAGCCCCAGCAGGCCCGCCCGTTGCCGCGACCCCGGCACGCGTTTCCGAAAGACACTTTCTCCGCACGCACACAACACTATATAATAACACGCATCCACCCTCCAGGTAGCAAAGAGCATCGTGGGAAGAGAAGTTTACAAAATGATCTTCTCGACGTGTTATGCTTTGGATCATCTGTAGCGACACCCCTGAGTGTCACCAGCTATAAACCGTGGGTGTCCTGCTCTTAAAATGGCCCGTTTACATGGTAATTGGTGACATGTGCGGCACGTGTGTGCATGTGTATGCGTATGGGTTCAGCAGAATCAGCACAATGTTCCTCAACACGACACTGTCTTTCAAGTTTAAGTTTGACATTTAATTTTGCAAAATTTTTCCAAACGGAGCACGGCATCATCACTGAGCCAAATCAGAGTAAAAAGTGCTCCCAGTGATGCGAACGCACTAACCGTGACCCCCTCCCGATCCTCCTGCGCATCCTCTGCGCTCTCACGCCCCGCACGCAACCACGCCACGCTGCCCCACCGCCTGCCGCGCCAGATGGCTCTCCGGCCGCACAAAAGAGAGTTGGCTCAGCACGCAACTTTCCCATAACCCACCATTGGTTGCTTTTTCGTGGGAATAACTCGGAGCTGTGCAAGTCAGAATGTGCAGAAGGTGGGAGATTTTGAAGATTGACGCATGGGAGGGGTCATCGTTATCAGTACAGGGCAGGCCCGGGACTGGCGTTCATTACATAAATGCCGAGAAGGCGTCACAATCAAATCAAGGACAGTGGTGATTGTTATCTTTTTGGAGGTCAAACGGGGTTGAGGGATCTTCTTATAGGACTCTTCAACTCTTGCAATGTACTCTGATACAAAGCCTTGAAACCCACATGTAGTCGGCCTACAAAGTTTTGATATGTAGCATAATAACTCCACGAAACATTAAAATGTCTTATTGATGTTTTAAAAAAAGACCAACAGGGTGGTCTAGAGGTACGCACACTTGTCTCGAAGCTGTCTAGCCTGGGTTTGAATCCTGACCCAGCTTTAAACTGTCATCCTGGTGTTTCACAGGCAAAGTAGTTCATCAATGTGTGTGCTGTCTCTCGGATGGACGTAAAACTGGGTGTCCCGTCTGCTGGCATTAGTTTGTGGATGTTAAAGATCCCACGGTGTCCTTCGTGAAGAGTAGGCGAGCTATCGCCGGCAACTCAAGAAAGGTGAGATAATATTGTCCGTAAAAGAAGATTCCATTGATGTTTTAAAAGGTTTTCTCGAAAGTTTTTCAACTGAAGTTGAGGGGGGGGGGGGGAACGAAGAAAAAAAAACAAAGTATTAAAACTGAAAAACCTTTGAAGAGTTGAAATGTTTAAAAAAAAAAAAAATTTCATTCATTGCCATATGAGATGGTGGGAGAGCAAGATAACCTAGAGGTATTAGGTGTGCACGCTTGCATTTGAGTTCTCTAGTCGAGGCTCGAATCTTGACCCAACTATAAAATGTTACCCTGGTGTTCTGTCTGCATCCAGGACTAGGGCAACAATGTGTGTCATCCCAAGGAAGGGTCTTCAGTCAAACGACCCATCTGTCAGCAATGGTTGTTGGTGGATGTTAAAGATCTCTCATGGCAGGTCTTGTTCCAAACAGGTAGCACGTTCTTCGGACATATACCTTTATTTGGGCGGTGTATAGGCAACTGACAGTTACCTCAATTGCTCCCAAAAATTAAAAAATAAATAACCCAGGTTACGTGCATGAAGCAAAACCATACCTACTGATTATAATTCAAAACACCTCACAGCACTGGAAAACGTGGGGACAGGAATAAAAGGGTAGGGACTTGTAATAACCTCTCCCACCTGGAGGTGGTGGCGCTACATGATACACATTTACAAAGAGAATTTGTGTCCCCCCCCCTCCCCCTTGCCCCCCAAGACCACTGACAAAGATAAAAACACACCTTTACATTAATTGGGGTCATGTTGATTCTCTGTAGCAAGTCTGGATGCAATCAGCCCAGAATTGTAGGAGTAGCGCGACAAACAAACACCGGACGATGAATTATCGTAAGGAATAAGGATTCCTGCAAAACTCAGTCGAATGTCAGGGACTTGCCAACCAGCTCGTCAAAGACTCGGGCGAGAAACGTTCCACAGCTAACCCCACAAGAAGGTGAAAAAAAATTGGGGTCATTAAAGTAATCCAATAGTGTCGTTTGAGACGGTATGTGGCTTGGACACAATCACATCCATCATTGGGCTGTAGTTTGTCGTAGTAATAGTAGTAGTAGCAGCAGTTTTCATTTAGATGCCTGATCTGTGTTTTTCTGCAAAGTATTCTGGAAAATGTTGCCACGATTTACCGGCATTTTAGGATCACTTCATGTCTAAACCCCTCTCGTATGAATTCGATAATGTACTCTACTTGGTCATATCAAGAATCAATAAAGCTGGATCAAGGCATCAGAAAAAATAATAGTGGTTATATTCAATGAAAAAGTTCAATTTGGCGCAAAAATTAGTAATAGTGGTTGTTCGGCATCGAAAAATCCCACTCATGTAAATCCCACTCATTGACCATTCATGTTTGGCTACGAAATTACTAATCACCAAATTCCAAATTACCACCAATTTCAAAAACCGGGCACAAAGAACTCGATGACGACATCATGAAATTTCGTTAATCTCTTCATTATTTGTGTACATACAGCAGTATATTTAGTAACTCACATAATTTTGCTCAAAGGTACAATATTGTTTTGTCATCAGTCAAAAGCTGAATTTTCTTTGTACCACATCGTTAATGTTTGATACACCTATGAGAATTCAACACATTTAAATATGAAAAAGGTTCGTTGACAATGCTTCTGGATTGAAACAAAAACACTTTAATTAGTTGCATTTATTTTCATTAGAAAAATAAAAAGAGAAAAATACTTTTTAATATTAGATTGCTACAAAATTTGTACTTCGTACAAACCTAATGAGGGACTTTCGAAATGACATCTGAAAGCTAATGAGGTATTTCACACATGTGCTGTTTGTGCACTTTCAGTGACTCGGTTCCACTAATTAAGGCATTTTTAACCTGAAGTTGCAACCACAAAATCTGTAATTCAACTCGTATTTTAACATAATTTTCAGCATTTATACGAAAGAATAGCAATTTCTAAATGGTTTATTTATCCATAATTGTTGTGTTCCTGAATGCAAATCGGACTCACGGAAATATGTAGAGAAGCAAGAAATATCTGTGGATGAGAGGTGTTGAGTTCCTCCCATTTCCTGTGAATACAAGTGACACACACACACACACACACGGCACGCACCACGCACGCACCACACACACACACACACACACACACACACACACACACACACACACACACACACACACACCTTCTCCTTTTAGCAACAGATAAAAATAAAAAAAATCTAGCATAATTTATCATGTGGTGCCAGAACCAAAGATATAACATATTTATAAACAGCCCTCATAGACCCAACAATATTAATCGTAAAATAATTTCAACAAGCTCAAATGAGCTAAGAATCCTCTCCTCTTAATGATGACGTCATAAAAACGAATATGACGTCATTGTGATGTATCAGGTTGCGATAAATTATATGTGCTAATGCCCGGCTTGATTCCGCAAACAAAATTCAAACAGCTTGCCTAGTTTCGGAGATAATGGTATAGGCGATTTCCATTAGCAGCGATTATTATGACGTCAACTTTTTTTCTCGGAAGAATTTCCAAAATCGGAGATGGTTACTGCCTGCGTGTGGGCTTTCTGCATATACATGGCAAGTTTCACAAGATCCGATGAAAACTCTGGGTTGTGAAACATAAAATGTCAAAAAATAGGAATGACGTCATAAAAATTGACATGACGTCATAGTGATGTATCATATGTGAGGTAATTAATCTCTGCTAATGCCCTGTTCGATTCCGCAAACAGAATTCAAAAAGCTTGCCTAGTTTCAGAGATAATTTTTTAGGCGATTTCCATTAGCGGAGATATTTTGACGTCATAACTTTTTTTTCTAGTTGGAATTTTCAAAATCGGAGATGGTTACTGTCTGCGCAGGGTATTTTTACATATATATGCCAAGTTTCAGGAAGTTTCGATGAAAACTGTAGGCTGTGAAACAAAAAAGTCCACAAGAAGAAGATCCAGATACGATGTCCCTCCAACTCGTTTGTTGCCCATTTGTTGCCTCACTGCCACTCTGTCAGTTCAACCTTAAGCCTGGTGTTGGCTTAGTGGTTAGGGTGGCGGCTTGGGATCCTAGGGTCCTGAGTTCAAGCCCCGTTGGTCGCTGAATTAAAATACACAGGAGGTTGACTCAGCTGTCATCTTCAGAGGTCGGCAAAATGAGTACCAGTGTACTGGTAAGGGGGACACTGCATCAGCGGCATAGCCGCGACCCAACCAATGATGCAACCAGGGAGAGAGGGAGAGGAGGGAGAGGGAGAGAGAGAGAGAGAGAAGAGAGGAGAGAGAGAGAGAGAGAAGAGAGAAGAGAGAGAGAGAAGAGGAGAGGAGAGAGAGAGAGAGAGAGTTCAACCTTGCTCTTCAATGATCCTCGCTCTTGGAAAGTCAAAAAAGAAAGAAAGAAAAATAAATAAACAAATAAAAAGAGCAAACCCATCTCCTTCGATAGAAAGAGGGTTTATGGCCTATCAATGTTATCATGAATCAATAACAAAGCATTCTAAAGACATTCCGAAAATCATAATGTCCTTTAACTCAAATAAAACAAACAACTCACCCAGGCAAGAGCTATACAGTCGTAAGATCAGAGTAATTCTCTACATTAACAACAGTTAACTACAGTAACACTGAATTCACTATACTTCGACTGTGGTGTACAATTCTGTCGTTACTATAGCAGACATTTCACTGCAGGAAGAATATATTAACTATAGTATCATACTACAGTGTATATAAAGTAAAGCAGTCAACATAAAAATGAAAAACGAAGACCCACCCACATCTCTAACCTGTGAATGGAGGGAATAAACAATAACCAATTTTATGTTGACTGCTTTTGCCATTTACACATGGTAAATGCTTGGAAGCCTCTTTGGTATGCATTTCTGTCTGTGATGTCGCTGATGATTCGCCGACAAGCGATGAAACTGGTCTGGGTGTGGCATTGGAATTCTCATGTGTGTACTATTGTGAACATCTTTACAGCTTGGAGGAGCTCTGGGAAGGTTTGAAACAGCAAAGGGCTTACCTGGGTAGCCTTTCATCATTGCTTTATACAGCTTCTTTCATGGAAGAGCATGGAAGGCAGTCGACAACCACACACACACACACACACACACACACACACACACACACACACACACACACACCACACATATATATTTAAAGAAAAACCCCACATCTCTCACCTGTGAATGGAGAATAGCCATCAGCTCTAACGAATCAACTAAACCCAGTGGCTAGGATTATTAAATTAATGAAACCTCCCATGCTCCTCTAGCTGAAACTGCTGCGTAAAGGAACCAAGAAGGCCCACACAAGGTAAGTGCTATGCTGTATCCAAACCTTCCCAGGAGATTCTCCACAGCTATAAAGACATTCACACATAGTATACACATGAGAATCCCAATGCTCCACACCCCCTCAGCAGCCGGACCGGTTTCATCGCTTGTTGGTGAATCATCAGCAACAAAGCAGACAGCAATGCATACCAATGAGGCTCCCAAGCATGAACCACGTGCAAATGTCAAAAGCAGTCAATATATAAATAAAGAATGACCCACCCACATCTCTCAACTGTGAATGGAGGGAATAGCCAATCAGCTCTCACCTAATCAACTTAACCCAGGTGGCTAGGATTATATAAATTCATGAACACCTCCCATGCTCCTCCAGCCGAAACTGCTGCGTAAAGCAACCAAGAAGGCCTACGTAAGGTAAGTGCCAGCTGTACCAAACACTTCCCAGAGTTATTCCACAGCTATAAAGACATTCACAAACATTACACACATGAGAATCCCAATGCTGCACACCCCCTCAGCTGCCGGACCAGTTTCATCGCTTTGGCGTTTGTGGTTGTTAGGTAACCCACCGTACCACTAAGGTAATTGCAAATGGTGGCCCCAGGTCCAGTTCTATACCGAGGAGAAATGGGGATTAACCCCTTCATATATAAATATATTTATTGTGACGGCCACGGGTACCAAGTGTATTATGAGGGGGTTAATCACCGTTTCTCCTCGGAAGAGAACTGGACCTGGGGTCATCATTCACAATTAACTTTGTGGTACGGTGGGTTGCTTAACAACCACAAACGCCAATCAGTTAA